>JANAVB010031417.1:9297759-9627759 GCA_029216955.1 Iris pallida | reverse complement strand
CCAAAATTTGTACTTGGAGAACCTTCTCCTTATACGTCTAATTCTCAGGATAAAAGACGTAAAGATTGGAATAAGTTCCATAATTCTCAAGATGCATATCGTTAGGATAAACGCTACCTTTCGGATGGACTTATCCTAAACCTTGAAAATATTCCACACAAACAAATTGGGGAATATCTCTCCAATTGGACTCAAAAAATGCAAGGAATGGCATATTTCCTTCCTGCAGACATTAGTACCGAGGGATATATCCACTACGCCACTAGCCATTGGCAAGGGGATAGCATTGCTTGGTTACGCAACTTTGAAATGTTAAATCCCCCAATTATTGAAACGATTAAAAACAATCCTGATAAATTTGTAGCCCTTGATGAGCTGATTAAGATTCTCTTAGCTGATTTCACAGAAGAAAGTGCAAATGCATCAAAAAATTATAATAAAATGTTACACAAAATGATACTATACGATATCTGTATGCTTGAAGAATTTGTAACCAAATATATCGGATTAATTTTCCATCTAAATAGTGTTAGGGAAAAGGAGTTCTGGATGGAGGAATTTTTTACTAAAATTCCTTACCCATGGAACAATATTATTAAAGCAAAATATGATGAGCTCCGCGGTGGTATGGATGGTCTTCATACAACCGGCATGCTCAAAAAAGCATGTATGAGAACCATGGTGACCTTCTTCATTAGTACGAACGTAGAGGGGTTCTACGTCACTATCTGAGAAGTCTGAATCAGAATTCTCAGCGTACTTCCATTTGAAGAAATCAATTGCCTTCGCATTATTATCATAGTATTCATAGATTTGTTTACTGTCTACCTCTCCAGACAGTTCTTGTTGTTGTAACCTTTGAAAGGTTTTATAGAAACTTTCATCTATCTCTTCGGGCGTAATAGTATTGGTTTCCTTTGAAGAAAGTTTTAACATGTTTATGTTGTTAGCCCATCGGCGCCTCGGAATCACCGGGGGTTTAATAGGAGGTAATATTGCTGGCCTGCTAGAGGCAGTATCCTCCAAAGGAATTTTTCCTAGGCTTTTAATATTGTTTCTGACTAGGAAGAGTTCACTTCCTAAACTTTTTAGTTCATTTCTGGCCTGGAAAATTTCTTTTCCAACCTCAGTAACATCTCTACGGATGCTAAGCATTTTTTCATGCATGTTACTATTCATGGTCACCAAGGTGTCCACGATGAAGTTGTAAATCCCATTTTCAGGGTTTTCGTTGGAAGGAAGATGAACAAGATGTTCATATCCTTTCAAAGTGTACGGACAGCGATGGTCACTCGCTGAGACCCGTAATTCAGCTTTTGCCTCAATATTTTCTCCCATGGTGAGGAGTGGTTCTTGAGTATACGAGCTATGGTAGGCTCTAGTAATTTTTAACAAAAATATTCTGAGATCCCTGCGATTGCTCACTTTGACCCATAATTTCACGGCTTGACATAGCTCCCCTACGTTCCTCGATAACACAGATCCAGGAACTACCGTAGATTTCTGGCAGGGTTTGGCCTCGAACATTCGACCACAAGCCTGAACTACCGCTTCACGAAATTAGAGCACAGCTTTGGTTCGTTTCCTACACCAAGCGTAAGAGCTACTGCACGCATCTCAGCGTTATTCTTGTTAAAATATCTAGAGCTTTATCATAGATTCATACTCAAGAACACAAGTCTACTCAAACATAATTAAAAGTAACAAAAAGAAAAGAAAGAGAGAATCTTACTAGAAACCAGTCGATCTTTATTTACTTGGCTCTGATACCAAATTACAACTGCGGAATTAAGGAAGGAAAGCACAAAAGCACACAAGCACACTCAGAAGAAAGGAAGATTACAAACTCCGTTGCCCCTCCCTTGCACTCATAATACATATTTATATGAGAGGGCAATAGTACCACCGGTTCAACCGGTTAAGGTTCACCGGATCTTTTTCTAACTTTAATAAAGAAGCTTTATTAAAGTTAGGGACAGTGCAACCTTATCGTGTATTACAGATAAGAGGGAATAATACACGTCATCTGTCATTATTATGAGCTGGTGGAGGGTCACCCTCAGCCCCATGTGTGGTGTCTCTTTGGACGGTCGGTAATATGACCGCGTTGATGAGTTGTGGGTTCTCGAAAATGGCATCCCACCAGCCGTCCCACTCGTCAAAAGCGGATGTGGACGGAGAGCCACCATGTGGCGGGTGTAGGAACCCTAGAGGGGGGTGAATAGGGTCAAGCTAGCTAATCAAGCACTTAGCACAAGCTAATGGACAATTTAAAAATATAAGTGCAAGAGAAGAAGCAATAACAATACCGACACACGATATATCCTGGTATCCTCCCAAGAGGCACTCCAGTCCCGGAACTCTCTCCGGTTTTAATCCACTATTTGAGTAAATAGTTACACACGAGTTTGGATCCGAAGAACTCGCCAACTTCTTACACGAGAGCTTTAATCCGAAGGCCTCTCCAACTTCAACCGAGAGTTTGGATACGAAGACTCCCCAACTTCAACCGAGAGTTTGGATACGAAGACTCCCCAACTTCAACCGAGAGTTTGGATACGAAGACTCTCCAACTTCAACCTTTCACAATAGGTTTTGATCCCCTTATACAATAAGATGAAGATCTCACTTTTCAACTCAATAACTCTAACACAATTTGTTGATGGCAAATGAAAGCTTTGTAGAGTTGTTTGTGGATAGGCTTTGGTGGTTTAGAAATTTTTAGGCTCAAAGCATCAACCTTGAATGAAGGGGTTCAAGGCTATTTATAACCAAAGCATTGAAAAGAGCCAAAGGCAACTTTTCAGTCAGCGACCGGCATATCGCCGGTATGAGTCGGCATACCGTCGGTATACCGGTCTGGGATTGCAACGGCTCGAAATATAGCCGTTGGGATCATTTAATGCTGGAAATCCGACCGTTGGACTTTCAACATTACGGAATCGGTATACCGTCGGTATGGTCCGGTATACCGTCGGTATGCCAATTTTGTGGATAGAAACTTTCTGTGAATAAAATTGGTATACCGTCGGTATGCACCGGTATACCGTCGGTATGCCGGTTTTCATCCGAAAATGATCCTGGGCTGGTCTCTACCCTAGCTTTCGATTTTGCCATCCATTTCTTGTGTTTACAAAAATTTCTAAGACTCATTACAGACTCCAGATATACTGTAGCAGGTGCAGGCTTCTTCAGAGTCTTGAAATGATGATGGCATGGCTTGGCTTCTTCCTTTGATAGGTGCTGACTTTTTTCCTTGGCGGCAGCAGTCCAAAGATATCCAATTTGCGAAAACTGAATACCTTTCGGGGGCTTCGCCCCCGAACCCCCCGAGTGCGTGGCTCCGGAGATGTCGTCGGGTGGTTCAGAGAAATCTTGTGGGATCCATCATCTTTGGCCCACCATGATTTCTTCATTGCATATGTCCACATTAATCTTGCTTATTGCTTTTCTGCATGTACATGTTAGACGAACAAAATAATGTACATTGTAGCAAGTATGATAAGTTTAATGCACATTAGGACAATACTGAGTTTAAGTATAAGTGCTAAGGTGATAGCATAAATATTAGTGATATCATAATGATTAAACTTAATTGAATGACCACAATCAAAAACATAGTTTTGATTTTAGCAACCCAATTAAATTTAAGATAGATAAGCTCATATCACTAATATGTAAACCAATAGGCACATATCACCAAAGGTATAAGTATAAGTAGAAATGCTATAGCGATAGTATGAAGATTAGTGATAATGAAATGCTAAACTTAACATATTAACCATATTCAAAAATATGATACAATCATTGGGCTAACAGCGGGGACCAGTACCGGTATTCCCGCTCAGCTTCCTCCTATTCCTGGATTCTTCTGTCAATGGGAGAACCATTTTCTATAGTATAATCTGTCTCTGCAACCGAAGGTGATTGCGGTGGAGACAGAGAAAACCATGAACTAGTCTAACTGGCACCGGCTTTGGTGCCAACTTCTGCTTCTTTGGCGGACGCCATTCGACACGTTTTTGGTAGCGTCGGAGAACATCGACATATGTGAGCTTGCGTTTCATGGGCCCACCTCGCTTCCAGCATCAATCTGAAGACCGGTCATAGGGAGGTCTTCAGCGTTGATATCATCCCTGGCTTGCTCGCTAACTGGCCCCAGGGTCATATTTGAAAGGAATTCCTGCAAGAGTGCAGGAACACAGTTGTCGTCTACTGGCCTTCTGTAGAGAAGATAGTTGGCCAGAATCACTTTGCCGCTGCAGAAGATAGTGGCCTCACACTGATGCAGCTTCAGGACTTCAGAGAAAAATTCCCGGGCCGCACCGTAACGTTCCTTAGCTTCATGGAACATCCCCTTCTTGAACGGGGAAAACTGCAATCCTGGATCACCCTCGAGACGATGAAGTTCCCAAAGCTGGTAAGACGGGAAGGACTTGACATATCTCTTTTCTTCCCAAACACACCAAACTCTGAAGCAAAACATCGCCTGGAACCTGGACGAATGAGCGACTGCTGCCTCCCAGCAGATCTCTGGGATAGCCGACTCATAAAGTTCTTTTTCGGAGGTCCAAATGAACACCTCATGCACAAATCCTTTGGTGATCTGCAGCTTCATGTTAGCAATTTCCTGGAAAAAACAAACCAGTTGAATATATCCGTTAGGGGAGTAAACTATCTCCATGCCCTCAAAAAACTGAGTGATTTCAGAATCATCAAGGCATTTGAAGTAAGCAAGGAGACGGACTTCGTCAATTATCTGTTGCTAGTACATCGTAATCATACTTTGTACCATACCCTCAGTCTCCATGCACAGAAGGCGCTCATTCTCAATGGACATAGCCTGGTACAGTCGTAGTATGTCTGGGATCCGGAAATTGACCAGATCATGACTATCGATCTGACGCAGGATCTCAAGGCCGCATCACAAATGAATAAATTTATTAAAAACTCAGTGCTGGGTTACAGATGCTGTAACAAGTACGATGAGGATGTCAACCTCCAATTCGGATGTCCGCCTGTCTGGCAGAAGCCGAAATGGAAAAAGACCTGGAAAAAGGATAAAACCTTTAGAAATAAGAAATGGAAAATTACTCGAAAGAAGTGGAAACCAAACTTCAAAAGGTAGTTTAAGACAGAAAAGAATTTTCGGAAAAGGAAATTTATCAAGAGAATTTTTTTTAAGAAAGGTTGCAAATGTTTCAAGTGCAACAAAGAGGGACACTTTGCTAATGAATGTCCCGAGAATATACAAAGTGTGGTCATAACAGACCTTGAGGACTATGGTATTCATATTGGTACCATTGATGAGGTTAGCAGTAATACTTCTGCTTCCTCTATCTATGAAATTGAGTCTATGGCTGAATCATCTGAAGAAGACTATTCTTCTGAAGTTGAAGATCTCAGCAAAGCAATAGAACATCTTAAGATAAATATGAATACAATAAATAAAACCCATAATACAATACGCATTACCCTTTTAGACGATAAAGCTATCCTTCCCCTTAAAGAAGGGATTTCGGCTGGATATACTTTATATTCTAAAGAGGATGTTTGTATCAAACGATACAGAAGTGCCGAGATATTTCTTGGACTAAAATTTTTTATACCTCTGGAATACTATGGTGTTATCCATAGTGTTCCGTTACATACAAATAAGGGTATACTCTTGACACAAGGATTCATTGAACCAGTGTCAAGACATAACGTATGTATCACCGTTAAAAATACGGTTTATGAGGGTGATTATATTATTCACCGCGGTGACCCCATCGGGTTACTAGTAATACATAAATACGAGGATCTACCTATGGTGGAAGAACCCCTTCCGTCTAAAGCAGTTCCTCAACCGGGTTCTAGTTCTAGTATTGGCTCCAGCAGAAGAGACCCTGAAGAGCATTACTATGAATTTAGAATATATATGAATAAACTCACTTCAGAAGAAACTTCGAATTCTAGCCTCCAGCAAAGTGAAGGTGAACAATTCGAAATTACCGACGAAGATTTGGAAAAGCTGAAAGCAGCTATTCCTCATTCTGATAAAAAAGAAGTATATAAGCCTATATCCTTCCAGTCCCGATTCTTAAACAAACATACCTATGTATTTGAAAGAATGCAAGGAAACATTGAGCTTCACGGAGGAGAGGACTTTTCTTCTATCTGCCTCCTCGACAAAAAGAAGATCAAAAAATTAAAAAAATACCCAAAAATGAGATATCTACATATTGGGTTGATTCAGTTAAAAATAACTGGTTTATTCCGAACATGAATTGATACTCCCATACTTGTAGTTTGTATGGACGAACGTATCATTAACAGCCATCTCAATAGCATTATTGGAGGAGCCAAATCAAACCTTGTAAATAGGTTATTTGGAATAAACATTCATCCAGACTTTTCAATAAGTCTTGATGATGAGAATATTGAAAAAATATGTACACTATCCATAAAACTTCAAGGCATAGAGCTTATGCCGGGATCTAAAGTTTTAGGAATACAATGGGAACATTGTATGGCTTTAAACGATACTCCTACGTTTAAATCCATTACACCCAAACATCTAGTTAAACTCTTTGAGGTTGGTATGGGTAAAACTATACAACCCCGATTAGTTAAATTAGAGCATTTAAGGCTTGACAATGAAATGCAAATTTTTGTCAAATCCTTAAAGCCTAAAATTGAAGTACCTACTGAGTACTTTATTGCCTCTGGCAATACAATCTCTACGGTCCTTAGTGGAAGTAGACCTCATGCACATGATGCTGAGGCATCTTCCTCTAACACAGTAAGAATCTCACGATCTAACTCCATGGGACATTTAGAGTTAGGAAGAGAGCCTATTTCTTCTGACATTTCTACCCATAGAGCTAGTATTAGTGAATCCCCTATGGAGGGAAGGACTAGACTCTTGATGAACGAAGGAGTCAAGAGAGATAATAATCTCGTCATAAGTACATCTTTACCCCCCATCAGGAAAAATAACTCTGATCTATCTTAAATGAGTACGAGACAACTTACAAAGAAAACACTCCAAGTTAAGAGATCTACTAGCTACGACCCGCTCCAGATCTCTGAAGCATACAAAATGTTGTGCTTAGTCAAAAAATTTAAAGATATCATTAAAACTGAAGCCTCCAAATCAAATTACAGAACTATTGTAATGCGTCATTTGGAGCAAACTAAGAGAATCTTGAGAGAGCACATTCATTTCTATAATAATCATACAAATAAAGCTCTTGTCGAATCAAATAAACAAAAGAAGAAGGTAACCTTCTCCCAAACACCCAAAATCTATGACCTAGATGACTCAGATTCCGAGTCGGATCCTTCGTCGAATCTAGAGTCCAATCAGGATCAATTAATTCTCTCTGAGAATGATCACCTTGATCTTGCCATAATGGGCACCTCTATTGACCAGACCGGTCTTGAGTTTGGACAAATTAACCAACTCAACATCGACGACTGGCTCAGGTGTGATGAGGGAGATACCTCAATTTTATCAGATAATACCCTTAATTGGGAAGAATTGCTTAATTTAGACAATGCTTAAAACAACCCTTGATCTTAACATCTCTACGGATGCTAAGTAACATCTCTACGGATGGTGAAGAATTGGTATAACCAAGGCCTTGAGAAACATCTCTACGGATGCTAAGCATGAATCATCAGAACGACGGGCGGAGCCCGCGTTGACCTTTTATCTAATAAATGCATCCCTTCCGAGAGTCGGGGTTTGTTGCACGTATTAGCTCTAGAATTACTACGGTTATCCGAGTAGCATGTACCATCAAACAAACTATAACTGATTTAATGAGCCATTCGCAGTTTCACAGTCTGAACTTGTTCATACTTACACATACATGGCTTAATCTTTGAGACAAGCATATGACTACTGGCATGATCAACCAGGTAGCACGTCCTCGTCGACGCTGGCTCCGCCCGGCCGCTCGCAATAAAGAGTTTGAATTTGCTTCAACCTGTGTTTATTTACTTTCCGCTGCAAATAGGGACACTCTGTGCGACTCTGTGGCCTAGCTCAAATCGGCCGTTTCTGGACTTAGCCTTGCACGGACGCAACCTAGGTCCGTGCGGCATCACGCCTTAGCGAGGACGATCGCTCCTGCGGAAGCGAAACGTGACAAGGGCTGGCCCTCAGTGTAGTCTGTAGACAGTTTACATGTACATGTGTTTAACTCTATCGTCTCCAATATGGGACTTTCATGGTTTCATGTGGAGGAAAATATGTACACATATAAGAAATAGAGTTTGATATGTAATATAACCCGAAAATGCTAACTTGCCCGCAGACGGGCCAGCCTGTCCGTCTGCGTGGCGCTCTCCCATTGTCCTCCCCCTCTTCTTTTATTTGCATGGATTCAATGTCGGTTGACCTGTCAATGAAAAGAGCATCATGTGACGGCGGATTGGTCTGCCCGCGGGCCAGGTAGCAGCGCCCAATATAACGAAAGAAAGGGTCCTCTTTGCAGCTTTTGATCTGTCCTCCATACAGCTAAGGAAATAGAAAAAGGCTTCCCAGTTCTTTAATTTCTTCCCATTGGGATGATATCTCACCTTCACATGTGAATGTGACGGAGTAACATACGTACGTACAATATTGATTGCATTCCTCTTTATATAGTCTTTTATCATCCTCCCTTTTGCTTCTTCCTTCCATGGACTAATCACTAGTGTACGCATGGGTCATGGCGACATTGGCAAAGCATGGGAGACCTCTGAGCTCCTCCTTTGGCTTTAGATTTACAGCTTGGGTGTAGTGCATGCTTCATGCATGCCATGGTTGGTCAGGAACCAGGCCAGGGGGAGAGATCATGCTGACAAGTACAAACAATGTTCACCTTGTGTTTGTATTTGTAAAGAAAAAGCCAGCCAGCTAGCTCACATGCATGCATTTGCATTTGCATTTAACATTTAAGAGGTCCATCTGCATATTTCCGAGGCAGATCTCTGCTCTAGGTTTCTCATAGCATGAATAAATGCCCACGAGAGAGAGAGGGAGACCAGAACAATGTAATCCCTATAGCTACACCATTTTAGCAGTAAAAATGTACTGCACCTTCTAGGAAATAAATTAAGGGACCGGCTATACACACTTCATGACTTGCTAAGGACATCACATTTCAGGGAAAAAAAAAAAAATTCTATTCTACCTTTGCTGCTGAGCACACCCCACCCCTCCCCTCCCCTTCCCTTCCCTTCCCTTCCCTCCTCCGCCGACCCTCCTCCTCCCCCGACCTGCCGCCGCCGCCTCCCCCGACCCGCCTCCGCAGAAACAATTCCCCCCCCCCCCCCCCCCCCCCCCCCCCCCCCGCGGACCCGCCTCCTCCTCCTCCCGCTTTCCGATCCCCCCTCCGCCGACCATAAATTGTTGTTAAAACAAAAACAAAAAATAGAAAAAAATTTGGATGTATTCACGGGTAGGTTCGACCCTGGTTTGTCGAACTCACAGAGCAATGTTCGACCCACGACAGTCGAACTATAGTGTGTACGTTCGACCATAATATGTCGAACAGAATATGACATGTTCGATTAGAACACGTTCGACCAGTGTTTGTCGAACACAAGAAGACACGTTCGACCAGTGTTTGTCGAACAAAATAAGACATGTTCGACCAATACTTGTCGAACAGACCATTGTTCGTTCGACAAGTATTTGTCGTGCTTGTTGCAGAATGTTTTTTTTTTTTTTTGTGGGGTGTTCTTGGAAAGTCTTGGGGGTATATTGGTCTTTTAACATGACATTTAAGTTATGTGGGGTGTCCTTAGCAAGTCATGGGGTGTGTATAGCCGGCCCCCTAAATTAATTGTGCTTAAGCATTTTCTGATTAAATTTTGACTGCTTCTCGATAGAGGAACTCACGAGTTTTTAATTTTAAAAACTCGACCATTAATAATAACAGTAGTTCGAATTAGATGTATCTCGTTTTTTTTTTTTTTTTTTTGATATTTTTTAATAGAATAATGATATTCGTACATCCAAATTGTCACTTCAAACTATTTCTCCTTACGTGACAGCTGACGTGACATATTACATCGTAGATGACAAAGCAAATTTTAACCCAAAAAGTTAATTATCTTTTTTTTCTTCATATTAATATTAATGTTAATACTAATATTAATACTAATATTAATTTTAATTTTAATTTTAAAATTTGTCATGTCAGCTACTACATCAATATACTACATCAACTACTAGTAACGAGGAATGGCTTGGAGATGCACTTTGAAGGGAGAAATAGTATTTTTTTTTTCCAATAATCTAAACTGAAAAAGTTAAGGGTCTAAATGCAAGTACCGACACTCCCAACATTGCTATGAAATGTAAGAAATTAACATTGTGTGTGTTGTGTTGGTGTTGCAATGCTCTTATCATGTAGTATTGTATGTGTCCATACAATATAGATTGTAGCAGAATTCGAACTGAGAGATTGGAGTATTAACAGAGTACACAGATTGGAGTATTAACGGAGTACATAAATCCTCACAATAGCCACAAATAATTAAGATACTGAAAAAGGGTGTCTATATAAGGATGAGCATTATTCGGATTCTAACCAAATACGAGATTCGTTTTTATTTGAAGAAAAAAAAAATTGATTTTAAAAATATTAAAAAAAAATTATTTCGTTTTGGATTTCGATTTCAGTCCAAAACTGAAAATAGAATAAAACTTGTATAGTTATGTAAATATCGTTATTTTTATTCATATTTTATGATTCAAAATGCGCATATTTTAAAAGTAACAATTTTATGTACGTATATTGAAGTCTAAATTTGCTAATTTAACATTAAGAAATCTAATTTAGAATTATGAATCCCTAATCTACTTTCCTCTTTATATAGACAACTAAGAAATCTAATTTAGGAATTAAAAATACCTAAAATAGCTAACCAATCTGAATCCTTAATTTCGAACCTATGAGCAAAACTAAGCCCCAAGCTTTCTGAGAATCTGAATCCTGTCTATACCGCCAAGAATTGATATTACCAATTTGGTCAACCGAAATATACTGACGATGTACCGACGGCATATTGAATCAGTACTAAATTTGTGCACACTAGAAGCTAGAAAAAGTGGTATACCTGTTGAACATGACCGATATACCGTAGCTGCTATTTTGCCAAAATTGGCCTTGATCTCGTCGCGACCACTTTCCCGTCTTCCTAACACGGTCCAGACCTTTTACCCACAACAAATCCCGTGTTAAGCCAAGCTAGTAAGGACTACCTTGGACATGGACTCCCAAATTTTTGAAGAAAAAAAATATTTTTTTTTTAATGTTTCCGCCCCGGGTTATAGTCCCTCCTCGATGAGCCCAGCGCCACCGTCCGTCGTCATTGTTATTCGACTAGAACTCCACGCTGACAACGAGCACGAAGGCCTCGTCGTACAACTACTGTTGTTGTCCTCTCAACCTTGGATACCGTCTCACCGGAAACACACAGCTTAGTTAGAATACTTCATCACTGTCTATATGTAGGAAACGAAGCCAACAACTTCACCAAGCCTTCAGTATTGTTTTTTTTTTTCATGAGCCAACATCTCCATCCAACTAGACCATAGTCAACGTCGTTTCCAGTGACGTGATGCTAGTATCTACGTGTCATTCAAGCTATAAGACCATCTCCAATGGTGATTTCTAAAATTGAGTTCTTATCCTACTTGGCATTGTACTTTAAGGAGATTTCTATCCTAGTTGTAAGAGTTTCTACATAGAAATTGTAGACATACAAAAATGTTCTCCAATGGTTCTCATTTCTATCCTATGTGTCACATAGTAAAAGGAACAATTTAATGGTGTGGAGCCCAATAATAATTGTCATGAGAGATAGGAGAATTTCTATGAGAGTTTCTATATGTAGAAACCCTCTTAGAAAGTTTCTATCCTACATCATTGCCACCATAGAAATGGTGATAGAAATCACCATTGGAAGAAGTTTTTTCTAAAATAGATTTCTTCCATAGAAATAGGAAAGATAGAAACCCCCATTGGAGATGGTCTAACTAAAGTTTCGCCCTCCCTAATTTTAGAGACTAATTCCGCCACTGTTTATAGACGAGCAACAAAATCTACTCCGAATATCTTTCATATTTTGTCTATGGTCTTGCAAGTTCGCATGTTTCTAGAGGGTTGAGAGAGACCACAACTCCCAGACGTTAGATTTAGGAACACCCCCAAAAAAAAAAAAGTTAAAACAAACCGAAATGCCACGTGTCAATTCATGATTGATTGGAGAAAAAACAAAGAAATCACTCTCCTCCGCTAATGTGGGTAAAGAAACCGGCTACTGAAAAACCGCCACGTGACGTCGGTTCACGCGTTAATTTCTAACAGGGTCTTCTGGGTAGAAGTACTGTTAGATTTATAAGATGTGGTTGGAATTTGAGATTATTTACCTAAGAAAAATTTAAAAGACAATTTGGGTTTCCAAACTGTTGAAATGCTGTTAAATAGGGACTATAACTGCTAACAAAACTTTTTCAATATTTACAGATTCTTAAAATATGTTACCAAAGTTATTATTAATTTATAAGAAATATTGCAAGTTTTTTTAATTTTAAAGGATGTGGTTATTGGTACTCCTAAAATGTCATAATGCAGTCGTCTTTAATTTTATATCATTCAGATTCCAAATTTGTTACTACATTAATATTATTGGCACTCCTAAAATATCATCCTGCACTTCTCCCTTCATACACTAATTAATCGTACTCTGACAATTTTACGTAAGGCAGAGTTTGGTTTTTATACAGTTATTAACAAAAATTTTGCTCCCTTTCCTTTTTAATTTCTTGTTTTCTCATACTGTACTTTTTTCTCACTAAAAAAAAGCATATGAAATCTTTGTATGTATTAAAAAAAGACGAAGTTGGCTGAAGAAACTTACAAATTTAGAGGACGTTAAGGATATAGTATGCATCAATATATCGACTAAAAATTGCTTAGTTATTTTATTCTAATTAATTTTTAGGAATTGCCTAACTCTGACAATTTTATAGATTTAATGTAGGAGGATATTTGAAATTTGAATGATAGAAAATTAAAAATAAATGTATGATGACAGTTTATGACTGTTAATAAGAGCACCCTTTTTAAAACCTATAATAAATTAAAAATAATTGTGTAATCTATCTTGAAAATGTAAAAATATTGTAAAAATCTCTTCGACAATTACAATTTCCAAGAGATAACTAAAAGCTAGTAATTAATATGGTGGGAGTTTTTTCTTCTTGTACAGGGTTGGTGAAGAGTCTCGATCACAAGAGTCCAATCTACATCCGATGGATCGAGAGGCGTCGAGCTCACGGTGTAGGGCCCAATGTGAAGATGATCGGATGGTACGTGTCTCCATATTCATGTCTGCAGGCCATAATTAAAGGGGACGGGGTCTGTCTGACCATGACTTCACTCTGACTTTTGCAAGTCTGACCGACTTGGAACAGACGAAC
The DNA here is from genome assembly GCA_029216955.1 of Iris pallida. Lineage (NCBI taxonomy): Eukaryota > Viridiplantae > Streptophyta > Magnoliopsida > Asparagales > Iridaceae > Iris > Iris pallida. The sequence goes on along the minus strand of JANAVB010031417.1, from coordinate 9,614,291 downwards.
TGCTACTGTTCATTCTCTACACGCAAACGCGTCCATCCTCTTTATATTTGTTCCAATATGATTCAAACCGGGTTCACATCTTGACCTGACACTACTAACCTCGAATTGTGTTGAAGTCTGAAGGAGATCATTTTTGTTCATCCACCAAAATAATTTTGTATCACGTGTCATATTTTTATTAGAATGTGAACTTCTCATCTAATTTTGATGGATAAACAAAAATGGATTAGTGTTGGAAATATTATGATGCATGGATTAATTTCAAGATATTCTGTTCAGAGCATGTACAGATACAACTAAAGGAACAAACTGGTTTGGGAATATACAAAGGTTATTTAAGTAATCAAATTTCAGATAATAGTTGATATTAAGATTTGAATCTCCAAATGTCCAACGTTAGTATTCGAATCTAAAAATTATTCTTTACGTAGACTATAATTTTAAGATCCAAATACTAATGTTGAACATTTTCGATATATAAATCCTAATTTTAACTATGAAATCATGTTACTAAACATTCCTTATATGAACATATAAAGCGTGAACCTTCTTTATTGCTCCCTCAATGAGTTTTGGTGCACTAAGCTATCTTTAATAAGAATTTCTAAAATGAACTTTATATTTTAAGTTATATAAACAAAATCTATCATAGTTGTAAGAGTTTATATATATAAATTGTATTCAAGGTTTTCAAGTTCTATCTTAGGTGGTGTTGTCTAAGGGTGAGCAATTTTCGGTTCTTCAACCGCAAATCGATCCGACCCAAACCGTTTAAGCAAAACGTAATGAATAATACGGTTAACGGGTCGGCTAACGGGTTTGGAAAAAAATTCGGTTAACAGAAAACCGATAAGTAGGGGTGAAGTTACAATGTTACCCCCATTATTTGTGCCCTAGATATAAAAACTGAAATGTTTACACATCTCTCTCTTTCTCTTCTCCAGTCTCCATTTTCTCATCCCTATTTCTTCGAAAGGCGTTACCGGCGCAGAGCACTCTCTCGACGACGACTGAGACTCTCCCCTCGAGTCTCGACCTCCGCCTCCTCTCCTCTCGAGTCACGACTCTCTCTGCAGGCCTCCCATCTCTCTTAGATCTCTCAAGTATCAAAACTAACACTTCCCTCTCCCATCTCTAGAAACCCTAACCTAGATCTGTCGATATTTCGGCTAGATATGTTGAATATCATCTCCGATCTCCCTCTCCCTATTCCCAAGCTCACTGATCTCCGGATCTGTTGAAACCCTAACCTAGATCTGTCAAAAATTTGGGTCGACGACTCGGCGGTCGGTTCTCACTCTCTGAATCCTTTATTCTCGTAAGTCCAGTAACTGATATTATATGATCTTCAAATTTTTACTTCTAAAATTTCTATTTTTTCTAATTAATTTTTGTTATTTACGGAAGGGTGCCCAAACAACTGCTGGCTGCAGCAGCAAATTAATTATCTAGCCTGGATCTGTCGAATATTTTTGTTATTTCTGTGACATCTCAGTTTGTCGAATATTTTCTTTTCTCGCTGTAAGTTCACACTTCAATCCGCACTTTTAATACTTTTGTTGTTTTTCTAGCAGGAAAATTGCCAAAAAATTGCTGAAAAAAGCAATAGCTGCAAAAAATGCTGAAAAAAGCTTAAGCATAAAAAATTGCTAGATAAATGTGGGACTGCATGCAGACTGTTTGCGTTTGTGTGAGCCTATGACTGTGTCTGTATGTTGGACTAAAAAAAAGCATTAGCATTAGTTTTATGTTTCTATTTGCAGTTTGTATGTGTTTCCGTTTGCTTTTGTATATGTAATCTGTTTGCGTTTGCATCTGTAATCTGTTTTCATTGCATTAGCATTAGTTATTATTTGGTAAAAATGTGGGACTGTAACGATTGATTATATTTTATTCTAAGTTAGATCAGGGTTAGGTCAGGGTTAGGTAGCTTAGGTTACTCACTTAATTATGTGATGTTTATTATGTAGCACGAATCAATGGCAACAACTTCATATTTATGCAATATGCGTATTTCTTCATTTTTATTGAAATTACATATACATGCAATGTTCGTTTCTCTTCGTATAAATTTTTATGAAAGACACATTTTTATTTTAGATGTCGCACGAAAGTGATCCTCCTCAACCACTTGCTAGTTCTCAAGGCACTAATGAGCCGATTTCCAATCATAGTTCCAGTCTTCGGGTTACTAGAAAACCAACCAAGAAGCGGTCTGAGTTTTGGGTAGATTTTAATAAATTTGTAGATGCAGAAGGTCGTCTGAAAGCTATTTGCAAGCATTGTAGAAAAGAATACCACTATCATAGTAAACTAAATGGGACAAGCAATGTGAGAAATCATTGGAATGCTTGTCCGTTGAATACAAAAAATCATGGTTCCACTCAATCAATGCTAAACTTGCAACCAAATGCAAAGGGCACAGATAAAATACACATGAGTTAGAAATTTAATCAAGATGAGGTGAGAAAAAGCATTGACATGTATGGTAATTGTTGATAAACTTTCGTTTCGGATTGTGGAATGTGAAGTCTTTAGACACTTTATGAGTGTTGCATGTCCCATATTTCGTATTCCATCGAGATGGACCGTGGCACGAGATTGTTTTGATATTTACTCTATTGAAAAGAGAATTCAAAACATATTTGAAAGAGTCTAAGCAAATGGTTTGCCTTACAACAAATTCGTGGACGTCATTGCAGAAGATCAACTATATGTGCCTTACGGTACACTATATAAATGAAGATTGGAAATTGAATAAAAAAATATAAAAATATGTCTAATTTCTAGTCATAAAGGGGAGGCCATCGGGAAAGCTGCAGAGACATGTTTGCTTGAGTGGGGCATTGATCGAATATTCACTATCACAGTTGATAATGCTAGTTCTAACGATATTGCTATTTCTTACTTGAGCAAGAAAAATTCAAAATTGGGAAAATAGCATTCTTAATTGCAAGTATTTACACATGAGGTGCATTGCTCATATCATAAATCTCGTTGTGGTTGATGGTTTGAAGTTGATGTCTCAATCGGTGTCTCGTGTTAGGAATACGATAATTAAGATATGTGGGACACTCTTATAGTAGATTCCAAAAGTTTAAGGAGTGTGATGAAGCCTAGAAGATACAAAGCAAAAAGTTGTTGTGTCTTGATGTTAGCACCCGATGGAATTCTACATTTATTATGTTAGACACGGCTCAAAGGTTTGAGATTGCCTTTGAGAGATTCACATCTATGGATCTGTGGTTTAAAGTAGAGCTTATGGATATTGGTGGGCATCCCAGCGAGGAAGATTCACTACCAAAATAAGTCATATCAGCGACGTATTTAGCGACTCCGTGAAATTTCGTCGCTAATTTTTGGGGTTTTAGCGACGTTAATAAAAGACGTCGCTGTTTGTCGCCAACAGCGACTAATAGCGACGTCTAGCGGCTACATTATGTTAAATGGGGTAGTGCGTCGCAAGTTCATCGGTACCCGTCGCTGATATAGCGACGTGTACCGACACATTTTAAGTTGCGTCGTCGTTTATTATATATCAGCGACGTTTAGCGACGTCCTATAAGGACGTCGCTAATCGTTTTATATAGCCAGAGAGGGTTTCCTTTTCGATCATTCACAATTTTTTCCCTCCAATTTTGGGTGCGCTCCTCCTCCGCGACGCTCCTCCGACGATTTCCCTCCTCCGGCCTCCTCCTCCGCGGCGCTCCTCCGGCGATCTCCCTCCTCCGACCTCCTCCTTCTCCTCCTCCTCCTTCCTCAGGTAGCTCCTCCTTCTCCTCCTCCTCCTTCCTCTGGTAGCTCCCTCCCCAGTTTCTCCTCGTCTTCTAACTCTCTCTCTCTCGCTTCTAGTTCGTGTCCACGAGAGCGTGGACTCGCTGCGGGGGACACGAGACTGACAGTGGACTCGCTGCGGGGGACACGAGAGCGTGGACTCGCTTCTAGTTCGTGTGACACCTATTTTGTTGGTTTGGACACGTCGTGTCCCACTGTGTGGACACGAGATTCACAGTGTGACACCTATATACTGAAAAATCTCGTTTTTTTGGGCATATCAACTGTCAATTTGATGTTTTGCTTGCATTCGAATTCTAATTTAGGGTTCGAGCCTATTTACTGATACTGGGAGTTTTTTTGGGCATTTTCAGGGTTTTGAAATGATGAATAAATTGACTAATAATTATTATCGAGCCCTATAAAATTTTAGCTATGTCACGAAGGATGGATACTAATCCTGTGAATGAGTTTTCTCCTAAGTATTCTCGACAATTGAGTATGATTTAGCTCACTGACATTACTGAAATATGAAATAATTAGACTTTCTGTTCAGTACCCTTTGACTGAATTAAGTTGACCTGAATACCATATTTTAAATCCTAAATCTACGGTACGACATCGTGATCAGGACATAGTCCCTGCAGCCATTCGACTGGCGAGACAGAAACTATGTAGCCGTAGATAAAGTTGACTGTCCTCCGACCCTCATCCCTCGGCAATGATGATACGACAACCTATCACTATATCTTCTATATATAGTAGTAGATGATGTCTTAGTATTACATTATGTGAGTTCATCTCGATTCTGTTACATTCTTCAGATACTACATACGATAAGAACATATACTACACCATATGTACAGAACATAGATGATTCACACTAATGTATGCTAGAATAAATTTTAGGTTGTGTTCTGAGCCATCCTTCATCTGCCTCCTTCCCTGAGCCATCATTCATCTCTCATTTCCCTCCGGGTCCACTCTACTCCCAATCTCTTCCTCTTTATACACGGCTCTACAGAATCAATGCCATCCGAGGAAGGCAAAACTGAATCAGCATTGTCTTCCGGATCGTCCTCATCAAGGCATAACGGGCTGCTCAGCGTGCCCAGCTTCTTCAACTTCTCGCTGGCTGCAGAGTCAAAATGGGAACGGGTCCTCTTTGCCGGCCCGGAGCTCCGACTCGCACTCGTCGCCTCGCTACCGGTTTCCTCTCCTCCTCTGACACGGGTCATAAGAAAAGAAATTTTGTACCTCTTTTTCACATAAACATCATTGCCGCCTTGTACTCGAGCCTCCTCGTCTGTGACGCTATCCAACTTCTCGGTGCCTACATTGTCACTCGAATCTTCCCTTCGACTCGTATCGTCCTCTTATTCGCCTGTCTTTTTGCTCCCTGTCTTGCAATCATCTGCTATCACCGCCGTCTCATTCGACTCCTTCTCCGATGACTCCGAGGAGGAGGAGGAAGACTCGGAGAATGAGTCAAATGAGTCGGCGGTGATAGCAGATGATTGCAAGACAGGGAGCAAAAAGACAGGCGAATAAGAGGACGATACGAGTCGAAGGGGAGATTCGAGTGACAATGTAGACACCGAAAAGTTGGATAGCGTCACAGACGAGGAGGCTCGAGTACAAGGCGGCAATAATGTTTATGTGAAGAAGAGGTACAAAATTTCTTTTCTTATGACCCGCGTGAGAGGAGGAGAGAAAACCGGTAGCGAGGCGACGAGTGCGAGTCAGAGCTCCGGGCCGGCAAAGAGGACCCGTTCCCATTTCGACTCTACAGCCAGCGAGAAGTTGAAGAAGCTGGGCACGCTGAGCAACCCGTTATGCCTTGATGAGGACGATCCGGAAGACAATGCTGATTCAGTTTTGCCTTTCTTGGATGGCATTGATTCTGTAGAGCCGGAGGAAGTGGCTCCTCCTCGGCAATGATGATACGACAACCTATCACTATATCTTATATAGTAATAGATGGCATTTTAGTATTACATTATGTGAGTTCATCTTGATTCTGTTACATTCTTCAGATACTACATTCGATCAGAACATATACTACACCATATGTACATAACATAGATGATTCACACTAATATATGCTAGAATAAATTTTGGGTTGTGTTCTGAGCTATCCGTTCTGATCAAGCATCTTCCTTCTCCTCTCCTCCACCATGGCTCTGAACCCATCTGCTCCTCCCTACTTCCCTTCTTCTTATTTGACTCTCTCAGTCGCATATGATATCTAGCTCAAGTGTAGAGTCGGGAGAGAAGAAGTGGACAGGAAGAAGAGAGGGAAGCAGCACAGCCGGCGGCATGACCCGGAGGAAGTACAGATATTTTTTTCAAATCCGTAGGAGAACTATAAGGATATATCTTTTAACAATATGTCATCTTGTCAAAGACCCTTAATGTGACAACCATATTACCGCGGTGTCGGAAGACTAACATGTCATAATTTTCTAAGCCATGTGTTTTGACATAATCCTTCCAACTCTTTTCTCTTATGTAGTAATCTTGCATTATTACATAGAACTGAAATCCGGTTGGAGGATTATGTCAAAACACACAGCTTAGAAAATTAGGACATGTTAGTCTTCCGACACCGCGGTAACATGGATGTCACATTAAGGGTCTTTGACAAGGTGATATGTTGTGAAAAGATATATCCTTATAGTTCTCCTACGAATATTGAAGAAAACCTCTGTACTTCCTCCGGGTCATGCCGCCGGCTGTGCTACTTCCCCCTCCTCTTCCTGTCCACTTCTTCTCCCCCGACTCTACACTTGAGCTGGATATCATATGTGGCTGAGAGAGTCAAATAAAAAGAAGGAAAGTAGGGAGGAGCAGATGGGTTCAGAGCTATGGTGGAGGAGAGGAGAAGGAAGATGCTTGATCAGAACTTGAGGTGGAAAAGTTGTGACGTTGATAGCGTGAGAGAGGGAGAGGGTGTAAAAGTTCTTCTCTCCCGACTCTACACTTGAGGTGGATATCATATTTTGGTTTCTGTATTTTGGCTCCAGCTCCATTTGCATTAATCTACGGTACGACATCGTGATCAGGACATAGTCCCTGCAGCCATTCGACTGGCGAGACAGAAACTATGTAGCCGTAGATAAAGTTGACAGTCCTCCGACCCTCATCCCTCGGCAATGATGATACGACAACCTATCACTATATCTTATATATATAGTAGTAGATGATGTCTTAGTATTACATTATGTGAGTTCATCTTGATTCTGTTACATTCTTCAGATACTACATACGATAAGAATATATACTACACCATATGTACAGAACATAGATGATTCACACTAATGTATGCTAGAATGAATTTTAGGTTGTGTTCTGAGCCATTCGTTCCCATACTTGGCAATTAAGTTGTGGACCATTATGTTTGACATTGTTGTTACAAATTTTCATATATCTGTGTTGATTGATGAGATTGTGTTTCAAACGTGTTCGTAATTGTGTGTATCTGTGTTGTTTGATACTGTGTTCGTGATACACACCGTTGTTGCTGTAACAAATGGTGTAGGGGATGCTGCAAATGCTACAGCGGATGCTGCAGGGAATACTGCAAATGTTGTATTTTTTTATTTTTTTAATATTAGCGACGTTCAGCGACGATTTTCGACGTTCAGCGACGACAATAACGTCGCTATCAACGTCGCTAACTGTGAGGAAAACCGTCGCTGATCGTCACTAAACGTCGGTACTGTAGCGACGTAGAAAAGTCGCAGAACGTCGCCATATGGCTCTCAAGCCAGGTCAGTATCGATGCATGTCAAGTCGCTTAACATCGCTAGTATACGTCGGTAAATGATGACATTTTACGTCGCTGGCGGTCGCTGAATTAGCGACGTAGCAGCATCGCTAAAGCTCGTCGCAATAGCGACGTATTGTGACGTTTTCTTGTTTAGCGATTAGGTTAATTGCGACTACGTGCATACATCGCTAAATACGTCGCTAATAGGAATTAGCGACGTATTTTCCCTATTTAGCGACGCATTGAGGCGTCGCTGATTTGACAGATTTTAGTAGTGATTGGTCTAATACAAGAAGATTATGCACTTTCCTGGAATACTTCTATGAACTAACAAAGCGTATCTCAGGTTCCCTCTATGTCACTTGCAATAACTTTTTTGATGAAATCACGTCTATTGATATCCTTTTGCGCACTTCAAAAGAGAGTAGTGATTATGACTTGGCTATCATGGCCGATAAAAATATGATAAGTATTGGGGGACATTGAGAAGATGAATATGGTTATATTTATTGAACCAATTCTTGATCCGCGGCATAAATTGGAATACGTGGAATATGCTTTTGATCAACTATATGGAACAAAAAAGAGCGATTCCATGAAAAAGAAAGTGAAAAGTGTTGCGTACTCTATGTTCAATGAGTATAAAAATAAGAACACTTCTCAAATTCGTGGCACTAGTACTACTACTACTACTAGTGATATAGTTCAATCTCCTAGTGAAAATCAACCGATGCATACTTTGCAATTGAAAAAATTTATGAAGACCCAATTCAAGAAGCACAAGACGAAATTAGGTGGCGGTGACACTAAATCGAAGCTTGATCGTTACCTAGATGAGAGTACCGTAGATGACGACGATAAAAGTGATGATTTTAATCTTTTGGGATGGTGGAAGCTTAATTCTTCTCGTTTTTCGATCCTTTCTAAGATGGCTAGGGATGTTTTGGCCGTTCCCATATTTACCATGGCTTTCGAGTCTGCTTTTAGTACGGGTGGTCGTGTGCTTGATGCTTATAGAAGCTCTTTCACTCCTAAAATTGCTCAAGCACTTATTTGTGTCAAGATTAGTTTAGGGGGCCTTTCGATCGGTCCATTGTTTCTATTATTGAAGAGGATTTCGAGAAAATTTACAAAGCTGAAATGGGTAATTTTCAGATTTTATATTGTATTACATTCTTTCAATTTGATATAGTTGTGTTCTAACTTGTTCATTGATTTATTCTTATCATTTAGAATTGGGTAAGTTAAATGTGGAATCAACATCAACGAGCGAGATTTAATTACTTCCCCCTCAATTAAATAGGTATAATACTTTGGAACACATTGTAATATATTAGTCATTTTGGCACATTTTGATACTTTGAACTGTTCTGGATAAAATGTCAGTCTTTTAAATAGGTTTATACTACTATGAGTATGCACTGTTCTGATTTATACTGCTCTGTCATTTTGGCACTTTTTTGAAACTTTGAAAAATGCTATGGAGTCCATAGTATGGACTCTGTCATTTTGGACTACTGCTATGGACTGTTCTGTTGTTACTGCTCTGGAAAAATGCTTTAGAAAAAGTCATTTTTTATACTGTTATTGTCACGCCCCGCTCCCGTAGGAGCGATCGTCCTCGCTAAGGCGTGATGCCGCACGAGCCTAGATTGCGCTCGTGCAAGACGGGTTCCATAACGGCCGATTTCAACGGCTGCGACGGGGTCGTCGCACAGAAGTCCCAAATAGAGACATTGAATACTAGCAGCAAAATTTGAAGCAAAACACAAGTCATTCAAAAGAAGCTCTTTATTGATATCGAAACAACGGTTACATTGGGGGCACAAGGCCGAAATTACAATCACTCAAATTCACTCGTCTCACATTACAAATCACTCTGCTCTCTCTCATCTCTCGATTACAATACTTGAACCAACGGAAGCTTCGGATAGGCGATGTCCATACATTATGTCCCGTATAATTCTTCGATTCCATGCGGTCGTACGCTTCGAATCGCCAAGAAACTCCGTGCCTCGACGCATCCAAGCGAGCTCCGTGCCACGAGCTTCTACCTGTGCCTGCACATGAAAACTGTATGGGTGTCAGTACTCAACTGTACTGGTGGAGTGAGATCCTCGCCTATCCATACAAAACTGATACGTTTATTTTACTTTGTGCGATACAAGCCCCCTTTACGATTGTCTTTCTAGTCTTGCCTTAGGATCGATTTTAGGACCGACGTCTTGGTCTACTTTGTGCCTTCTAGACCGTTACCGTGCCTTGCACTAATAATATACTCATACTTTACCGCTAGACCTTCTCGTTCTAATAACGTCGACTTATCGCCTCGTGCTTGCCTTTCGTGCCATACTCTGGGACATAACGACTCGGTCGTGCAATGAACTCGATTCGTGCTTAGTATCACCGAGGCAGTGCCTCCTCGCTTAGTCTTGCCTATACTCGTGTTGTGACGACGCGGCCATGCCTCACATCTCGAGGTCGTGCCCAGAAACTTAACATGACTTAACCAAACTTGCCCTACGGCCCTTCTCGACTTAACTCGCAACGTATAACCCAACTTGTGGAAACGGTGTTGAGAACTCAATCACGACGCCGTATCTCGTGCCGAAGCACGTGTCTTTACGTATAGCTGAATCGTAGGCTTTTTAACACTTTGGGTGCAACCAAGCACTCATTTCACCATTCAACGCATACCGTGCTTACACTTTCTCTGTTATGACCGACACCGTGCATGCGGATTCGCCGCTTAGCACGCCAATTATCTATATGAAAGGCCACTGGCATGACAAGCCATCGCGGACATAGCTCGGGTAGGCGGCGGGTCCTTCAGCACAGGTAGCGAGCCCCGTTGAAAGCCCCCGACTACCCACGCAATAAAAGCATGCACTGCTATAACGTCTACCTCCTAGGACGACTGGGCCCGGTGCCCCGGCGTATAACCAGTCTAGACAGAAATCCTTGTCGACAAGGTGTCCAATGACCACGCACCTACGAGACATCTAGACTCACGTAAATGCATGGCCTACTTGTTGGTACGACTGGAACTATACTTAGCAACTCGTGCTCTGAACCACGCTTTGTATAACGTGTATAGGAAACGCGAGACTCCCAACCGAGGGACCGCCTCGAAACATCTTAACGTGGATAGGAATGCGAGACTCCCAACCGAGGGACCACCTCGAACTTCTTAACGTGGATAGGAACGCGAGACTCCCAACCGAGGGACCGCCTCGAACTTCTTTTAAACTCGAGGGAATGACTACTACATAGCCTTCCAACTTAACTTGAACAAAAGTGTTCCCGAAGTGCCATAGTCCGTGGCTAAATTTATATCGTGCCAACCGTGGCTCGTGCCTTTAACTGACTTACGTCCTACGCGATGCTATCACCCAAGTCATACGTTATATGACGGTCCTTGAGATCGTGGGACTATTTGACTTGACAACTGCAGAAAGAACGGGACGGCACTTGGAATGACTTAGGTCGACCGGCATAACTTTGCCTAACTTACACAAGCCTATAACTTAACCCGAGAGACGAGCCAAGGCTATGCCAAGCCTTGCGCAGTGGAAACATGCATGCTTTATCGAGCATTTAAGCGGGCGACGCCTATGACTTAGGCTAACTGTCACGCCCCAGTACCGAAATACGGAGACGGACTAGGCCAGCTACTCCATATGAGGTACGTAACGTCATATGGCGATCGTGGCTGTCGAGAGACTAGGGGGTACATGCTACAATCAAGTCTCCTATGGTCCCACAGAGTTCTATGTCTCAATCAATCAAATCACATCAGCAAATAAATGAACATTAAAGATAAAGCAGTAAGGCGTCCCCGACGCTTCATCAAAATGATCATGAGAGACTAGCTTTATAATTTAGCTATCTCAGAGAGTCAGAAGTACAAAATTATACACAGCTACAGTTTGTTTAATTACAATTATGTACTGACACAAAATATCAAGTAATCCGGCTAACAGGTGCCGGTGGCTAAACGCCGCACAAAATAGAAGCAGGAGTGGTGGAGAAGAAACCCACTCGAGTCTCCGAACCGCCATGCTCCTAGTATGCACCATGGATGTCAGGGAGGAAGATCGTGTCCTCTGGCTCTGCTACGAGATCTGGCCAAACAAAACCAGCGGGATCAGCCCCGAATAGCAAGTACCGCCAAAGGGGCACAAGAGTTAAGATTAAAAACCCAGTTAAAAGAATGCTTGATAATAATAATGCTCATGCTACTATTATAGGGTAGCGCAACATCCTTGAACCCATGTGGCACCCTTACAACCAAACAAGGACAAAAGGTGCCGTATGGAGTCGGGACGTGCCGTACTCTATAACTTTCACATAAGTTTAAGGGTATAAACAATAAAATCTCCTGATCGTGACTTCGGTCGATAGCCTATCGTAGCACAATAATCAACCCAACAATCAAACAAGAACATGGGTTGGATCATGTACCATGATAGACCATGTTCCTCAATCATTCACAGAAGTAGCACTTCACAACCAGAATAAGTCTTCCGTTCATAACTTCGGTCCACAGCCTGTCATAGTACGATAACCAACCCAACAATCAAACAAGAACATGGGTTGGATCACGTACCATGACAGTCCGCTTTCCTCAGTTATTCACGGAAGGTAAATAGGATACAAGCAAGTCATTTTCGCGGCCAATCAAGTCTACGAGTTTCTAGTGGGACGAGGTTATCCTCGCATCATGTTATTAGAAATCCTCAGATCGTATCTTTCCAGCAAGGCTAGCCAAACCAGGGGTTCGCGTAGACAGGTGTCATTGAGCACAGGTCCCTCGTAAGGCCACCTTGCCAAGATATATAATATATAGCAGGAATTAATCGGATACAGTCATCCACTCATTACGGATGACACAGTATCCGTGGAGACCAGCTGGCGCATCGGGACAATATCTCAAGGCGGCTGGTGTAACACGATCTCGGGATTTTGCCCTCCCCATGCATCTAGTATATTTAGTTGCCTAGTTTAACCCTAGGTAAAATCTTGGACTCACATGCTGTGGCCTGCATGATTATCCTCCTAAAAGTCGTACTCAAGTACGAGTACCCCAAAAGAGGATCCATGTCAATCAGTATGTCAACATGTTCTACCCTCCTTGGTGTAATGCATCATTGCAAATATACCACATGGAGTTACGAGTCATTTGTCGAGCATGAACGAGAACTGGAACATTCAGGTACAAGTATCAGGTAGGAACACTTTGTTCACCGGGGGCACATTAGTGCTCATATCATGCTCAGGACAAAAGGCGTATAAAAATATATACAATATAATATATACATATAAAAATATAAGGTATAGGGGAGTCCAGGTCAGAGCGCGCTCAAGTCAGGCTACGCTCAGGTCAACCTACGCTCAGGTCAGCCTACGCTCAGGTCAACCTACGCTCAGGTCAACCTACGCTCAGGTCGGCCTACGTTCAGGTCACTCCATACGACTCCTCCTCAAGGCAGCGTATGAGGTCCATACGACTCCTCTTCAAGGCAGCGTATGGGGTCCATACGACTCCTCATCAAGGCAGCGTATGAGGTCCATACGACTCCTCATCAAGGCAGCGTATGGGGTCCATACGACTCCTTGTCAAGGCAGCGTATGAGGTCCATACGACTCCTCTTCAAGACAGCGTATGGGGTCGATACGACTCCTCATCAAGGCAGCGTATGGGGTCCATACGACTCCTCGTCAAGGCAGCGTATGAGGTCCATACGACTCCTCATCAAGGCAGCGTATGCAAGACATACGCTTCCAAAAGGCAGCGTATGCAAGGCATACGCTTCCAAAAGGCAGCGTATGGGGCAGACTGCGCTACGCTAAAGAGCGCACGCAGCTCAGTGGCGCAAGCTAAAAAGCTCGCGCGTACTGTTCACTGTCTTCTCCAAAATAGCAAGAGCTCCATGGTTTGAACCCAAAGCTTCAAAAGCCCATAACTTGGTCAAAATAAGTCCAAATCAAACTTTCCAAAGGTCAAAATTGGGTAGAACAAAATTCTCTACAACATGGAACCATAAAAACTTGAAAATAATAAAGTTTGCTAGATCAAACCATGAAGATCCGAAAATGGTTAAAACTTAGATCTACAAAAATTAAAGCTTCAAAATGGAAAATTTCTAGTTCTAAACTAGTATAGAATGAGGAGAAGAACATATTTTGACAAATAATTTTGTAAGAAAACATCAACAACATTTATGGATCCCTCTCTTGAGCAAGTTGGTACTTGCCTTGGTTGGTGGAGGAAAGTAAATGAGAGGAAATAAATGAGAGGAGAGAGAATGAGTTGAGCTATTATATAGAATCTTGAACCCATGGGTTCATGATGAACCATAGGTGAACCAAGAATAGGTTACCCAAATGAGCCAAAACTGTAGGCCCAAATGCAGAAAATAAATTACAAAATAATATTTTGTCGAATATTTTTGGGAAATACATGAAGAAATACAGCATATAAATATCGTATAAATACAAGGTAAATATAATTTATCGATTTTACATATTAAAATACATATTCCAGGATCATGGAGTGACACTAACTCCTCGTTTCTGTCGAATACCAACTTTTCCTTCTCCCAAGCCGCAGGACGAAGGATCGAGTGTCATTTTCAAAGCACGCTGAGCACCAACTCTAATCAGACCGTGGGACATTTTCTATGTTCTAAACTCGATTTGATCCATCGGGATAATTCCCTTTAGCTATCTGGATTCGTCTCTTTTATTATTAAGCCTACTTGTGCAAGTTGGAAACACGCAATTTATTATGTAAAGGCAAAGATGAGGCAAGTTCACCGAAACTACCCCACCTGAGCGATGTCTTCGAGTCGCCGTTGTAAGGCCAAGTCCGAACGCCGTTGGCATTTCGATTCCTCCGATTGACTTCGCGGGACGGGGCACTACAACATACACCACTCAGAATAAGTCTCGTCCTCGAGACTTTCCTGAAGGCAAACCATCCTACCATTTCTATGGCCAAGACTTAATCATACACACTCCGCATACGCGTTTCTTCGATTCCGAGCCACGCTCGCACTTATCGCTAACTTAGTCGTAAGGCACACCAACCGATCAACCAACATTCGAACTCGTCTCAATTCAATGATCGCGTTACCATCAACATTCTTCGAAACTCAAGATCTCAAAATCCTCGACATTTTCCCGTTCTTCAAGTCTCACTTGATTCAACGTATCACTTAGTTCGATCGTACACATATTCTAGGCGTCCCCAAAATACATGTATTTCAGCCAAGCCTCGTGATAGAGAATCCACCATCACCACTCGAGTCGAATCGTACACATATTCGGGCATCCTTGATATACGTGCATGTCAGCCGAGACTCGTGAGTGGTGCCTCCACAATTCCTATCGCTTTGTGCCGGAACGTCTGCCTAACCGCTAGGCTATGTCTTTCGTCAATACTGGAATCATAGCTCCCAAACAACGATATCAATACTGATCCCATCCTAAGGTCAAACCAAATCGATGGTACAGGATTTTCTACCCAAGCTCGTATCACTCCGATTTCTAAACATCGAGCATCGATTCCCTACACACATCCCAATATTCGACGCACGGGGTACGAGTCGTTCGGTAAAGCCATCCTACGATAACTCACATTTCAACCAATTTTACGTTATATCAAAATCGTTCGTTCATCAAGCCGTTTCGCATAGTTTATCTCTTCGAACACGTTCAACATTAGTTCGCCTATCATTCATTCTCAAATCAAGCACGCTATGACACGATTCATCGCAAAACTATAATTCACATTTCACGTTTCTGAAATCATCTATTCTAATTTACGTAATCGATCACAAGGTCGTCTGACTTAACAATATGTTGTGCTCCGATCTCACGTGAGACAGATTATCCACGATGGACATGAAATCACCATGCAACGCTCCCGTGGAATAATCATTCTCATCGGGCGTAACACTTGTTTTGGGTCTAGACTAAATTATTTTCGATGCGCGGATTGGACCTACACAATCCTCAAGTTTTATTCGAATATAATCGCAAGTCCTAACATCCTCGAATTTGCCTTCGCATCAAACCGACAAGTCGGGACAATCAAAATTGCCGCATCCTGATTTTTTCGAGTTCGATCGTTCCCACGACATGAATCACCATGTCAGCGCTCACGCGGAACGATCACCCCAAATCCGACGCAACGCATGTGCGAGGCTAGAGTTGCGCTCGCGCAAGACAAGACCGTCGACGTTGTGGTTATCCGCATAACCATCAAGATACGATCACTTTCATCCAACATTCGTCTCAACCAAAGTCCTAAGTATTACATCCATTGGGAACGATAACACTTATGCGATCGTCATTCACCGTGTCAGATTACTCCCGAGTTATCGCATATCATCTTTGATACGCCTCAATATCATCGACGATATACGTAACCTGACGATCTTCGTTTGTAACGAATTCTGAGTCGTGCAAATGATGCTATCGTCCGACTGGATAATCTCCTTGACATTCAAATTTAATTTCGACCATTACCCCTCGAATCGTTCACAACATCAATTTCGACAAACCCAAATTCACGTATCGTTCATCCATCTATCTTAAGTCATCGACCAACATATTTTCTCAATTCGTAATATTCTTTGCTAACTCAATCATCGAACGATATCCATTCCAATCCTCAGAGTCATTCGCGTAACTTTAAAATCGAACATTTCATGCACGCTACCTACCCATCGTGTTAACTTTTCGTATACGATCCGTATCAATTTCCTCGATTCGATTTCACCTACTCAATCGTTTTCGCGTTTCATACTCATGCAATCCTCAATCTTTCGTTCGAATGATTTCCAAGACGGACCATACACCACTCGGGATTCGAGTCATCCAATCTAGTCCAAATTACGTTCGCGTCATTCGCTAAGACATGTTTCGGATTCGTTCGACGATTTCCTAACGTAATCGTTCACGTCGCATCGACGCACTAAGTCGTTCGCACTATTCCTCAAAATCCAAAACAATCTTTCGTGTACGCCTAAGCGTTAGTCCAGTAGCACTTCTATCGATATACACTCTAAGTGTATTTTCGTTCTCGACCGAGCGATACTTAATATTGCTCGCGACTCGTTTGCACCAAAAGGTCGAGGAGCACGATAATCGGCACAACTTTGCCAAAGGCTGTGTGCATAACCATCCCGTTCGAACTATACTTCGGTCTCGTGTGCTCGTTCGCTATTGTTAGCGTAAGGTCGTTCAAGCACGCAACGTATTTGCTAACTTTTAGCACGTGTCTTCTATCAACTCAAGGTCGGTACCGTTCGGCCCAAAGGCCTACCAATGTATCCGGCGATGGCCTACCGATGCGTTCGATAGAACGCTTGTACAAGCTTTTGGAAATATTAGACTTATTGTATGGACATCCCGTGGGACAATCGAAAGAGTGCGCACCAACGATATCAACTTTGCGGAAGCAACATTCAGAGTTCGCGGAAACATCAGAGTTAAAGAATTCAATCGATAGTCCAAGGATGTAAAGTCGTGCTCTGATACCATTATGTCACGCCCCGCTCCCGTAGGAGCGATCGTCCTCGCTAAGGCGTGATGCCGTACGAGCCTAGATTGCGCTCGTGCAAGACGGGTTCCATAACGGCCGATTTCAACGGCTGCGACAGGGTCGTCGCACAGAAGTCCCAAACAGAGACATTGAATACTAGCAGCAAAATTTGAAGCAAAACACAAGTCATTCAAAAGAAGCTCTTTATTGATATCGAAACAACGGTTACATTGGGGGCGCAAGGCCGAGATTATAATCACTCAAATTTACTCGTCTCACATTACAAATCACTCTGCTCTCTTTCATCTCTCGATTACAATGCTTGAGCCAGCAGAAGCTTCGGATAGGCGATGTCCATACATTATGTCCCGTATAAGTCTTCGATTCCATACGGCCGCACGCTTCGAATCGCCAAGGAACTCCGTGCCTCGACGCATCCAAGCGAGCTCCGCGCCACGAGCTTCTACCTGTGCCTGCACATGGAAACTGTGTGGGTGTCAGTACTCAACTGTACTGGTGGAGTGAGCTCCTCACCCACCCTTACAAAACCGACACGTTTATTTTACTTTGTGCGATACAAGCCCCCTTTACGATTGTCTTTCTAGTCTTTCCTTAGGATCGATTTTAGGACCGACGCCTTGGTCTACTTTGTGCCTTCTAGACCGTTACCGTGCCTTGCACTAATAGTGTACTTATACTTTACCGCTAGACCTTCTCGTTCTAATAACGTCGACTTATCGCCTCGTGCTTGCCTTTCGTGCCATACTCTGGGACATAACGACTCGGTCGTGCAATAAACTCGATTCGTGCTTAGTATCACCGAGGCAGTGCCTCCTCGCTTAGTCTTGCCTATACTCGTGTTGTGACGACGCGGCCATGCCTCACATCTCGAGGTCGTGCCCAGAAACTTAACATGACTTAACCAAACTTGTCCTACGGCCCTTCTCGACTTAACTCGTAACGTATAACCCAACTTGTGGAAACGGTGTTGAGAACTCAATCACGACGCCGTATCTCGTACCGAAGCACGTGTCTTTACGTATAGCCGAATCATAGGCTTTATAACACTTTGGGTGCAACCGAGCACTCATTTCACCATTCAACGCATACCGTGCTTACACTTTCTCTGTTATGACCGACACCGTGCATGCGAATTCGCCGCTTAGCACGCCAATTATTATATGAAAGGCCACTGGCATGACAAGCCATCGCGGACATAGCTCGGGGAGGCGGCGGGTCCTTCAGCGCAGGTAATGAACCCCGTTGAAAGCCCCCGACTACCCACGCAATAAAAACATGCGCTGCTATAACGTCTACCTCCTAGGACGACTGGGCCCGGTGCCCCGGCGTATAACCAGTCTAGACAGAAATCCTTGTCGATAAGGTGTCCAATGACCACGCACCTACGAGACATCTAGACTCACGTAAATGCATGGCCTACTTGTTGGTACGACTGGAACTATACTTAGCAACTCGTGCTCTGAACCACGCTTTGTATAACGTGTATAGAAAACGTGAGACTCCCAACCGAGGGACCGCCTCGAAACATCTTAACGTGGATAGGAACGCGAGACTCCCAACCGAGGGACCGCCTCGAACTTCTTAACGTGGATAGGAATGCGAGACTCCCAACCGAGGGACCGCCTCGAACTTCTATTGAACTCGAGGGAATGACTACTACATAGCCTTCCAACTTAACTTGAACAAAAGTGTTCCCGAAGTGCCATAGTCCGTGGCTAACTTTATATCGTGCCAACCGTGGCTCGTGCCTTTAACTGACTTACGTCCTACGCGATGCTATCACCCAAGTCATACGTTATATGACGGCCCTTGAGATCATGGGACTATTTGACTTGACAACCGCAGAAAGAACGGGACGGCACTTGGAATGACTTAGGTCGACCGACATAACTTTGCCTAACTTACACAAGCCTATAACTTAACCCGAGGGACGAGCCAAGGCTATGCCAAGCCTTGCGCAGTGGAAAAATACATGCTTTATCGAGCATTTAAGCGGGCGACGCCTATGACTTAGGCTAACTCCTCGTTTCTGTCGAATACCAACTTTTCCTTCTCCCAAGCCGCAGGACAAAGGATCGAGTGTCATTTTCAAAGCACGCTGAGCACCAACTCTAATCAGACCGTGGGACGTTTTCCATGTTCTAAACTCGATTTGATCCGTCGGGATAATTCCCTTTAGCTATCTGGATTCGTCTCTTTTATTATTAAGCCTACTTGTGCAAGTTGGAAACACGCGATTTATTATGTGAAGGCAAAGATGAGGCAAGTTCACGGAAACTATTCCACCTGAGCGATGTCTTCGAGTCGCCGTTGTAAGGCCAATTCCGAACGCCGTCGGCGTTTCGATTCCTCCGATTGACTTCGCGGGACGGGGCACTACAGTTATGCTCTGAAAAAATATGCTATTTGACTCATTTTTGATATTGTTATCTTGTTCAGTTGATACTGTTATGCTCTGGAGAGTGTACTCGTTGTCAATCTTGAGTGTTGACTATTTTGATCTGTGTCAAGCTTGAGTGTTGTCTGTTCTGTTCAGTCATATTATGGGGACTGCACTTATTTTGTTCAATCATGTTTTGTTCAGTCACTGATACATTTTTGATCACTCATGTTCTGTTCAGTCACTACCAGAACAAGTCGTTTTAGCGACGCCTAAAGGCGTCGCTAAAACGACAAATTTCGTCGCTAAAAATATTTACCGACGCAATTACCGACGTTTTGGACTTGTCGCGGAAACGTAAGTCGCTGATCTTTAAAACGTCGCCGAACGTCGCAAGTACCGACGTTTACCGACGTATATATACGTCGGTATATTACCGACGTCTACCGCCGTGTCGTCGGTGGATTAGCGACGTGTTTAAAGTCGCTACACGTCGGAAAAGTCCTGGGAATTTACCGACGTTTACCGTCGTGTCGTCGGTGGATTATCGACGTGTTTAAAGTCGCTACACGTCGGTAAAATCCTGAGAATTTACCGACTTTTATCGTCGTTTAAAATGTCACTAAATGTCGGTAATTCCTGGGATTATTACCGACGTTTACCGACGTTCTCCGACGTATAAGGACGTCGGTACCCTGGAAAATTTTACAGATTTACCGACGTTTACCGACGCAAACGTACGTCGGTGGACGTCGATAAACGTCGGTAAACATCGGTAAATCTGCAAAAAAAAATAAAATACAGAATGTCCTTTTCTTCCTGCAGTTTAAAAAGATAACCATAAAGACACAGTATAACAGATATCCTTTTCTTCCTGGGTTCGCCGACCCCTTCGGTGGAACACTCAACACCGGTAAACGTAAACCACAGAAGCACATTAACATCCAATTGAAACGAATAATAACATAAACAACAGTATAACACAATGTAGCAGGCAACAAATAGAATAGGATCCAACAAATAGAATAGGATCCAACAAATAGAATAGGCACAACCAACAAGTATCCAAATAACCAAGTCTACACCAAATAACAAAGTCTACAACCAAATAACCAAAGTCTACACACAACCAACAAATAGAATAGGATCCAAACATCCAAGTCTACACAACCAACAAATATCCAAGTCACAAACAAAGGATCAAACAAACACAAATAAACAGTCCTAACTAGGACTACTAGGGATCTGGTGCAGGAGGGGCACCGTCGCGACGAAAGGATAATAACAACTCATACTCCTCAAGTGAAATCGATACCGATGGAGCAGGCAGTGACGTCGGTGGAGTCGGTGTCGAAGAAGAAGGCGGTGGAGGCGACGGAGTCGACGACGATGAAGGCGCACCCGGAGGATCAGCACGCTCCAACGCTGTAAGTCGCTGGTGGTATAAATCCATGATAGAAAACATTCTATCACTTCTCTGGACCATCGAATCCTGCGCCAATCTCAGCCTCTCGGCCATGGACACCTTTCCTGTCTGCAGCTCCGTCACCGTACGCTCTAACCCTCCAACGATGTGCTCTGTCCTCTCAGTCGTCTCCATGAGCTCCAGAATGTCGCGGTCGAGCGCATCCAATCGTGCTAGCAGCACAGGATCGTCCGTAGGGTGCTGAGACTGCTCCTCGATCCGTTGTAGCAGGTCATCACAGAGAGACTCCATCATCTGGTGGGCTCGGGCAGACTCCTGGGACGGCTGTGGACCATGCACACTAGCAGGAGATGCCCTAGAGGACTGGGTCGCAACTAGGACGCCATAGAATCCCGTACCGTAGTACGTACCCCTACGGAGTCCACCAGCGGCGGTCATCCACAGCTCGTCCACCGACGGAGCTTGAGTGGGCTGCGAGGAAGTGCCGGCCTCTCCTGCATTAGGTGCACTAGCAGCCGCCCGTTCCCGCAGCCTCTGATACTCGGCCTAGAAAGTATGGATAGTACTCTATAATTTCTAATTTCTAATTAATGTACTTATTATTACTAACTACATGAATATTTATTTGCATCATATTTACTAAGTTATATTAAAATTGACACGAAGTATTAAATTAAGATAACGTATTGTAATACTTACATAGGTCTGCTCGGCCCTCTCGTCAATAAGGTCTTCGCCCTTCCGATGGGTGGCTAGGAAGACGGTCACCATGTCGGCATTACTGACCTTCCTTATCTGTAATTAAATATATTATCTTATTAATAATTTATCGGATTTGTATTGAAATAATATTTCTAAAAGAGAAAGACATATCAGACGACGGAAATGTTCCGTCATCGGAATCGACCCACCGCACCACTTCGAGGCATGTTGCCTAGCCGCCTTGGCCTTCTCCGACTTCTTCTTGTACCTTGGCTCATCGAATCGAGCCTTCATCGCATTCCACTGATCAGGGGTGATCCAACATTGGATCGGCTTTCCGGCACGATCACGATCCTTCTGATCATGAATAGCGTCGCGGATCAGCTTGGCAGCGACGACAGAAAACATCCCCTCGATAAGCTCGGCCCGGTGCGGTGGATAGAAAAACATATCCTAGAAGAGCGCAAACCAAATATTTATCAGTTATATATAATATAAATTAATTATATGATTCATATTAAAAGCAAATCTATTTTAACCTTGAAGCGCGTAAACCAGTAGTTCTTCCTTTCGTCTGGAGCATCAGAGTAGTTAATCCAGGGACCACCATAATTATGCCTCAGCATGTGGCCTAGGCGTCTTTGTACCTCTGGGGGACGATATCTATACAGACATATTATATTCATGAAAAAAGTTAATTTATGATAAAAACAGAAGAAAAAAATTATAAACCAAAACACCTACTTTGTACATGTTGTTATGATACATGTACATGTTGGATACTCCTCGTCGATGCTTGTAGAGGCAGGGCACTCGTTGTAGCCATTGGCGAGGCACTCGTTGTAGCCAATAGCGAGGCACTCGATGTGTAGCTCCCCTTCCCAAAAATTTTAAAATATTTTATTATTATATATTTTATTGAGGTTAATATTTAGGTAAAAATTATTTACTAATATTGGTCATGGTATTTTGTGGTCATTATTATTATTATTAGTATTATTTTATTATTTGGTACTGTTATTAATATATTGTTCTTAAATTATATTATGTAGTATTCTTCTATTTCGATAATTCATTATCAAATGAATTATACGCCTATATATATATATATATATATATATATATATATATATATATATATATATATATATGTGTGTGTGTGTGTGTGTGTGTGTGTGTGTGTGTGTGTGTGTGTGTGTGTGTGTGTGCATATTTATAAACTATATACAAGAAATTATTATTAATATTTTGGTTATGGAATATTTATCCATATATATATATATGTATTGTTATAAGGATATAAATATGAATATATAAATAAATATTATATATTATATATGTGTGTAGGAATATATAAATAAATAAGTATATGTGTGTAAATACAGAAATATATATATATGTATATACGTGCATGAGTATATATATATATATATATATACACTAATAATAAAAAATAAAAAGAAAAAAAAGAAAAAAACAAACAAACAAACATTAGAACTCAGGCCAGGCCCGGCCCAGCCCAGCCCGAGCAGGCACCCCTCCCTTAATTTCCAGACCGAGCAGTAGAAGGAAATCCCGATTCTATTAATAACCGAACATATTCGGATGATAGAGGAAATCGAAATGATCAAACCCTAATTCACCCCTGCACAGTCTCCGACGTGGCGCGCCGCCCTGGACCACCGCGCGCGGCCGTGCGGGTCGCCGGAGGCCGGGGATGCCGCAGCCGCGCGCACAACAATGGCATCAAAGGGCAGCAGCATTGCGACTTCGCGGTACAATTTCTCCGCCCACGATTACTCGTTTTACAATATGTAGAGTGTTTTAGAAAGCCTGTATAACCCTCTAGGATTCTCGGCAATTAGGTTCGAGTTTCATCGAAGATTCTAGTCAGGAAATCGACGGGAAAATCGATAAAAAACTGTCCCAAAACAGGACAGGGGACGAGAGCAAGTACCCCTGTTCGTGTCCAGTTTTCTAGCAACCTATTTAATATTGGTACAACCTAATTAAACAGGATTAAAGAGAACCTATAGGACTGGAAGACCCTTTTTTTAGTTTCCGATTTTATCGCATATATGCTATTTAATTCGTTCACCAAAATCGAGAAAAACCTATAAAAACAGATTTCGAAAACTAGAAATTCCCTCGATACGACGTGCGTCCCACCAATCCGGGCGACGTGGTCACGAACCGAAAGCATCAAAAGGTGTGTAATGGCTTCGTGGACGTGTGGGCTTTGACGGAATTGAAATTGGTCGCGTGTGCGCGACGAATTTGATACGTATCCGTCAAAATTCACCGTATCGGCCTCTGTGCAAATTCCTCAATAACTTTGTGCACGCTCGTCAGATCGAGACGAAACTTGTGCCAACAGGACCGTATCGTTTTTCTGGTCCTGTATGCCAAGTTTGGTCCGATTCCAAGACAGTTGATTGGATCTCCGTTTTGCGGGCCCCACGGTCCGATTCAACGGGCGATTTTGTGCACGAGCCGTCAGAATCCAACTCTGGACATACCGTTGGGTTCGTATCATTAAAACGAATCTGTAGATATGTAGTTTGAAGATTTTAGAGACTATTGACTCTGGCACGCTTTTCGGTGCAAAGCGGGTCCAACGGCGGACACCGTTTTGATCCGAAATTACCGTTTTGCTCCTGTGTCCAGAATTGGACTTAAGGACAGGCAATTCTAGCTATTTTGACTATTCTGAGAACATTGGTAATATTTATTTCAGTATCCGAAGACTGTTGTACGAGTTTTGACTATTGTGGCACACCGAGTAGTTCAGATTATCGGTTTCACCAGCACAGGACCACAGGCGAGTACAGTTTATTGTCTGCGTTTCGATATTGATTTTTACTATATTTTATTGATTGGCCATTGGTTATGTGATTTTTATATTCTATTATAAATTGTTGAGTCGGAAATGAGAAGTACCAAGGATGTGTGATCCGACCATAGACACTGTTTATTTTCATGCAGTAGACCTCGTAGACAGTATTTATTTTCATGCAGTAGACCGCGTAGACAGTGTTTATTTTTATGCAGTAGACCTCGTAGACATTGTTTATTTTCTGAAAGTAGACCTCGTAGATATTGTTTATTTTCTGCAAGTAAACCTCGTAGACATTATTTATTTTCTGCAAGTAGACCTCGTAGACATTGTTTATTTTCGTGCAAGTAGACCTCGTAGACCTCGCGGTGTAGTGTCCCAGACTGATCACATATCAAAGGTACTTCTAACAGTTGGGGAAAGTATTTTGTGTCTATTTATTTGCTATTGGTTTTCCGTAATTTTTGTTTATTTTCAAAAATATGTAATTGATGTCTAACCTCTGTTGTATAGTCATTTTTATTTATTGAAATTGCATTTAGTGAATTGTGCTCGTTCCATTCCTGACTGAAAATCAATATTTTTTAGGTTAGCCGTGGATTCACTTAGCATTGGGAGATACGAGTGTAAATGCAGACAAAAGCCTAGAGACTAGCTAGATAGTTGAGTTGTAGTCATTCAAATATTTGTACAAGTTTATATTTTTCTGTAAATGTAGAACTTGTGATCATTGTAAATTAAATTAGTTTTTGTGAATGAACATTATTTGTAATTTTGGATCATCATGGCCGTGACAGCGTTCTACCGCCGACTCTGCGGCGTAGGCTGGCTTGGACACGTCTCGTATCCGAAAAAAAATGGGTGCGGATCGTGGCACGATGCAGCCACTAGCGCGGCACTCCTTGCAGCCTGCCATTGGTGAGGTACTATGTTCATAGTTACTATTAATATTCAAAAAATTTACTAAATTTTTCCATAAGAATTGGCGATGATAAGAAGATTCCTTGAAGATGGTTGGTTCTTTGGTTGATAGGTGGATGAGGGTGGTCGACTCTTCGTGGATGGAGATCGATGCTCCTTTGAAGATTGTCGATTGTCAATGTTCCCTCTTTCGATCGATCCTCGATTGATTGATCCTTTGGTGGAGGAAGAACTCATTCTATTTATAGAGAACCGAGCACATATGCGATGTGCATTAGGGTTCCTGAGATATGAAAGAATCTGCCGTCATTGCACGGTACGGGCTTCTGCGGTGCTGACACGTGGTGGACATCGAGATTCCTCTCAAACGAGATCTCTGGTGGTTATAAACATAACCGAAGGAGGTGACACGTGGCGCGTGTCGATTTGCTTGCTCGGATACAGTCGAGTAAATCTTGGGATTTATCTTAGATTTGGAGTATAATTGATCCTCATCTAAGATTTAAATCAATCTGATATGATATCAATCATGATTTAATCCCAATCTTCTCTGCATGAGGTGGATTAAATAAACCAATTGGGGTGGACCCATGCTTCCTGCGCCTCTGGTGAGGACTAAGTGCTGCTGCGCTTCTGTGGCGACGAGTAGATCGTGCTTCTGGAGACGACGAAACCTCTGTGCTTTCAGACGACGAGTGGACTTGGCTTCAAATGACAACGAGACTTCTGTGCGTATAGAGCAACTTACGAAGCTGTGTTTCGGGCTACCAGAGTTACTGTGCTATAGGCGACAAGTAGGCTTGTGCTTCAGGTTGGCAAGGTTACTGTACTTTTGGAGCGACAGGTTCACTTGTATTGTTTGCGATGGGAGTTCCCAACTCTCTTGTAGAGTGACTTAAGCTTCTGATCCGGAGCAGATGACTGCACCGTAGAAATGGAGATGGTGTGAGCATATCACCATCATATGCCTCATGCGGACGCAGGTAAGTAGCTGTGCCTCTGAACATTGGTTGGCTTCGAAAGGAAATGTTAGATACCCTTGCGCGTCTGAGATTAGCATAGGCAGATAGCTGCGCCTCTGGAGTGAAGACATCGGCTTCTGGAATAAAAGAAGTGAAGGAGGGCCCTACCACCATCTTGTTTCTGAGGTTGGCGCAGGCAAGTGGCTGCGCCTATGGCTTCTTCAAAGTGTCGAGTTACTGATATACTTCTGAGAGGTTGTGCCCAAAAGAATATCATAACATGCTTCGGTGGAATTTAATCTTCCAGCGTGTGTATCGAGAAGAAGGAAGGCTGCGCTTCGATGAAGATTGCATCCCTTGTAGATCCCTCTAGGCTTCTATCGAATCTGTACTAGATCCTTTGTAGAAGAATAGAATTAGTCCCTTGTGTATGGTCTTGATGTGTCTGTACTAGACTTTGCTAGACATGACAATAAAAGGACTTCTCTCCATATCTTCTGTTTTATCTTTTTAGCACTGAGCCTGAGTCTTTTGCATCTTCTACGCTTTGACGAAGGGATGTCTTCAGCTGAAATTTTTCATGCTTCTACAAGACCCCCTTCAAAGTGTCCCGAACTTGAGTCAAGCTCGGAATACTTTGAACATAAGCATGAACACGCGTCAAGACTGTACGAGCTAGGTGATGGCTGGCGTCACGCCTGCTCTTAGCATTAATGGTCCTGAGTTATCATTTCAGAGCATGGGCTCCTGATGGCTTCTCGATATTGGAGCCTCTCGCGTCTTTACAGGGATCGCGAATCTCTTTAGGAGAGGAGGTTCAGAGTCACATTCCTCGTAGTACTGTCATTTGTCATGGAGTGGAGTTTTAGCTTAACTTGTAAGCTTCCTTCTGACCGATGTCTGGCTCGTGCTTGGACCACGCGAAAAGCCTACATAAAGGACTGTCCTCCTTCAAGAGAAGACTCAGCTGCTTCAACAATGTCCTTGCTTGCGCAATCTTAAGCAACCAACGACCCTGGAGTTTGCTTAAGGCGACCGTCGGTGGCAAAATTTTTTATCCAAAGAAGCTGTAGTAGAACTACCACTGGATCTCGAGATGTCCCTCGTTCTAGATGTCATGGGCATCAATGGCATCTCGGACCTCTACTTCCTGGGTTAGGATTGCTTGCCATTCTGACCGAGGAATAGCAAGGCCTGCTGCTGTGGTTGATCTCGCCGGCTAGCTGGGAAGATAGGGGAGCCATGTGCTGGTCTTCATCCCCGGCTCGAGCTAGTAGCAGCTTCGGACAGTGGCTTCCTTTTAACCAGGAAGTGAGTGGCTCTGTCACCGCCTCGCCCGTGCTATTGAGAGCTTGTACCACAATTTTAGCCTTGTTGCTTCTGTGTATGTAACTATGAAGAGTCTGTAATAGGTCTTTGCAGCCACATGTTTTTATGTATAGAAGCTTTCTTGTTCCCTTTAATTTGTCTCCAGAATAAAGAGAAAATATTCATAATGGATTTGTCTGACCAGAGGTAATATGGACGCAGTAGGCTTGATCTTTGCTGGGGTATAGAACAATAATCTAGAGGTAATATGGACGTGAATTATTTTCTAAACCGCCGAGATAATCATAGAACTGATGCGAGAAGAACGACTACTCAAAGGTAATATGGACATGGTAGTCGCGTCTTCCAGGTAAAGAGGAGCAATCCAGAGATGATGTGGACGTGAAGTGCTTCATCTACTTGAGAGAATATATAGGAGGGAGAGCGAGAGATCCCCTTACCAGAACTCATGGGCACCCTTTTCAGGGGATGTGGGTGCCTATATTGGTTCTGTCTTCAGACGTAATACTCTTTTAGGAACTTGCCATTGATGGGCATCATTAGCAAGTTCCCATTAGGCTTAGCTAGCCGATAAGCTCTGTTGGAGTACATTGTTTCTATGACGAACGGTCATTCCCACTTGGGCTCGAACTTTCCATCCGTCTTAATACAAACAGAACAGTGATACAATATAGGACTTAGATGTAGTCCTAGGAGTACACTTTTGTTTAAGCTGGGTCCTTAGTGCCAATGGAGCGAGTGGTAATGCGTTGACTCCGTTGACCGGCTGACGACGGTTATCGGTTCTCTGAAGGTGTGGATTGCTCTGGGTGCTGGAGCTTGCTGAGAAGAGGAAGACGTTGAGTGTCTAGAACTGCCTCTCGGTGATTCTCTCTGTGTTGTGAGTCTTCTGTTCTGAGTCTCTGTGTGCGTGTGTGTGAAGGAGATGATCCTTCTATTTATAGTTTTGCAGGCTGGCTGCTCATGCGCGCATGTAGGATGCGCCGGTGTGGGAACGCCACGTGGAGGTTGCTGATGGAGGCGCATGGATGCTGCGCCCTGATCGAGGGGGAGAACTCTTCATACTGCTGTTGTGAGCCGGCACGTAGCAGAGAGAAGATCTTTTCGTTGCTGAAATCTTGGACGAATTGAGTCAAAAGACACGTGTCGTCGACTCATGGTTCGAAGATCTCGAATTTGGTGGAGAGGAGTGATCTGGTGGGCTGCGCCTTGGATTGGGCGCAGGAGGAGGCTGCGGCTCATAACCTTTAGGAGTTACAAACCATTTAGGGCGCATGGCTTTTGAGGCGCATGCAGGCGACTTTCCTTCTGTCTTTCGGGATCAGAGAGCAGTCTGAGGCGCATGGCTTTTGAGGCGCATGCTGATTTGGACGCATGGCCGTAGAGGCGCATGCTGATGGTGGAGTGGCCACGTGGCAGTAGCCGTCGGAACAAGGTCATGATGATGCTGACGTTGCCGACGCTTCATTTTCTGAAAAGCTGTCAATTGTTCAGACTTTGGGAGACGTGCTGCCAACTCTGTCAGTTCAGCATTTAATGTTGGTGATGTTCGATGGACAGCTGAGTGGGCGCGTCGGTTGACGTTCCACTCGGTATAGAGATGTGTGAGGGCGCACCCTCTGTAATGCGCCGAGTACGCGTCTGTGTGATGCGCCTGACGCCGAAGGGCGCATCCGTGTGATGCGCTGTCTGGCTGGCGCATCGGACATGTCTTTTAATGATGCGGCTGTCTCGCTCTTCGAGTGCTATAAATAGCCGTTTGGCTGAATTCGAGGCGTCCGGTTCATCCATTTAATGTAAATTTATTGCACGGAATTCGGAGGGCCATCCACTTGGCGCGTGGGTTTGATCTGCCCGGCCTATAAATAGTGGCATGGAGAGAAGATTTGCTTCTCATTCCCTCACGTACTTCCAATATGAATTTGAACATACGGGTGCATTCTGCTGACGAAGTGCTCCCGAGGGTGAAGATGAGACGCTGTGTTATCTTTGATGCACTTGAAGGTGACTGTTACATCCAAAAGACGGAGTCGAGGGCTTCTGAGGCAGGCGGAAGGTGCCTGTTGCATCCAAAGATAAGGATGCTCGAGCCTCGTCTCCGTTATTCCGGAAGAGCCGTAGATCGGAATGGCGGTGCAAGGCTCTCTCTTCCTGCAAAGTGGGGTTTCCCCACTTTGATCGTGTCGAAAGCTGCTCCTTTAGCCATGGTTTCGATCACGGTCTTCCTTCGGCTTTGGAGGATCTTTCGAAGCCTCCCCTGGCCACAGCATTTGCGGTGCTCTTCTCTTCCTTGGTTCCAGCCAGAGGGTTAAATGCTTTGTGTCGAAGCATTTATCGGGCGAGCCTGGTTGGAAGAGCGGCACATAACTGGGCTCTGCTCGGCCAGGTGAGCCTGGCTGGAAGAATTTGGCTGAAGGGATGCACATAACTGAGGTGCTGAAGAGATGATGGGATGCGCCTGGATGGAGGCGTATGATATCTGCTGCGCCTTATTGGTGGCACATAGTGATGCTGCGCCTATCTGGTGGTGCATGGTGGTTGCTGCGCTTATCTGAAGGCGCATGATGGCCGCTGGCTGTAGACTTAGGCTCTTTTCTTTGTAGGAATTCTCCTTTGTACAGCCTTTTCTAGACATGTAATAGACTTTTATATATAAATAAAAAGTCCTTCTTCAAATGTCTATAGTTATTGACTTTGCTGTGAAGTTCTTCATCTGAGTTCTGGCGCATGTAGTGTCTGGCACATGGGCTTTCTGGTTGTGAAATTCCATGCTTCTACAAGACCCCCTTCAAAGTTTTCAAAACTTTTGAGTAAGTTTTGGAATACTTTGAATAAGAAGCATGGAGGTCAGGGCGCATGATTTCTGAGCGCATGCCTGTTCGGGCGCATGCTCTTCTCAGTTAATGATGATGGTGCCTCGGTAACCGAAAAGATTAATGATGATCTTTTGGTTTTATTTGCTGCTATCCTTACACAGAACCCGAGGCGACGGCTGAGATCACACGTCATCTGTTCACGCGTGCGACCATGCCCTATAAATAGGTAAGAGTCGAAGAGAGAAAGAGTTCTTCTTCTCTGTGCCTCTGCTTCTTTAGAGTTTCTTCTTCAAAACCCTAACTTCTCCTTCTTCGAGAGAATGGCTCCCAAGACTCCTCGCGGCGCTGCCGGCAAGGGAAAGGAGAAAGCGAAGGAGTCTGTCGATGAGGATGTACCTACCACTCTTGCCGACGTTCGTCCTGAGGTGACAGGTGAGTTTCGTCTCTGCTTTGGGCCCTGTGCCCTAACTGCCGACGCGTATAGACTTCGGTCTTTGATGATACGTCGAGGTTCTATCCTGCCGACGTGCATAGGTTTATACCTTTATTATGCACCGAGGTTTTAATGGCTGACGCGCATGGGTTTTATTCCCTGAAGATGCGCCGAAGCCTTTGCTGACGCGCATGGGCTCATGCTCTGATAATGCGCCGAAGCTCCAATGCCAACGCGCATGGGCTTACGCCCTGATGATGCGCCGAGACATGCTGACGCACATGGGCCTATGCCCTGATGATGCGCCGAAGCAGATGCGCATGGGTTCATACCCTGGCAATGCGCCAGTCTGCTTGACATATTTTGTCTTTTTGCCTGACTTCCTCTTTTGTTGTGCCAGTGTCGATGACGATCCCTTTGTTGAATGAGGTCCTTCTGGACACTTCTCTTTGTCAGATGGGAGTTGATTTTGATGTGGCGGTGATCAACCCTGCAAAGGATGCTATCCTTAAGGACCAACCTCGTGAGAGGATGCTACAAATCCAGGTCCACTTGCCGCTTTTCCTCCAGAGTATGATGGAGAGCGGTAAACTGAAGTCTGCTGATTCTGAAGGTGTGACTTTCTTAAAGCCTGCCTTTCTGTTTGGCGACCGATTAGTCTCTTCCGAGGCGAAGATAATAAAGATCAGAGAAGACTGGTTCTTTGCTGCTAAGGGCATGATGTTATACATGCGGCAGGTTGACCGCCAGTTGCCACTGACAGCCTTTTATCGTCTAGCTTCGAAGAGAAGGATGGGTTGGGAACTTACTCCTTCTCAAGGAGGTGCCTTGGGGGGTTCCCTTTCGATTGACACCACCTCGAACCAGCGAGACACTTTGACCGCTTCACGAACTGGTTCTTCGTTCAGTTACCGAGCTTTGCGTCCTGGGAGCATCTATAGTGAAGTCCCAAATGACACGTTTCCCTTCAGTGCCCCGACTTTTGCAAATCGGATGCTGACGTCGAAGGTCACGTATCCGACAGCTGGTTTTAGAGTCGAAGGTTGGTGTCACTACATCCCAAAGTGGGACGAGTTGACCTCCTGGGTGCTTTCTAGGTTCAAAGTTGAACTTAAGGAGATAGGGCTGACTGCCGCCATTCGGGCCACGCAGGCAGGCGTGGACCTCAATAAGCCGATGTTCCTTGCGCTCTTGGAGCTTTTCAACGCCCAGACTGGCAGCTTCTTTACTCCAGTGGGGGAGTTGGGATTGGCCCTTCATGAGATGTATGAAGTGTCCAAGCTTCCTTGGGGCTCGGAACCGTACGAGGAATATTTCCCATCAAATGAAGAGATCCAGGTCTTGGAAGATAAGGACCCGGAGATGATGGCCGTTTTCAAGGAGGTGACGAGCCATCATTATCTGATGCACCGGAGGGACAAGGGTAAGACCCAGCCTCACGTGACTGCTTGGAGGGACTATGTTTTCAGATAGGATTTGGCGGATCCTTCGAGGATCCGGTTTGCGACTCCGCAGGGCTTGACACCCGCAGAAGTGAGTTCTGAAATAACCCGGCTGGACGAGAGAACCCCACACTCAAATGAGAGCGGAAAGAACACGTACAGCTGTTTCTGGCACTGCGGGCACCGGATGTCATCTAAGGCAGTGTTGACGGCCTACTTGATGATATGGCTCCGGGATTGCATATTTGCAGGGGGATCCGGTGCTGTTGAGAGGGTACATCGGAATCTCATTTTGCCTGCAGTGAAGTTGGCCTTTGGACGACCTCTGGCTCTCCTCCCCGCGATGGTGTGCAACCTGCTGCACGGTTTGAGGTCTTTCACTGATGATGTGATCCATGAGAAAGGTAATAATGACAACTTTCCCCGGGCCGAGCTGCCTTTCCATTATCTCATGGGTTGGCTGATTTTACATCATCCGAATGTGATAAGTCCTGGTCCTGAGGAGGACCATGTTGAAGAAGATGCCTTCATTCGCCGCTTCTACAAGAGGAAGTGGTCTTACACTGGCGTCCCTGTTTGTAGGAGGGTTTTGTCCTTCCTTCAGGGGTGGAAAATTGTGAAAGTTGGCCCGATCTTCAAGAATTTCGAGGCCGACCAGGATTTGGTTGATTCTGGCGAGGATGCGGTTACTTTGCCGAAATGGAGTTTTCGTTGGTTGCAGAGTATCCGGCCTTCGCATCTGGTCTACCGTAATCAGAACAGGTGTTATCTGGAACCATACTTGCCAAGCCGATTGGCTCGTCAATTTGGCTACACTCAGCTAATGCTGCGGAATCCCAGAAGTAGTCTAGGCTTCATCGGGAGTTTGCTGGATGGAGCCCGGGGCTGGCAGTATTATAACGCTGGATGCACTAGCGTTAAGTTTACCACACCAGTTCGCAATCCTCGGCCGCCGATCTTATATCCGGCCGCCAAGCTGTATTGTACTATGAATACTATGTCTCCTGGTTATGACAGGGAGACTAGTTTCATCATTGGAACCCAGTTGGAGGCAACAGCGAATATGTTGGTGGCGGCTCGGTCATATCGTCCGCCAGAATTGGCGGGGTATCAGGCTGCTGCTATGGCACCAGCGAGAGACTCGTCTGTCGGAAAAAGGCGAGCTAACCCAGAAGCTGGTTCTTCCATACTGAAAAGGTCGAGAAGGACGTCGACCCCGAAGATTACGGAAACGCCACTTGTAACGCCAACGGGCTTAGCCCCCGCTGAGGTAAGGAGTGCTTCATAATTCCATTTTTTTTTCATTGTGGCGACTTATGCTCTTCTTCTTGTAGGGATTGAAGAAGAAGTCTCGTGCCTCGAAATCGGGCACCAGTAAGCCGAAGGAGGTGGCAGGCTCTTCTGAGGAGCGCATTCCACCAACGATGTTGTCTCCTGTGGAGGAGGGTCCCGAAGATGTTCCCGCGGAGGTTTTAGTATCTCCTGACTTTGAAGTCGCGACAACTTCTGGGATAGTACCATCTGCCGTGGAGGCCTTGGATGCTGAGGGTCCTACCAACTCGAGGCATCCTGATGATGAAGTGGATTGGAGTTCGTCGCCTTCTGGTGACGTCCCTCAAGCGTTGCAAGGGTCCGTTGCGGGGGCAGCAGAAGCAGTGGGGATAGAGGAGAGGGTTGATTCCCCTCCTGGTCATGATGAGGGGAGGTCGGCTGAATCATTGCCGAATCCTTCCTTGGCTTCAACCATGGACATAGAGATGGCTACCGATCAGGCGGTAGCGACAGATTCTGTCCCTGTAGAGGGACTTGAGAAGAATGAGACTCTTCTGCCAGTCTTGTCTCCTGGGGCTGGCCAAGAGATAAATGTTGACCTCCCCGTTTTGCCGGGGGAGGTGGCTGATGCTGATAGAATGTCGGGGGAAGAGGTAGCCGTTGACGTCGGTGATTTCTCCAGTCTTGAGAAGGGTAAGGGTGTGGAACCCTCTGTTGCTCCTTCCACTTGGGGTACTATCACGACGCATATGCCTGCTCCTTCTGTTCCTTTGACTCCTCGGGCCAGCAGTCTGGGCCCTGTTGATAAAGAGCCTATTGCTGCCGAGATTCAAACCTCTCAGATCGAGGTTGGCGGATCTTCCTCCGGTCCGCAAACTGTAGTAGCTCCCTCAACTCCTGCTATGACGCCGCAGGTGCTGGCGGAAGCCGACGGGTATGTGAAATTCCTCGTCGAGGGAGTGTACAAAATGCTGGAGAAAGGTGTATCTGCAGTGGTAGATGCCAAGGGGAGCTTTGCGGCGGCAAAAGCTTTGGCAATGCCTTGTATTGAGCTGATCCGCATTCACCAGGGCCATGACCATATGGCCGAAATTCTGGAGGTTTCGGTGATGGAGCTGGACGAGCGCCTCGCGGAACTGCAGCGCATCCAACGAAATGACCTCTCGGTCTTGGTAGATGCAGAGATAGGAAAGTCGATGGCTGAGATCGAGGCTTCCCATCGAGCCGAGGTGAGCAGTTGGGAGCGTGAAGTGGCTGGGACTGAGGCTGCGGTGGAGCAGCTGTCTCAATCTATGAAGAAGACGACGGAAAAGCGAGCTGCGGTGGATGCTAACATCGCAGAAGTTGATGCTCAGATGCGCAGTCTTGAAGACCAGCGGGCCCAACTTCAACTAGAGGCTGAGCGCGTCCTGGCTGAACACGTGGCATTCAAACGGGAGGAAACGACTCTTACTCAGCGGACCCTTGCTTTGGCTCAACAGCGACGACAGCTTGATGAGAAGTATGAGAGTAAAACTTCTGCTGAGGCTGTCGGGTTAATACGTCAAGAAGCCGAGCTGCGAGTCCAGGCGACTGTGGAAACTCGTACTGCCGACCTGAGACGTCGAGTCAGAGAACTCTCATCCCACCCTGGGGAGGATCGGGGATTGTAGCTTCTCTTCTTTTTTGTGTGTTTTTGCAACTCTTGCTAGGGAAATAGCGTATTTCTGTACTCCCTTTTTTTTAAAATAAAGAAATACACTATCTCTTTGATGTGTTCATTTTTAATTTCATGAACTTGATGATTTATGTGGACCTATTATCTTTTGCGCACCTTGGTTTTTAGGTACAGATAATAAGTATAAAGGAACCAACATGTTTGCTCAGAGGTAATGTGGACATGGCAATCATTAGGTTCAAATGATAGAATCTTCCTACTCAGAGGTGTTTATAGACGTGGTAGGAATGATCCTGTGGGATACGCTGAACAACTCAGAGGTAATGTGGACGTGGAAGTTCTGCGATCAAATGTACGACAACGTAGGAGTTGCTTGTACGGGATGTTTACTCAGAGGTAATGTGGACGTGGTAAACATGAAGGATAGCGTAAGCTCACGAAGTGTAAGGTTCCGCTTTGTAGGATGTAGAGAGACAACTCAGAGGTAATGTGGACGTGGTTATCTTTCTACGGAAGGATGCCATGGAACAGCTGGGTTCCGGAAGCGATTGATTTTGTGAAAAGAGGCTATTTGGGGAAATACATGTCTTGGAGGATGTCAAGAGTAGTACTTCTTTAGGAACTTGCCGTTGATGGGCATCATGAACAAGTCCCCATTGGGTTTGGCGAGCCGGTAAGCACCGTTTGAGTATACCGTCTCGATGATGAAAGGTCCTTCCCATTTGGGCTCGAACTTCCCTGGTGTCTTGTGAGTTAACACCATTGGCCTTCTGACTGCTAAAACCAGGTCGCCAACTTGGAAAGTTCTTTGCTTGACCTTCTTGTTGAAAGCCTGTGATATACGGGCTTGGTAAAGTTCGATGCGTTGTTGAGCTAGGAGACGCTTTTCGTCAAGTGCCTCCAATTCCCGCAGACGACGACGTTGATTGTCTTCTTCTGTGAGATCGTTTGTGATGGCCACACGGAGCGAAGGTATCTGTATCTCGAGAGGCAGTACTGCTTCGCTCCCGTAGACCAGGGAGAATAGAGTGTTGCCTATTGGGGTCCGTACCGTTGTGCGGTAGGCCCAAAGGCATTCGCCAAGCTTTTCGTCCCAGTCGCGTTTGTTGGATGACACGACCTTTTTGAGTAGTCTGACGATAGTTTTGTTGAATGCCTCGGCCAATCCGTTTGCTGCCGGATTGTAGGCGGTTGAGGCCACGTTTTGAATGCGATTCTTGTCACAGAACCTGCTGAAAATGTGGCTGATAAACTGAGGACCATTGTCATGGATGATTCGCCGGGGTACCCCGAAACGGTAAATGACATGGTGTCTGATAAAGCTGACCACCCTGGAGCTTTTTACTTCTGCTAGTGGGACTGCTTCCGCCCATTTGGAGAAGTAATCGGTGATGGCCAGGATGAAGCGGTGTCCTCTCGATGAAGGAGGGGTGATTGGCCCTACAATGTCCATGCCCCAGGCTTCGAATGGCCAGGAGGCGACTGTAGGATGTAGAGGTTCAGATGGTGTATGTATGAAGTCTGCATGAAGTTGGCATGCATGGCACTTCTTAGCATATTCCACTGCGTCGGCAACCATGGTTGGCCAGTAGTAGCCCATACGTCGCAGTCGATCTTGCAACTTAGGCCCTGGTTGGTGAGCTCCGCAAGTTCCGTCATGAGCTTCTCGAAGAGCTTCGGCCGCTTCTTCGTTAGACAGGCATCGAAGGAGAAGCCCGTCGAAGGAGCGTCGGTACAGCGTTTTAGTGGCTGTATCGTAGTAGAATCGAAGAGAGCGTCTCCTGACTGAGACGGCTTCCTTCGGGTCCTCTGGAAGGATTCCGTAGACAGCGAAGTCGATGAACGGGAACCTCCAGTCTCGGACATTAACCCCAGTGTTTGTCGGCATGGCGTGAGCCATTTGCAAACATAGGTTGTTTCTGGGACAAATCAAGTCTCGGCCAGTTACCGTGACATAGTGTTGAGTCCCAAGGGGCGCGGCCAATGAGGCTGCGAGGCCAGCTAGAGCGTCAGCCTCCAAGTTTTGTAGGCGGGGCACATGTTCGATGAAGAACCCAGTGAAGGTTGAAATGATGTTCAATGCAACTTCATGGTAAGGGATCAAATCTTCATGGCGAACCTCGTATTGCCCCCGAATCTGGTTTACGACGAGTTTCGAGTCGCCGTAGGCTTCCAGATGATCCACCCCCAGCTGTTGTGCTAGCTGGAGTCCCATGACGAGTGCATTGTACTCAGCAACATTGTTGGAGCACGGCTTCGAAAGGGAGTATGCGTGCTGGATGACCAGCTGATCGGGGGAGACTAAGACCACCCCCACTCCTGCGATGATTTGGCCATTGGGGCCCGTTCTTGAAGCGCCATCGAAGAACATCCGCCAAATGGGGCTTCCTTCAGTGACATTTGATTCTTGAACTTCATCCGGGATGTCTTCATAGAGTTTTGAAGATTCTGGGATGGGGTGTGCAGCTAAAAAGTCAGCCAGAGCCTGACCCATGACTGCCTTCTGCGGGACAAACACCATGTTGTATGGTGTTAGTAGGATCGCCCATGTAGCCAGCCGGGAGTTTAATGACCCTGGCTTCGTCATGAGAACTCTGAGCGGATTGACTCGGGAGATGACGTGAATTGTCTGGCCCGAGATGTAATGACGAGTCTTCTGAATGGCAAACACCAAAGCCAAGCACTCCTTTTCAACGGGGTTGTACCGGTGTTCGGCCCCCATGAGTGTTCGACTGAGGTAGTAGATTGCTTGCTCGTAGCCTGCATCGCTGTTTTGAGCCAGTAAAGCGCCGAGGGAATGATCCATGGCACGGACGTAGAGGAGGAATGGTTTGTCGGCGACAGGTGCCACTAGGACTGGCGGGCTTGTCAAGTAAGCCTTGATGTCGTCGAAAGCCTTTTGGCACTCCTCTGTCCAGACATAAGAGACTCCTTTCTTCATGAGCTGAGTAAAGGGTTGACATTTACCGGAGAGGTTTGCTATGAACCTCCGGATGTATGCCAGACGTCCCTGTAAGCCCCGAAGTTCTCGAAGGTTCTTCGGAGGGTCCATGTTGAGGATGGCTTTAGTCTTCTCGGGATCGACATGAATGCCTTTTGCCGTGATGACAAAGCCCAAGAATTTGCCGCTAGAAACCCCCAGGAAGGATTTAGCAGGGTTCATTTTGAGTTGATGTGCCCGCATGAGATCGAAGACCGTCTTCAGGTCTTGTAGGTGATCTCTTTTGAGGCGGCTCTTGACTGCAATGTCGTCAACATAGCACTCAACGTCTTCCTCCTCTCAGGGAGGCCATCTTCAGGGAGGCCATCTTCGCCTTGATGAAGATCCGCCGCAGCTGTGCTTTGGACATCTTCGTCTTCGGAAGGAGGCTCGACAAGGGTCTGGCTACCCCCAGCTTCCTCCAAGGACTTCTTCCTCGACCGAGTGCCTTCGAACACTCCAGAGGTCGTGATAGCTGCCTTGGTTTTCCTCGGCTGGCTTTTGGATGAAGAC
This sequence comes from Iris pallida, assembly GCA_029216955.1. NCBI lineage: Eukaryota > Viridiplantae > Streptophyta > Magnoliopsida > Asparagales > Iridaceae > Iris > Iris pallida. The sequence goes on along the minus strand of JANAVB010031417.1, from coordinate 9,575,502 downwards.
GAGGAATTGGCAGTCGTCTTTCGGACAGATGAGGAATTGGAGATCACGTTGCATGACGCAATCTTTAGTTCCTCTTCTGCTGACACCTTCGTCCCAAGGCAATGTCGGAGGGGTGTCGATGATTGTAGCCGTTGGAAGACCGACTGCTTTGGCGGTACTGTCGTCTTGCAACAGCAGTTGATGGTGACCACTGCACAAGTGTGCCCCGTGAGAGGCGCATCGTGCTTGTTGGTCAACTCTCCTGACCGGCGCTTGTGAGTGATCACGTTGCGCAAGTCGTTGGAGGAGAGTGCTACCCTCACACCCCTCTCAGGCGCATGGCAGGGCCAAGCGTCGGGGTGTTCGGGTGAGTGCTGCCCCCCCTGATCTAATACCAAGCAGGCATCACGATCAGTAGTGGGGGAACCACAGCATTTGAAGTGACTTGAACGGACCTCAAACGTACAACCAGAGGAGGCGCGGGAGTTCAAGACCACTGAGTTTGCCTCTCTCGGCTTGGTTGTGCACGCAGTGAATGCGCCCAAGTGAGATGAGGACTTTGAAGGTCGACTCGTTGTCGGTGCGGGAGCACTTGAGTCAACCTTGTACAGCTTGCCATCGGCAGCGCGCGTGATTGTAAGCGCGTGCCTCTGGCCGGCTGCTGGCATAGCACGTTTGTGGCGCGTGGCCCGTGCCGCCTTGGATTTCTTCGTACCAGCCCGCTGGGGCGCATAGTACTCAGCATCCAAATTCTCCTCGCCGTTACAGCGAGTGAGTATGTCGAAGACAGAGGCTCGTTGTGGCGCATCAGAAGTAATGCACGGGGCATTGGCTGCGCCCCTGCTCCGTCGACGTATCTTCCTCGCCTGAGAGGAAGATGGCTGGGGAACGTGGTCAGCCGCACGCTTCCCCGAGAGATGTGCTGCATCAGCGGGCGCACCTTGACTGCTGAGGACGTCAGCAGAAAGGGAAGGCTGGACGGGCGCATCCCCTTCAAAGGTGGTGCCCGAGGCGTCGACTTTGCGCATCCAGACTGCGCGGGTCTTCTTCGGCTTCGACAGCCGCTTCGAAGAACTCGCACTTCCTTCAGAAATGAACTCCTCGTACGCCTGTTGATTGAGGCGCACTACCAGCGTCTTGTGGGAGGAGCCCACCTTCACGTCGTCGGCCTGTGACACAACTTTTTCGGAAGAGGAGAAAGAAGTCCCCAGCAGTGTCGCCAGCTTGTTTGCCATTAAAATTATTTTGATTGAAATCTTAATACAAACAGAACAGTGATACAATATAGGACTTAGATGTAGTCCTAGGAGTACACTTTTGTTTAAGCTGGGTCCTTAGTGCCAATGGAGCGAGTGGTAATGCGTTGACTCCGTTGACCGGCTGACGACGGTTATCGGTTCTCTGAAGGTGTGGATTGCTCTGGGTGCTGGAGCTTGCTGAGAGGAGGAAGACGTTGAGTGTCTAGAACTGCCTCTCGGTGATTCTCTCTGTGTTGTGAGTCTTCTGTTCTGAGTCTCTGTGTGTGTGTGTGTGAAGGAGATGACCCTTCTATTTATAGTTTTGCAGGCTGGCTGCTCATGCGCGCATGTAGGATGCGCCGGTGTGGGAACGCTACGTGGAGGTTGCTGATGGAGGCGCATGGATGCTGTGCCCTGATCGAGGGGGAGAACTCTTCATACTGCTGTTGTGAGCCGGCACGTAGCAGAGAGAAGATCTTTCCGTTGCTGAAATCTTGGACGAATTGAGTCAAAAGACACGTGTCGTCGACTCATGGTTCGAAGATCTCGAATTTGGTGGAGAGGAGTGATCTGGTGGGCTGCGCCTTGGATTGGGCGCAGGAGGAGGCTGCGGCTCATAACCTTTAGGAGTTACAAACCATTTGGGGCGCATGGCTTTTGAGGCGCATGCAGGCGACTTTCCTTCTGTCTTTCGGGATCAGAGAGCAGTCTGAGGCGCATGGCTTTTGAGGCGCATGCTGATTTGGACGCATGGCCGTAGAGGCGCATGCTGATGGTGGAGTGGCCACGTGGCAGTAGCCGTCGAAACAAGGTCATGATGATGCTGACGTTGCCGACGCTTCGTTTTCTGAAAAGCTGTCAATTGTTCAGACTTTGGGAGGCGTGCTGCCAACTCTGTCAGTTCAGCATTTAATGTTGGTGATGTTCGATGGACAGCTGAGTGGGCGCGTCGGTTGGCGTTCCACTCGGTATGGAGATGTGTGAGGGCGCACCCTCTGTAATGTGCCGAGTACGCGTCTGTGTGATGCGCCTGACGCCGAAGGGCGCGTCCGTGTGATGCGCTGTCTGGCTGGCGCATCGGACATGTCTTTTAATAATGCGGCTGTCTCGCTCTTCGAGTGCTATAAATAGCCGTTTGGCTGAATTCGAGGCGTCCGGTTCATCCATTTAATGTAAATTCATTGCACGGAATTCGGAGGGCCATCCACTTGGCGCGTGGGTTTGATCTGCCCGGCCTATAAATAGTGGCATGGAGAGAAGATTTGCTTCTCATTCCCTCACGTACTTCCAATATGAATTTGAACATACGGGTGCATTCTGCTGACGAAGTGCTCCCGAGGGTGAAGATGAGACGCTGTGTTATCTTTGATGCACTTGAAGGTGACTGTTACATCCAAAAGACGGAGTCGAGGGCTTCTGAGGCAGGCGGAAGGTGCCTGTTGCATCCAAAGATAAGGATGCTCGAGCCTCGTCTCCGTTATTCCGGAAGAGCCGTAGATCGGAATGGCGGTGCAAGGCTCTCTCTTCCTGCAAAGTGGGGTTTCCCCACTTTGATCGTGTCGAAAGCTGCTCCTTTAGCCATGGTTTCGATCACGGTCTTCCTTCGGCTTTGGAGGATCTTTCGAAGCCTCCCCTGGCCACAGCATTTGCGGTGCTCTTCTCTTCCTTGGTTCCAGCCAGAGGGTTAAATGCTTTGTGTCGAAGCATTTATCGGGCGAGCCTGGTTGGAAGAGCGGCACATAACTGGGCTCTGCTCGGCCAGGTGAGCCTGGCTGGAAGAATTTGGCTGAAGGGATGCACATAACTGAGGTGCTGAAGAGATGATGGGATGCGCCTGGATGGAGGCGCATGATATCTGCTGCGCCTTATTGGTGGCGCATAGTGATGCTGCGCCTATCTGGTGGTGCATGGTGGTTGCTGCGCTTATCTGAAGGCGCATGATGGCCGCTGGCTGTAGACTTAGGCTCTTTCCTTTGTAGGAATTCTCCTTTGTACAGCCTTTTCTAGACATGTAATAGACTTTTATATATAAATAAAAAGTCCTTCTTCAAATGTCTATAGTTATTGACTTTGCTGTGAAGTTCTTCATCTGAGTTCGGGCGCATGTAGTGTCTGGCGCATGGGCTTTCTGGTTGTGAAATTCCATGCTTCTACATACATGTATGGTGAAAGCACAGGAGTACATGATGAAAGTGAAACGCACATGACACAATGTACCCGATGCTCCCGAGGGGGATAACATCGCATGAAGAGATCCATATAGTACTAATCCGTGATAATGTCGTGACAGCATCAAGTAAAGTAATCTAAAGCAGGAATATAATTCTAAGCAGGTTATGAAATGATCAGAGAATGTACTCGCCTGATGACCTGAACAGCTGATAAGTATAGGGGGTCCAACTGAAGCCACAGAGTCCTATTTAAAGCAACACAGGTTACAAGGTGTTCAAGTTGAAATAAATGAATCTCTACAAGCAATCTATATTATCCTAGGTTCTTCTAAGTCAAATCAACTCTAGGTCAACTTCGGTCAACAATCTAGTCAAACTAGGTCAAGTGTTGACTTACAGTTGACTCTTGGTCAACTGGTCAACTCTGGTCAAACAGGGTCAATTCTAGTCTAATTATTAAAGATATAAAGTATACTTCGTTATTGGTACGTCGAAACTTACGACACGCAAATCGAGATGAAATGATCAACGGTAAAGTTGATAATCTTATCATAGTGATCCACGTATCCATCTTGTCAATTTCAGCGATGTGAGATCACTGGAATTGACTGAGCTCAGTTTCGTTGTACTAATCTCGAAATACGAACATTATAAGAATTAATTATTAATAAATTATAAAAAGGTTAAACTCAGAGAAATTATCAACAAATATTGTCGGACGATGAAATAAATATCGCCAACGTGTCCAGAATGGTCAAATTAGCTAGGATAGCCTACCCATCGGTCCAATTTGGACACAAGGGTAAAAAGGTAATTTCAGGTCAAAACGATATCCGTGTCGGAGCCGTTTTGTACCAAAAAATGTGCAAGAAAATAAGTCTATAAGATGTAAAAAATTATATGTCCACGAAACCAGAATGACGATACGAACCCAACGGTATCTCCAGAATTGGATTCCGTTGACCCGATCTCAATTTGGTCCGTTGACCAGAACTTGGAATTCCGGTTTGCACGGAAATTCGTGCCGGAGCCAATGTTCTCAAAACTCAACAAACTACATGTCAACGATTCCAGAATGACGATACAAACTCAACGATATATCCGAAATTGGATTCCGATGAGCCGGCGTCAAAAAGTCCCGTTAAACCGGACTGTGTGACCCACTTTGTACTGAAAAACGTGCCAGGGCCCACGTCCTCCAAATCTAACAAATTTTATATGAAAATATGCCAGAACGACGCCACGAGTCTACTGGTGGTGTCAGAAATAAAATCTGGAGTCCCGTGTTCAAAAATAGAATTTTACAAGTTGGAAATTACGAATTCGGACGGCCAACTTTGGCGTCGAATTCAACCAATCAAACAAGCTCACAATGAAACGAAACTGGAAGGGTAGCAAGAGGGTTATACCAGCTTCGCACAGGATATGGTAGCACGCCAAACGGAGCTGCGGTAGAGGAGGTACAAGCTGACGAAGTTGACCCCGCGAAACTGTCCAAAATTAATACAATTTAAACGGTCAACTTGGTGGCCGGTTTTGATGTATCAAACGATAAAATCAACAGATAAAAATTGACAGGGGTGAAGGTGGATATACCGAGATTGTGACGGAGAAAAGAAATCGCCGATCCAACGGTCGAATTCTTGGAAAAATGTGCGCGAAGTCGCTGCGACGGAACGCGAAATCTGGATCGATCCTGCGCGCGTCATGACGGAACTTCGTTCGAAACGCATGAATCGCCTCGACGACGTATCCCGGAGGATGGTGGCCGCCATGGGACTACTCGTCGGAGATCGCCGGAGGGGGGAAGCCCACGGCGGCGCGTGGCCGGCGACGACGGCCGCCGTGGCCGCTGCAACTGTCGCGCATGCTGCTGCCGCTGCTTGCTGCTGCTTGCTGCTTGCTGGCCGCACGGGGGGCACGGCGGCGGCGAGCGACGCGGCGGGACAGCACGGCGGTCGGGGTGGGCACGGTCAGGGTGGTCGACGGTGCGCCCAGCGGAGGTGGTAGTGGTGAATGATTATGTTGCTGGTGGTGGTTTTGAATGGGAGGAGGAGAATGAGGTGGTTGCCGACGGCGGCGGAGGCCGGTGGCCGGCGGAGCTACGGCCAGGAGAGGTCGCGGGCTGCTGGCCAATGAGGAGGGCTCGGCTAGGGAGAGCTCGGGGTGAGCTGAGTGAGTTGCTGTTGGAGAAAATGTGTAGGAAAATAATTAAGAAAGGGGGATAGAGAGAGGAATTAATGAGAGGGAGAAAAGTTGTTCCCCAAAGTTAGGGCCGGCTAGGCTAGGAGTGTGGAAATTAATGGGAGTTGGCGGAAAATTGATGGTGAGGATTTATTAGGAGGATCAAATGGCTAGGATTTTATGATAAAAAAATTAGGTTATTCCTATAGGATTAAAATCAATAGAATTTACACTCAATATTGGGAATAGAAAACTAGGTATTGAATATTATTTTTGGACACAAAAAAAATGAGGGTGTCTCGATGAAGGGTAGCACGAAGCTGGGCTAGACTTGGTGGAGCCGGATTGGGTCAAAATCAGACTTGGCAAAATAATTGAATAAAAATAGGTGCTGATAATCATTGGTAAATAAGTAGCACATGGGGATTCCAATAAATGGGACACAAGTGTCATGCGGGTAGTAGACTCAATGTGGGCCATGTCCATATTTGGGGCTGACAAGTTTTGGTCGACAGGGTGCCCACAAATCAAGTTGAAAAAAATGAATGTGACACCGTGGGGTAAAATAAAATCGGGTCACGTGTCAGGAAAGTTATACGAAGTAAATGGAGCACAAAATAGCGTGTCTGAGTGGGACACGAAGGCCATGGGTGACGAGCGTCTCTAATAGATCATGCATTATGAGTTGGTTTCAAGAAAATAACTGGTCTTGTGCTCCCAATTCAAAAGTCACGGTAACGTGCTAAAAATGATAAAGAAAAAGAGTGGGAAAATTAATTAATAATCAAATGGTCTAAATTAACCCAAAGTTGTGCAAAACAAAAAGAGTACAAGAGAACAAGTTTGGATGGGATACTATATACCGTCATGAAGGCAATCATGTCCACTACAAAACTCATGAAGAAGATTTCTAGATTTGAACATCCATGACACATATATCAAAGGCACAGAAAAGCACATTTACAGATAAATAAACAGAATAAATTATTTATTGAAACTAAACAATCAGAAAAAAAAAATTAACCCGAAATTCAGGGTGCTCACATCATTGAAGGCCCCAGAGATGCGAGCTTGGTAAAGCTCAATCCTTTGTTGCGCGAGCAAGCACTTTTCATCCACGCTTCTAGCTCTTGTAACCGCCTGCGCTGATTGTCTTCGACGGTTAACTGATCAGTGATCGTGTTAGTAGACAACATCTTCTTAAGGACTTGACCTATGCTGGTATCGGAGTCCCAAGTTGAGGAGTCAGAAGATTGTGAGTACCTCATGACTTCTTTTTCTGAATCTTCTGAGGTGGTCGTAGGTGTAACATACCCCAGCCCTTGACGAGTACGCTGGTAGTAGTTTTCAGCTTTTTTCTTTGGAGTGTGAATCCTTATAGGAAGACGTCGGCCTTTGCTATAATTGATCCCCTTGTTGCTATTCGGGTCGTAGCCCATCTTCTGGATAAGGTTTTTGTCCTGTGCCGTGTAGTGGTAGAACTGTATTTTGCCGCTGTCGAGGTCTGGGTCATCAGGAGTTATTCGCTGCGGATGCTCCACTCGATCGAATATGATGGGTTCCTTTTATTTTTTTTCTGGCTGGATCTACGAAGTAGGTGCCTCGGGCAGGGATAACTCGGCTCATATGGTTGGCAGTTGTTACTTGCGTCTGTAGTTTGCATAGAGAATTATCTAGGAAATACTTGGTGTCCAGCACGCGCCAGAGTAGTTCGATGACAACTTTCTGCTGATGAAGTAGGATAACTTGTCCCAAGGGATTACGTTGCGAAAGAGCGGGCCTCTATGTCGGCGCAGATGTATTGTTCTAATTCTTCATCAGTGAGGGCTAAAGTTGCCGTCGGAGGAGAACGAGGACGCCTCCCTTTCAGCTTGACCATCAAGGGAATGGTGGTCGGATGCTCCTGCGCCTTCATGGTCAGCCTTGGGGACCTCTGGAGTAACTTCATTAGTATAGGCTCCTGACCATCTCCCATCGTCACTGGAGGAGAAAGTGGACATTTGCCCCGAAGCTTAACAACAAGAGGCGCTGACACCTTGGGAGGCCTCCCCTTCAGTCGAACCTTTAAAGGTTCTTCGGCTACGGCTGTGCTTTCTGAAGCTACCTCTGCCTCGTCGTCAGTATCATTATTGTCGTCATCCTAGGGGACTGACTTGTACAGATCAGCATTTGTATAGTAGGCTCCAAGTCCTCGGAACGGGTCGGTATCAGCGAACTCTATTTTGATAATCCTGTTGATGGCCACATATTTCATATACTGATGTAGGATGGAAGGGACAATTATGTACTCATGGATCCATAGTCTTCCCAGCAGCATTTTTAATTTATGTCTGCATCAATGACATAACAAGTCGCTTCAGTATGAAGGTCGCCGATCTGACACTTTAGGCAAATTTTTCCCAAGGGCTCGCTCTTTCCCGCATTGAAGCCACTAATTGTTGTGTTAGAGGCTGTCAACCGATGCATTAGAACCCCTAAAGTTTGAAGCAGGCTTCTTGGGATAATACTCAAAGAAGAACCTGGGTCGATATGGATGCGATCGACCTTAATGGTACCGACATATCCCGTATAGTACATGGGGCGGTTGTGCCATTTATTCTTTAGCAGCATGTCTTACTGGGTGAAAGTGATACTGGAAATCACTTCGACCACGTTGTGGCAATGTGGGAATGCTACGGGATCCACTTTTGGCAGCTGAATCTGGGTAAGGAAGGATTCGATGTTCTGTAAAGCTTCACTGGGCACATCTCGGGTCTATTTAGAGAGGCAGAGGAGTTCAAAAAGTGACAATCTAGCCGGAGTATTAGAAGCTGTGCTAGAATATTGAAGTTGTAGGGCATGCCGGATCCTTTCTGAGAGGTTTGTCGAAGCGAACCTCCTTCTGTTTCTGTATGTCCACAATAGGGGCTCGGAATGGAACCACCTCTGGTGCCTCAGGGATCTGAGGTGGACCCGCTTCTGATACATCCGAAACAGGGGATGTATTTGGTGGAGACTCCTCCTAGTCTGGAGCCTGACTCTCCTCTTGTCTCTGCGCTGAACGGGTGGTCACCAAAGCATCGCCGTTCGACGTCGAGACCATGCGGCATGCCTTATTTTTCTTTCCTTTGGCAGAAAGGGTGTCATAGATGTCATCACGTCGGGAACCAAGTCAGGATAAATCCACATGACTTCGCCTCGAGGCATGGAGAATGTGATGAGCCCTTGAGCGTTGTCTCGCACTGGCGGACGGTTGACTACCTCCATTGTCGCCTTTGGAATAGGAATGACGCCATCTTGTATTTTTGTGGCTGGAAAACTCCCGAACTAGAGAGTAACCATGTTGGCTGTGACGGTCTTCTTCTCGTAATCCAACGATATGATGTTGGCATTAATGAGGCACTGAATTTGCCCCTTCAACACATAGCAGTCCTGTGTTGAGTAATGGATATACCGATGATAATGGCAGTACTTGGGGTGGCCCACCTTTCCTACTTCATCAGGACGCCTGGGTGGCATGATGGACAGTTTGTCACTCTTCGTAAGCATCTCAAAGAGTTCCAGAGTATCCTCGTCATTGAAGCAGTAAGTCTTCCTCGGCCCCTGTGCTTCCGCAGACTTGGGGTTCGTAGCTGCTGAACCTTTGAAGATGTTGACGGTCATGGCTTGCTTGACTTTTTTGTCTTTGGGGTTGTTGCTGTACGAGCGTCTCCCTTTGTCTTCGGGCGCAGGAAAGTGTAGCCTCAGTAATGAAAGGCGTCCACTCCTTTGTGCGTCATCCGCCTCTGTAATGAAAGGTGTCCACTCCGTGCAGAGAGCACTGTGCCATAATTTTATAGCTGTCAGTATGTTCTTGCGGCATGAGTCCATGAGCATGGGCTCGGGCATGCCGGGTGGTAATCTGAGGGCTTCCTGGCGAAGTGCTCGATGTATGTGCAGACATATTTTTTCTTCCTCTTGACAATTTTCATGAGGGTCGACATGGTCATATCCATGCCTCCTTCGTAGAATCGGTCCACGAACCGAGTCTTCCGGTCTTCAAAGGACGAGATGCAGCCGTCCGGGTGACTCCAGAACCACTCATAGGCTACCCCCTGCAGGGCTCCTATGAATATGTTGGATAGGAGGGCATCTTTCTTTGGCAGGTGCCTTGTTACTGAGGCAAAGTACCTCAGTTATTGTCGGGAAGACCCATTTCCTTCATAAGTGTAAGCGTCTGTGGATTGTATTTGGGAGGATAGACGACTTTGTCCCACTCGGCAGGGTATGGCTGCGGGATCCCCATCTTCCAGAGCATTGCTTGCTTCTCCTTGGCATCATGATGAGCATACAGCTCCTTGATGGCCTACTGTATCTCAGTCGACATTGTGGAGCCTGTAACCGATGGAGTGGACGAGGATAGTCCTGCCTGGTTGGCAGGAGGCAACCTGCTAGATCCGTCATTGGTTGGCGGATGACGTACATATGTAGAGGCAGCGGGGGCCATGCTACTCTTGAGGTCGATTATGTCCGAAGACAGGGTCTTTATGGTGTCCGTCAGCGTATCCAACTTCATCTCGAGGACTTCGATACGCCTGAGGGCTTCATTGTTGTCTTCCTCATTGCCGTTGGCCATGAAGATAGACCGAGTGTGAGGGTGACTCGAGGGAGTTGTTGATCCTTCACATTCTGGCTCAGACGCCTGAGTCTCGTTGTCCTGAGGATATACCATAAGATTGTGATCTACTTCGTACTCAGTATAGTTGCTACCCCCGGTCTGGTGACTGGCTGCACCGATAGATACTTTCGTGTCGTATTACGTCTCGTTGTGTTAGAACACAGGGTTGTTGTGCATGGTAGGAGGCTGGCTACCCCCAGTTTTTGACAGGGCATCCAATGCAGATTTGGAACGAGTGCCTTAGAACACACCTGCATCGGGTACCTTAGCATTGCAATTCTCTGCCTTCTTCTTCGGTATAGCAATCGATATGGGAGGATTCTGGGAAGGCTCCTTGAAAGCTCTGGAACCCTGTATCGTATAACATGTGACGATGCGGGGCTCGTCTTCTCTATGTCTCACCGACCCCATGTTTGGCCTCTGGCGTGGAGTCGGCGTGGATTAGAGTCTCTGGAAGATGGAGCGCCTGCTCGGCGATGGCCCAGCGTCTGCTGACAACGGCAGTTGATGGTAATCTGGGTACAAGAGTGCATTAGTTTAGGCACGTCTTGCGCCACAGATTCTTCTTTCGCTTGGAAGAGGGTTGGATCTTCTATCGTAGCACTCCCATCGTACATACAGGGAAGCTGCATGTAAGCACGGTCGGAGCGGGTCTGGTGAGGAAGCCTCATGTCGCTCCTGCGGAAACGTCGCTCGCGTAGCTCCCTCTCCATGGAAAGTACCCCTGGGTTGGCTTACGCACAGAAGTGCGCCAGTGGGAGGAAGATTCGACTGGTTGAGGCGTCGGAGCACGAGAGCCAGTCTTGTATAGCTTTTCGTCGGTTGCGCGTGTTACTGTCAACACGAGCCTTTGGTCTGTCGTTGGTGTCGCATGCTTGTTGTACGAAGCGTGAGCCACCTGGTATCTCTTCCTACTACCCCCAGCGGGTGAATAATATTCGGAGTTCGTCGAAGGGTTATCTGAAGGAGAAGTGATTCTGTCGAAGACAGATCTTCTTGCCGGCAATACTCCCGTCGTGAGGGGTTGGACCGGTGTGCGCTTCCTTCGGCATCGTTCCTTCGTCATATCAACCATGGAACCACCTTCTTTGCTATTCTTTCCTGGGACGGAAATCGAGCGAGGGGATAAGGTTGTAACAGCCGGGATCTTCTCTGTGTCCTTGACGTTGAGGGGATCCTGAGACGCAGTTTTCGCCATTGTGCTGCTGGATGCAGCCGCCTTAGGCCTCCAGACGCGTCGAGTCTTCTTCGGTTGTACGAACCGCTTCGAAGTCTTCGACTTTTCATCAGAGAGGAGATCTTCAAAAGCCTACTGGTCGAAGCGTACGACCAGCATATCTTGAGAAGCTCCCAGCAAGTTGTCATCAGATTGCATCACAGCCTTCTCGTTGGAGAAGAAGGTAGTCCCCAGCAGAGTCACCATTTTATTCGATATAACAAAAGATTGAACGAACTTTTTACTTTATTTAACGTACAAGATATCTGTGTACAAAGAAGGAAGTCCTAAATAGGATATTCTAAGTACAGGGAGAAGAGGTTTCTGGAAAAGTGTGACGATGGAGATTGAGCACTGCAACAGCTCCTTTACTCCGTTGACGATTTGATGATAAATCAACCTTGCTATGGCTCTCTGGCGCCTTTGAGGGAACTCTGGGGTCACCGATCAAGAGGCTGTCTAGATGAGAAGATTCCTTGAAGATGGTTGGTTGGTTGGTTGGTTGGTTCTTTGGTTGATAGGTGGATGAGGGTGGTCAACTCTTCTTGGATGGAGATCGTTGCTCCTTTGAAGATTGTCGATTGTCGATGTTCCCTCTTTCGGTCGATCCTCGATTGATTGATCTTTTGGTGGAAGAAGTACTAATTCTATTTATAGAGAATCGGACACATATACGATGTGCATTAGGGTTCCTGAGATATAAAAGAATATATCGTCATTGTACGGTGCGGGCTGTCACGCCTCGCTCCCGTATCAGTGATCGTTCTCGCTAAGGCGTGATGCCGCACGAGCCTAAATTACGCTCGTGTAAGTCGGATTCCATAACGGTCGATTACAGCGGCTGCGACGGGGTCGTCGCACAGAAGTCCCAAGGAGAGAGATTGAATATGCCAGCAGAAATTTAGAACAAAACATAAGTCATTCAAAAGATGCATTTTATTGATATTGAAACAAAAATTACAATAGGGCGTCAGGTCAAGATTACAATCACTCAAGCTCACTCTTCTCACATTACAAGTCACTCAGCTATCTATCTTCTCTCAATACTTGTCTCGAACCAGCGGATGCTTCGGAAGGCGACGTCCGTACATTATGTCCCATATAAGTCTTGACTCCATGCGGCCGCATGCCTCGAATCGCCAAGAAACTCCGTGTCTCGACGAATCCAAACGAGCTCCGCACCACGAGCATCTACCTGTGTCTGCACATGAAAACTGTGTGGGTGTCGGTATTCAGCTGTACTGGTGGAATGAGCTCCTCGCTCACCCATACAAAACTAACACATTCATTTACTTTGTGCAACATAACCCTTTTGATTGTCTTTCTACTCTTGTCTTAGGATCAATTTTATGACCGACGCATTGGCCTATTTTGTGTCTCTAGACCATCCCGTGCTTGCAACAACAACGTTAACCTATCAAGTTGTGTTTGCCTTACGGCCCGTAATCAAGATGCAACTACTCGGTAAGACTCCATTTTCATGTGACCGTGCTATAAGTCCATTGTGTCATACCTCATATTTTGAGGTCGTGCTACAAGTCCATTTTCCCACTGAACCAACCGTGGCTCGTGTCTTAAACCAACTCGTGTTCTACGCGACACTATCGCCCAAGTCATATGTTATATGACGGGCCTTGGGATCGTGGGACTATTTAACTTGACAACCGCAGAAAGAGCGGGACAGCACTTGGAATGACTTAGGTCGACCGGCATAACTTTGCCTAACTTACTCAAACCTACAACTTAACCCGAGGGACGAGCAAAGGCTATGCCAAGCCATGCATCGTGTAAGCGTGCATGCTTTATCGAGCATTTACGCGGGCGACGCCTATGACTTAGGCTAATTCATGGTTTTGTATAGAAGACCAACTTTTCTTCTCCCAAGCCACGGGACGAAGGATCGAGTGTCATTTTCAAAACACGTCGTGCACCAACTCTAAACCGACCGTTGGACCTTTTTCCATATTCTAACTCGAATTCGACCCGACTTGGGATAATTTCCTTAGCTATGTGGATTCGTCTCTTTTATTATCAAGCCTACTTGTGCATTTGAAAACTTTCGGTTTATTATGTGAAGGCTAAGATGAGGCAAGTTCACCGAAACTACCCCCACCTTAGCGAGGAGTCGCCTCGAACGGGCCTTCTAGTCACCATTGCATGGCTAAGTCGTCGTCGGCATTTGTATTCCTCTGATTGACTGAGCGGGACGGGGCACTACACGGTCTTCTACGGCACTGACACGTGGCAGACATCGAGATTCCCCTCAAACGAGATCTCTGGTGGTTATAAACATAATCGAAGGATGTGACACGTGGCGTGTGCCGATTTGCTTGCTCGGATACAGCCGAGTAAATCTTGGAATTTCATCTTAGATTTGGAGTCTAATTGAACCTCATCTAAGATTTAAATCAATCTGATATGATATGATATCAATCATGATTTAATCCCAATCTTCTCTGTAAGAGGCGGTTTAAACAAACCAATTTGGATGGACCCATGCTTCTTGTACCTCTGGTGAGGACAAAGTACTGCTGCGCTTCTGTGGCGACGAGTAGACCGTGCTTCTGGAGACGACGGAACCTCTGTGCTTTCATGCGACGAGTGGATTGACTTCGAATAACGACGAGACTTTTGTGCGTATAGTTACGAAGCTGTATTTCGGACTACCGAAGTCACTGTGCTGTTGGCGACAAGTAGGCTTGTGCTTCAGGTTGGTGAGGTTACTGTGTTTTTGGAGCGACAGGTTGACTTGCATTGGTTGCGATGGGAGTTCCCAACTTTCTTGTAGGGAAGTTGTCACGCCCGATCCGAGAAATCGTTCGTCCTCGCTAGATTTTACCCGAACCATCGTCCTCGCTGGGACGTGATGCCGTACGAGCTTGGAGTTGCGCTCGTGCAAGGCAAGATAATAGGTTCACATAGTGTTTATCTCAAATTGATAACATAAGCAGCAGAAGGAAAACAGAGTATACAATAAGAACCTCTTTTATTAATAATGAACTGAATGTTACAAAGGCTTGAATAGCCCAACTGAATATGCCAACTGGCTACAACGCTCATGATCTCTCTAGCCCACAAAGGATTTACATTGTTCCATACATTATGCCTCTTTATAGCCAACAAGTAGTTTTCGGCCGAACATCTCCATGTTGTAAGTTCGAATGCCAATACGGTAGCTCCTCTTGAAACGCTAAGTACTCCATACCTCGGCGCGTCCAAGCCAAGCCCCGTCCCGAACCGATCATAACCTGAACCTGCAAGCAAACTAGTGGAGGATTAGTACTTTCGTCCTCGCTGTACTGATTAAGAGCCACTCGCACCTAACCAACACTAAGTATATTTAGTGAAACATGCAACATTATTTGGTGATCTTTCTATTTAGCCTTAGGATCAGTTTCATGGCAATATTTAACATAACAACTTGATATAAATGTGTCCAATATCGTGTCCCTATGCCAGATACAGTTAGACATAATATGAACATAAATCTAGTGATCGTGCTCATCTCTGTCCCGTTTTGCCTAGCCTGCAATGGTAAGAACTTTACATAAGAAATCTTACAATTCACGTAACCAACCAACCATACGTAGACATATACATAGGGGTAGCAGGCCCTGCGCCTGCACCCAACTTTAATCTCAGCCCACCGGCCCTATCTATATGAAGGTCACGTTGTTTCGTACCATAATGGACTTGGCATCCTTATGTGTAAGCCTATGAACGCTCCAATATGGGTTGCTAGCCCAGTATTTAAAGGATTCCAAACTTACTGATATAATAGCTTATCACAACACTGGACGGTCCAATCCGTTCTAATGATGTGCACCATAAATACCATACATAATTCCTTCCTAGGCCAAACGGTTCCGGTGCCCCGGTCATAACCGTCCGAGGGAAGCCGTACCCGTGCACGGGCCATCCGAGTCCATTGACCATGCAATACACGCCATAGCATACAAGTTATATCATTCCAACCAATCTCACGTTCCATAAACATAATCCTTCATTTCTATCTCAAGTTCCTTCGGCGTTATATTCCAACACATCCGTATTGATGTACGACGCCCAACGGCTTAGACATCTCGTACTTATACTCGACGCGTTCCATTCATAAGTTATTCACATAACCGTGGTTCCATAGTTACTTAGTCATTTCGTAGATTTCGTGCACGAGGGCACGAATAACGCCATAATCAGTGTTCTAGGTCTAATGTTCAATGTCCTCGGAGTCGTGCACGTGATACACAGCTCGATATCATCTTTCAATGTTCTACCATCACCGTCCTACCGCGACTCGTACACTTGATGTACTTCGCTTCAATTGTGCAATTAATGTTCAATGTTCTATCTTAATGTTCGACACATACTAAGATCCTTAAACCGTTCGAGCCACGCTCGCTTACCTAATGGCAACTTACGCATACACGGATATATTTTATTAGACGTGAAGGAAGAGGGAGAGAGAGTCAAAAACCCGCCCACTTTAAGCCGATACGCCTTGTCGTTTCGCCGAGCTGAAGCGGCTCGATTCCATAACTTGGTTGCACGGCCAACTCTCCTGACTTAGCCATTCCGTTGAACTATTCGACTTACCCGGCCTACCGTGCCCATGCCACAATCAGTTGCAAGGCGACGATCTGGTTTTGCGGACGCCTTAGTGAACAAGGCAAAATGTTGATTCCTTATGATTCAGCGTAAAAGCATAGCCTGCACACCAGATCAACCGAAGTCAATACTTTGTTAAAATAGGACTTAGGCTTTGCATCGATTCGTATCGATACTTCATCGGATCAACGCAACTCTTCGAGTCAACGACTCATCGTAATGCACCGTGCGGAGTGGGGCATTACATAATATTCCACTCGAAACAAGGTTCGTCCTCGAACCGAAACTAACACTTAAACCAAGTGTTCCGCTAGATCGTTTTACGATCTCATGCCACTATCGTCGGAATCATACAACTTAGTTTAGATCTTACACATATTTTAGGTGTTCCACTAATATATGCATTTTAGCCAAGCTCAGTTGTAGGATATCATGACAAACATAACAGGCTCGACTTAAATCCTCAAGCACCAATCATTCCGTACTCGACTTTGTCAAATCTTAGTGTCTATTTCCAAATACTTCTCGTATATTTATTCCATAACATGTGATCATCTTCCAAACATCTCTGATAGCTTAACTCAGAACTGTTACTTCGATCCCATAAGTTCTAGACGGCCATCTAACACACATATTGCATTAAGTCATTGCGCATCCGATCGCAACAATTCTTCGCAACGCCTATTCGTCCAACCGTTTTTCTATCTCTCACATAACTCAAGTCTTTCATCTAGTCGTTCGTAACATTTGGCCTTAACGACATGGACTAAGTCCAACATGTCCAAGCTTCTTTGTCTACCATTCGTACTATGCATCGCACGCAACTATTCCAACACGATCCACGTTCTCGAACTACCTAGGCATCGCGTCTGGGGCTACCCCCGCTAGGTAACTTATCCAGACATCATGCTTAATCTGTCCCGACACAAGAGGTCAACTTGAGTCTACGATGCTCAAAGACAACAGTCTTTCCGACCCAAGGTCTCTTACGATACGTCCATTTTTGATTCTTGATCGAATATGAATTCCTTACTCAATTTTTGAATCAATCCCGACTAGTTTGTTTCGTAACATAGAATGTGCCCTCAACACATATAACCTAATCGTTACTCAACTCGATCAACGACATAACTCTTTGGGTTATTCTACTACTCGTCACTCTCGTGTATCGTAAAATTCTTGCAATCGCCTTACCGCATCACTATGCTAAGTACGTTGCTCAACATCTATTTGATCATCAACCAACCAAGTCTATTTACGTACTTATCTGATCGATTATAAATTTCCTTCTTTCTGACCATATCATTCTAGTCGAAGGCTACTCGCTAACTTACGAAACACGATACTCACTCGCTTAGACTTATCCTCAACATGTACTACATCATCCTTTATCCTCGATAAAATTTCTTATACGACTTCTTTAGGGTCGTCCAACAGTTTCAACATTCACTTGATTTGGCGGTCAAGTCTTCTAGGGTCATCTGCCCTGAAACTACGCTCGACAATTGAAGATCATCAACGAAGGACAGTTAATACGAACCATGCTATATCCTATCGCAGAGCCAAATCAATTCTCGACAATTCCTATGAGACTTTATCCAATCCGACATTATTTACCAATCTACAATATATCTACCCTCGCGCAACTGATGCGCCGTTAACTACTCGAATCACTTATGCACATTACATGTCGTTACTACTCGAATCACTCCTGTATTACCGTCGACTATTTTTGCTAGTCGTATGACATCTACTCGCCTCAAGTCCGAGTTTACCTATTCGTGATCATAGTTCGACACATTCCATACTCATTAAAACCATCCTCGAACAACTTTCGCATCAAACCACAAGTCAAATTCAATTTTGTCATGCCTTATAAGTTTGATCATTCCCGCTGTTTGAATCACCATACTAGCGCTCACGCGGAATGATTGCCCTAATTTGGCATGACGCATGTGCGATGCTGGAGTTGCACTCGCATAAGACAAGAATGTCAACATTGTGGTTATCTTCGAAACAATCAAGATCCTCTCATTTGCATCCAAGTAATATCCATCCACTCTCAAATTCTTCGAACCATTCCTATCATTGTCGTCCAAACTGACATCAACTTAACTTGCATCTTATTCATCCAACAACAATGCTAAACATAATTTTCGTTTATTCGATCAGAGTATCTCCGAGTTATTGTATATCGTCTTTGATACGCCTCAATACCATCGTCGATATGCATAACTTGAACATCTTTCCCTCTCATAAGTTCCAACTCGTTGCAATCACTGCCATTATCCAAACTCAAATACGAATTAAGTCTTGCACGCATCAAGATCCATTCAGTTGTAACTAACTAGCATCATCGCGACATAATTCCTAATTCACATACCCATTCTCATATCTCTAACTCGCACTTCCAAATCGTACTACCGACTCCTCGTTCTAACTCAAATTCATTTTGTACGATTACTTCGTACATACTCAACGCAATTTCGACCTAGTCAACTATTTCTTCAACGCAACATTCCCTCGTTATGCTCAGCCTATCGTTCGACTTATACGTAACGAATCCTCGTCTGACGTATCATCCATGGATACGACTTCGCACATAATCGTTCAACTCGATTCATCGAAGCATACTTACATCAACTTTTATCAAGCCAATCCTACTAGAGTATCGGTACTACTCTGTCTTTTAAGGATAAACCTATCATAATCGACACAATCGTCTCGATGCATTCTATTGTAAGTCACCAAACAGCTTAACATAGCTATCGCTAAGTGGTATTGCATATACCACTCAGGAATCGAGCCTATCGTTATCGATACAATGCTTCGCTGCACCGATCACACAAGTGGTATTGCATATACCACTCGAAATCGAGTCAATACTCAACTTTACACTACGCATAGGTCCGACATCTATTTCAAGTTAGCTATCCCGTGGCGATCTTTCCGATCCTAGCTCTAGCGTTCTTCTTACTTAAGTTGGCACAACAACTGGACCAACATGATAGTCGTTCATCCAAGTTTGACATACAATCAATCTAACCGTACCTTGGCGATCATATCGATCACACACGCAACATTCGCTTATTCAAAGCTCAATGCGACATTCGACCAAAATAAACATTCGCCTACTTCGAAACTCGATTCAATGCGGCCAACTTACAAGTTTGCCTACTCAAACTCGACTTAGCGACCAACTCGACTCATTATTATCGCATCCACGATCTTCTAATCTCACTCGTTGCAACTCGTGCAACGATTTATTCCCGATACTTAAGGTCATTACTCCATCTCGTTCAACATATCGCTATCCATCCGCATAGCCATACAACATGTATCATACCATGTCGACTCGTTGCACCTATGCAACGAACGATACACGACTTGCTGTACTCCGTGTAACCAACAATACATAACCATTCGTATAGCCACATAACATGCATCACCTCATATATCGACTCGTTGCACTTCGTGCAACCAACAACACGTATCTCTTTGTACTTCATGCAACCAACATCACTATATACATTGTACTTCGTGCAAACAACGACTCCCAACTTTGTTGCACTTCAGAAAACCAACATTTCATAACTCGTTGCACTTCGTGCAACCAACATTCTCTGATGGCACTCGGAGATAGCATGATAGTCACGACATACTTGTGGCAGACGTACGCACGTAATATAGACTTATTGTATGGAACATCCAATGTAGCATCGAAAAGATCCATGAGCCATGCGGTTGCGTAAACAACCTAGAGTCAACTGATTTTTGATATCGAATCAACTGAGGGTCAAAGAGATTCGTTCACGGTCCAGAGGATGGAACCGCTCTGATACCAACTTGTCACGCCCCGATCCGAGAAATCGTTCGTCCTCGCTAGATTTCACCCGAACCATCGTCCTCGCTGGGACGTGATGCCGTACGAGCTTGGAGTTGCGCTCGTGCAAGGCAAGATAATAGGTTCACATAGTGTTTATCTCAAATTGATAACATAAGCAGCAGAAAGAAAACAGAGTATACAATAAGAATCTCTTTTATTAATAATGAACTGAATGTTACAAAGGTTTGAATAGCCCAACTGAATATGCCAACTGGCTACAACGCTCATGATCTCTCTAGCCCACAAAGGATTTACATTGTTCCATACATTATGCCTCTTTATAGCCAACAAGTAGTTTTCGGCCGAACATCTCCATGTTGTAAGTTCGAACGCCAATACGGTAGCTCCTTTTGAAACGCTAAGTACTCCATACCTCGGTGCGTCCAAGCCAAGCCCCGTCCCGAACCGATCATAACCTGAACCTGCAAGCAAACTAGTAGGGGATTAGTACTTTCGTCCTCGCTGCACTGATTAAGACCCACTCGCACCTAACCAACACTAAGTATATTTAGTGAAACATGCAACATTATTTTATGATCTTTCTATTTAGCCTTAGGATCAGTTTCATGGCAATATTTAACATAACAACTTGATATAAATGTGTCCAATATCGTGTCCCTATGCCAGATACAGTTAGACATAATATGAACATAAACATAGTGATCGTGCTCATCTCTGTCCCGTTTTGCCTAGCCTGTAATGGTAAGAACTTTACATAAGCAATCTTACAATTCACGTAACCAACCAACCATACGTAGACATATACATAGGGGTAGCAGGCCCTGCGCCTGCACCCAACTCTAATCTCAGCCCACCGCCCTATCTATATGAAGGTCACGTTGTTTCGCACCGTAATGGACTTGGCATCCTTATGTGTAAGCCTATGAACGCTCCAATATGGGTTGCTAGCCCAGTATTTAAAGGATCCTAAACTTACTGATATAATAGCTTATCACAACACTGGACGGTCCAATCCGTTCTAATGATGTGCACCATAAATACCATACATAATTCCCTCCTAGGCCAAACGGTCCCGGTGCCCCGGTCATAACCGTCCGAGGGAAGCCGTACCCGTCACTACCAAAATACATGGATTTACCGACGGCCTTATCCGTCGGTATTCCGTCGCCAAAAATAAATACCGACGGATTATCGACGGATATTTTGGTAAAACAGCCGTCGGGAATAACCTCGTCGCTAAAACATATCCGTCGCTACTCCGTCGCTCAGCGACGACTTAGCGACGGAATACCGTCGGCGCATTTAAATATATATAGCGACGGATTACCGACTAGCTTTCGTCGAAACATGTATCAGGATATAGGGTTAGCGACGGAAAACTCCGTCGCTAAAGAGTCGGCAAAACTGTATCAGTGATTTTCTGATACGCAATTTCCGTCGCTAATCCGTCGTAAATTTGTCGGTAAAAGCGTATCAGCGACAAAACATCCGTCGCTAACAGCAAAATTTATGGACATCAAACAGAACTAGGTACACGGACGTTCCGTCGCTAAACCGTCGCTCAATGTAAAATTCTCCAGGTAGCGACGGATATTGCGTCGCCAATCCGTCGATACATTAAAACTCCTACAGATAGCGACGGATGGTCCGTCGCCAATCCGTCGCTTTATTGAAATACTCCAGGTAGCGACGATTTTTCCGTCGCTACTCCGTCGCTAAACTCAGTTTCTCCAGTTAGCGACGGACTATCCGTCGCTGAGTGGTCGCCAGTCCGTCGCTAACTTCTAATTTTTGAAAAAAAAAATACTGAAAACAGACTCTTTCCTGTTTGTGCAACACATCCAACACAATATCAAACATGCAAAATATCCATATACAACACCATATATCCATATCCAACACGAATATCCAACGTATCCAATATCCAACACCATATATCCATATGCAAAATATCCATATCCGACACCAATATCCAACGTATCCAATATCCAACAAAATATTACCAACACAATATATCCAATATCCAACATTAAATTATCCAAACATAAAAAAAATATCCGAACATACAATGTATCCAAATGTCTACAAAAATTTCGGCAGCACCTCCTTTGTATATCAGATCATCGCTTATAACCCAGCGTAGGTATATATCCAAAAATCACATAGACGAAATATGCACATACGAATTTAATGCACACCAATTATCCAAGAAAAGACATCAATTATACTGAAGAGTAACCTAATATCCGTCGTTATACTGAAAATTTATCTTCAAGTGTGAGAACGGATGGCTCAGAATACACAACCCAAAATTCATTCTAGCATACATTAGTGTGAATCATCTATGTTCTGTACATATGGTGTAGTATATGATCTTATCGTATATAGTATTTGAAGAACGTAACAGAATCAAGATGAACTCACATAATGTAATACTAAGACATCATCTACTACTATATAAGATATAGTGATAGGTTGTCGTATCATCATTGCCGAGGGATGAGGGTCGGAAGACAGTCAACTTTATCTACGGCTACATAGTTTCTGCCTCGCCAGTCGAATGGCTGCAAGTACTATGTCCGGATCACCATGTCGTACCGTAGTTCAAATGGAGCTGGAATGGAGCCAAAATACAGTACTACTTCACCATGTCGTACCATTTTACTCTCTCTCTCTCCTCTCCCCCTCCGGCGCTCTCACTCTCTCCGGCGCTCTCACACTACTAATTCCTATGTGTTTTAAGTGTGAGAACGGATGGCTCAGAACACAACCCAAGATTCATTCTAGCATACATTAGTGTGAATCATCTATATTCTGTATACATATCGTGTAGTATATGTTAACCTTATCGTATCTAGTATCTGAAGGACGTACGTAACAGAATCAAGATGAACTCACTAATGTAATACTAAGACATCATCTACTACTATATAAGATATAGTGATAGGTTGTCGTATCATCATTGCCGAGGGATGAGGGTCGGAGGACAGGCAACTTTATCTACGGCAACAAAGTTTC
The DNA here is from genome assembly GCA_029216955.1 of Iris pallida. Lineage (NCBI taxonomy): Eukaryota > Viridiplantae > Streptophyta > Magnoliopsida > Asparagales > Iridaceae > Iris > Iris pallida. The sequence goes on along the minus strand of JANAVB010031417.1, from coordinate 9,552,608 downwards.
TGCCTCGCCAGTCGAATGGCTGCAGGGAATATCCGTCACCATGTCGTACCGTAGATTAATGCAATTAATGGAGCTGGAAATATCCGTCGCTAACCGGTAACTAGTCCGTCGCTAACTGAGATTGTCACATACACATATGTATATCACAGCTAGATGTATAGATATATACATCTATACAGAAGCACACAACTGATAGAACTCGTACTGTCCTTGAGACAGTGAACATATACACCATGAATCCAAACCCCATATATATTCACATTTACTAATCCAAACACCACCAAACTAATGGAACACCCAATATGGATAACACATTATTTAGCCAATATATAAACTCAGATGAATTTGAGAAGCAAAGCCACCCGCCGCCCCCGACCAAAGCCCGCTGCCCCAAGCCCGCCGCCCAGTAGTTCGGTTGTATATATATATATGAAGAGTACTTATGGGTGTGCGTCGGTTGCAAATAGCCCCGACGCACCCGCCCCAAGCCCACCGCACCCGCCCCAAGCCAGCCGCTCAGAATACACAACCCAAAATTCATTCTAGCATACATTAGTGTAAATCATCTATGTTCTGTACATATGGTGTAGTATATGATCTTATCGTATATAGTATTTGAAGAACGTAACAGAATCAAGTTGAACTCACATAATGTAATACTAAGACATCATCTACTACTATATAAGATATAGTGATAGGTTGTCGTATCATCATTGCCGAGGGATGAGGGTCGGAGGACAGTCAACTTATCTACGGCTACATAGTTTCTGCCTCGCCAGTCGAATGGCTGCAGGGACTATATATGTCCTGATCACCATGTCGTACCGTAGATTAATGCAAATGGAGCTGGAAACAAAATACAGAAACCAAAAAACAAAATACAGAATCCAATCCCTGGGTTCGCCGAAAATACGAAACACAGAATCCAATCCCTGTATTTTAAGTGTGAGAACGGATGGCTCAGAAGACAACCCAACCGGAGAGGATACTCCGAGAGATCCATCTGGGTAGGACGTATACTCTGAGAGATCACCCTTACAGAAATGATATCAGTAGTGGGATCGAATGTTGGAGAAGATATTATCACAGTATACGTCCTCTCCTCCACGATGGCTCTAGACCCATCTGCTCGTCCCTGCTTCCATTCTTCTTGTTTGACTCTCTCAGCCACACATGATATCCAGCTCAAGTGTAGAGTAGGCGAAAAAGAAGGGGACAGGAATAGGAGGGGGAAGCAGCACACCGGCGGCATGACCCGGAGGAAGTACAGAGGTTTTCTTCAACGTACGTAGGAGAACTATAAGGATATATGTAAACACAACATATCACCTTGTCAAAGACCCTAAATATGACAACCATGTTACCGCGGTGTCGGAAGACTAACATGTCATAATTTTATAAGCCGTGTGTTTTGACATAATCCTCCCAACCGGATTTCAGTTCTATGTAATAATGCGAGATTACGACACAGGAGGAAAGAGTTGGGATGATTATGTCAAAACACACGGCTTAGAAAATTATGACATGTTAGTCTTCCGACACCGCGGTAACATGGTTGTCACATTAAGGGTCTTTGACAAGATGACATATTGTGAAAAGATATATCCTTATAGTTCTCCTACGTATGTTGAAGAAAACCTCTGTACTTCCTCCGAGTCATGCCGCCGGTGTGCTGCTTCCCCCTCCTATTCATGTCCCCTTCTTTTCCGCCTACTCTACATTTGAGCTGGATATCATGTGTGGCTGAGAGAGTCAAATAAGAAGAATGGAAGCAGGGACGAGCAGATGGGTCTAGAGCCATCGTGGAGGAGAGGACGTATACTGTGATAATATCTTCTCCAACATTCGATCCCACTACTGATATCATTTCTGTAAGGGTGATCTCTCAGAGTATACGTCCTACCCAGATGGATCTCTCGGAGTATCCTCTCCGGTTGGTTGTCGTATCATCATTGCCGAGGGATAAGGGTCGGAGGACAGTCCACTTTATCTACGGATACATAGTTTCTGCCTCGCCAGTCGAATGGCTGCAGGAACTATGTTACCGCGGTGTCGTAGTCCAATATAATCCAGAGATTGACACAGTTCTAATTCATATATGTAGTCCAATACAAATAGTCTAAAGCAAAAACAACCCAATAAAAATAGTCCAATACAAATAAGTACTAATAGCTAATGCTTGCCACGCTGCTCACGCAAACGCTCAGTGATACTTTCACGCAACCACCTCCGAAAAGCGAGATTTTTGGTGCGAGGAGAGGCGTCGTCCCTTGCCAGGACTGCATCAAAAGCACTCTCGGCATTACTAGCTACCGGTGCTGGATGACTAGAACTCCCGGTCTCACTAGCAACCGGTGCCACTTCCTCCTCAACTGTAGGAGGAGCCACCTCAGCATTCACTGTTTTCTTCAAACGACGTGCTGCTCCTCGGGTCATGGGTGCCATCTGGTAAGTATATGTAACAGAATGTAAAAGAATGTAACAGCTCAAATTCAAAAACCAAAATCCCCATGCCAACATGAATCATAACATATAACTTAAACCCAGACATGACATAGGATTAAACCTAATGATTTAATCATCCTTAAATCAGTAAACACAAACAATGTACTAATTCTCAGTTTTTAGTCCAATGTAATTCGAAAGCCATCATCCCATGCCAAAAAAACACTCCATACACAGAAAACAACAGATTTTTGATAAGTACTTATTTGTGTAGGGGTATCATCTGACTGCACACAAGGGATGATGAGCTGGGCAGGTGCAATATGGATGCAGTAAGCCACCCCAACAATGCCCGGCCCCCTTAACTAGGCTAGTTCTAGGTCAAATTAGGAGTCCAAGTCAACTCTGTCAAAACTAATCTTAATTAGGCTAAACTTCTACCTTAGCTAATCAAATATATATACTAGACTTCACGACGTGTGTCTGTGTATATATATATATATATATATATATATATATATATATATTAATAAATTACTTAAAATTATGCCTATATATATATATTTTTTTTTTGGAATAAGGGTAAATTTATTCCTCGCAAATAGCGGTAAAGGTATTAAAGTACAACATCACAACTCTCCATGCCCCAAAAGATGATTATGGGGCCATTACAGATACATCGAATTCTATATTATGTAGAATTCTAATCGGGGGGTAGTTAAGCCCTCAAAGATACGTCTATTCCTCTCCTTCCAGATGTGCCAAACAGACGCAGCAAGTCGAACTCTGGCTCTTCTAGCCCACCCCGGCTCGCGGCCTCCACTGTCTCGAATCCAGCTGAGAATGCTCCGAATGTCTCGATCCCCCCCAACTCCTCCTCTCAGCTGAGCACACTGCTCAGTCCAAATGTGCCATGACACCGGACACCCAAAGAACAGATGCCCAATGGATTCATTCTCAACTTTGCATAGCACGCATTTAGCATCCGGGATCTGCATCCCAAACCGGAGGAGTCTATCTCTCGTCATCAATCTACCCCGCAGCAACCGATAAGCACAGAGTTGCATTTTCCGTGCAACGCCCTTGCCCCAGATGAAGGCTGCCTCCTCATCCTGATCGTGATGGGTCCGGACCAACTCATAACAGCTGCAAAAACAGAAAAGTCCGGACCCTCCACCCGTACCTGGGCCCACCCAGCTCCATGTATCCTCCGTCTGGCTAGCATCGATGATAATAAGGTGTATCTCGGCAGAAAGCTGAGCAGTATAAGGGTAATCCTCTGGCCTCCAGACTCCGTCTCTGATGATCCGACTGCAGGTGAGCCCCCTTCCTGCTTCCCGGTCCATCTGCTCTCCCAGAATCTCGAGGAGGGATCTGGAACCCAACCAAGGATCTCTCCATAGGTCGGTAGTCGACCCATCCTTCATGCGCCTGCAGATAGCTGTCTGGAGCACCGGTCGACATCTCAGGATGGCCTTAAATGTGACCGAAAAATTATTGTCAATTCTGCAAGCCCAGAAGTTGGTCCTCCGTAAATATCTGCTAGCCATCCACTCCGACCAGAGCGACCCCCCCTTGATGAAATTCCAAGCCATCTTCACACAAGCAGCCCTCCTAACCTCCTGTAGAGGCCTCAACCCTACTCCTCCTTCCTCCCGGGGGCGACACAATTGGTCCCAGGAAATCGCATGGATCCCTCCCCTCCAAATGAAGTTGGCACAAATAGCCTCCACCTTCCGAATAGTAGCAATGGGGATCTGAATAAATTGGAGCCAGAACATAGCAATGCCCGCAATAACCGACCGTACCAACTCAATCCGACCTCCAAACGAAAGGCCCGCCGCTTGCCAGCCCTCCACTCGCCTCTGGGCAAAGTCTACCAAGCTGTGGCAGTCCTGCTCTCTGGCATAATTGACCGTAAGCGGGACTCCCAGGTATTTCACTGGAAGCTCGCCTCTGTCCACACCCAGAGCGAAGGCTCTCTCCTCCTGAAGAGTACACCGGGAACTGAAGTAAACTCTGCTCTTCTCCCGATTCAGCTGAAGCCCAGAAAGTCGCCCAAACTCCTCCATAATGTCAGACAGAGCTCTCATACCCCTCATGGTCGGCTGAAGTAGCACCAGTAAATCATCAGCATAAATCAAATGAGATACAGCAGGACTCACCAGCCGGAAGAGGGGAATAATCCTCCCACTATGGACAGCTAAGTCCATCATACAAGTAAAGTACTCCATCACCAAGGTGAAGAGGTACGGGGAAAGTGGGTCGCCCTGCCTCAACCCCCTGTTGCTACTGAAGTAACCATACGGTGTGCCCTGGATGAGGACAGAGAAGGTAGGAGAGCAGATACACTCCCTCACCCTCGCCACCCACCTTCCGTCAAACCCCATGGCAAGCATCAAGTGACAAAGGAAGTCCCGGTTGACCGTGTCATAAGCTTTCCGTAGGTCCAGCTTCACACAAGCCTTCATCCCCCCCGGTTTGCTGAACTCTCGTACCATCTCGTGAGCTAGCAGGCTGTGCTCCGCTATCGACCGGCCCTTGATAAATGCTGTTTGGTTCCGGGACACTAATCCCTGCATGATCCCCTCCATACGCCTGCACATAAGGTGAGTAATAATCTTGTAAAGGAAATTACAGCAGGCAATGGGTCTAAAGTCCGCAAGAGAGGTCGCTCCTTCCTTCTTAGGAACCAACGTCAAGAAAGTATGGTTCATCTCCTTCAGAAGCCGGCCCTCCACAAAGAACTCCTGAACCGCTGCCAGAACAGGAGCCTTGAGCACACCCCAGTGACGTTTGAAGAACCCAGAAGAGAAGCCATCGGGACCAGGAGCTTTGTTTGGGTTATCCTTCATCACAATATCCTCCACCTCCTCCATCCTCACCGGCGCCAAGAGAAGACTGTTCCCATGCCGAGACACCAGTCTCTTCGTGACCAGGGCCGGAAACATGCTAGCATAGTCTGTCTGCTGATAGAGATCTGTGTAAAATCTGACGGCCTCCTCCTGAATCGCCACCGGGTCTCCAATCAGACGACCCTCAGCATTCAGAAGCCTCGGGATGCTGTTCCGATGCTGCCTGGTGCGGATCACATCGTAAAAGAATTTGGTGCAGCGGTCCCCATCCTTGAGCCAGGTGCACTTGGCCCTCTGAGCCGTACTGATCTCCTCCTGCATTCTCATGGTGCTAACCTCCTCAATCAGGGACCTCTCCTTAGCCGCCAGAACCCCATTCATAATGTCAGATTGAAGGGCCACCTGAGTCTCCCGAAGCTCCTCCTCCTTCTCCGCCAGAGAATTTCGAGGAAGCTGTTTCACCCACCCCCTGATAGCCCGCTTGATCTGCTTGAGCTTGTGAACCATGCGAAATTGGGCCGTGCCATCCCGGAAGTGCTGCATCTCACGTGTAACCACCTCCTCATACCCGGGAGAAAGGAACCAGCTGTTGTTGTACCGAAACGGCCTCGCCTTGAAAGTGGGTCTCTCACACAGGCCCACCCTGATAGGAGAGTGATCGCTAGTACCCGCAGCCAGTCCTTCTGCCACCGAGTTTGGGAACCATCTGAACCACTCGCTATTGCCCAAAGCCCTATCCAACTGACAAGCAATACGATTCTGAGTAGCCTTGTTGTGCCAAGTCCAAATATGTCCAGCTCGCTCCAGCTCCCGCATACCTGATCGAAGAAGACAACTCTGGAAGTCGTATAGAATCGAGTCCGGAACAGGCCTGCCCCCCACCTTCTCGTGGCGGAGCAACATAGCATTGAAGTCCCCCATAATGAGTAGGGAAAGACGCATGTTGTCCGCCATACTGCCCATAAGCACAATGTCCTCCTACAGGGCCTCCCGGAGTCGCCGGTCGTTGTGCCCATATACAGCACCCAGGATGAACCTGAACCCCCCTTTATTCTCAAAAGTGATACCAATGAGTTGTTCAGACATATGAGTCTGAACCCCCACCCAGCTACCTGTATTCCACCTAACCCAGATCCGTGCCACCCCGCAAAGATCCAAGTTATGTAAGTGGTCCCAGCCTGCTGGCGTCCGTCGTGAGAGCATAGCGGCCCCTCGAATCTTCGTCTCCAACAGAATAGCAATGTCACATGCCTCTTTCCTCAGCACCCCTCTGATCTCCCTCCATCGGCCAATGGAACACCCCCCCTAATGTTCCACGCTAGGACCGACATCTAAATAAAAGATGGTGGGCCCCTCTGTAACTCCTCTGGATCGACACTCGAGGGAAGTGTCTCATCCGTCTGCTCAAGCTCAGCATCAATCATAGAGGAAGGGGCAAGATGTGCCTGAATCCTGCTAAGTGTGATAGTCCAATCCGGATTGGGGTCGGTCGGTTCATCCATCTCCCTCATCTGAGGGAGATCCTCCAGAGTAGCCGGAGCATGCCTCTTCCTGCTGCTATAGACCATAATTTCTTTTGAAGCCTCCGCCTCCCTCTGATCACCATTCGCCGCATTCATACCCCTGGTCGTCATAGTCCTCCGTGGCCTGAATGGTACAAGAGCACCCTGCAGACTCTCCTGGCTCCCCGAATCCGGTCTCCTGTCAATCTCCATAACTGTGTCGTCCTCCACCTGTCCCTCTGGTGCCTTCTCCTCAGGCATGTGGCTGTGAGTTTCCTCCTCTTCGGGTGCCGCTGTCTGCTCCTCCTCCGGCCGGGAAGTCCCTGTCTGTACCTCCTGTGGTCTGGCGGCCTCCTTTCCCTTATTTCTGTACGCACTCGTGGTGTGCCCAAAGCACGCACAGTGGGAACACATGGGGGGACCCAATCATACTCCACAGCCTGCGTCAGGACCTCTCCAGACGGAACCTGAAACTCAAGCATGCTCGGGAGCTCCGAGCCTGCCTTGATCTCCACGAAGACTCTGGCGAACATTATTCTGGATCGGAAGGTGGTAGCCTCATCAGCCTTAATCGGCTTCCCCACTAGGCTGGCAAGTCTCATGAGGAGGGGGATGCTCCAAAATTGGACGGGGAGTTCCGGAAACCGGATCCAGACAGGGATGGCATTCAACACCTCCTTCTCACACCTCAGTTCAGGTGTCCATTCTTTCAATATAATAAGTCTCCCATCAAACGACCATGGTCCTCCCTGCACAATCCTAGTCACATCTTCCGCCAGCCCAAATTTGACATAACCTATATATATATATATATATATATATATATATATATATATATATATATATATATATATATATATATATACAGGGCCGGCTTCAGGGGGAGGCAGGCCAGGCACCCGCCTAGGGCCTCCTCCCCCAAGGGGGCCCCATTTATATGTTGAATTTCTTTGGTTTTCCAGCGGCACCACAGTCCAATAAATATGGTGTTGGAGGAAGCCCATAATCAAAGCTGTAGGCTTGTAGCAAACAAAACCTAAAACAAAACCTAGAGAGAAAAATCAAAACCCACCGCCTTCTTCATCTCCTCTCACTCCCGAGTCCCACGGAAAACCTCCTCCACTAAGCAGGTATTTTATCCTCCTCAAAGCTGTGAGTGTGATTGTTAATGAAAACTATCATGAGAATGTGATTGTGAATGATGATTTGTTGGATTTTGAATTTATAGAAATATTATAGAGGAATGAGGGCCTCATTTATGAGACTTGTTTGGGGCCTCCAAAAGTCTGGAGCCGGTGCTGTATATATATATATATATATATATATATATATATATATATATATATATATATATATATATATATATATATATATATATATATATATCTGTGTGTTTGTGTATCCGTGTGTCTGTGTCCGTGTGTGTCCGTGTGTGTGTGTGTGTGTCTGTGTGTGTGTGTGTCTGTGTGTCCGTGTGTCCGTGTGTGTGTGTGTGTGTGTCCGTGTGTGTGTGTCCGTGGCCAGCCCCCGCCCCCATCGTACCCCCTCCAACGCTGCCCGCCCCCTCGATCCCACCGCCCCCTCCACACCCCCCGTCCCCCGCGTACGGCCAGCCCCCCTCCGCAACCCCCCGCACCCCGCGGCCAGCCCCCGCGCGCCCCCATCCCTCCAACGCTTCCCGCCCCCTCCCACCGCCCCCTCCACACCCCCCGCCACCGTCGCCACCGCCGCCCCCCGCAGTCGACGCCGCCCCCGCAGCCCCCGACGCCCCCGGCCCGCTGCACCCACGACCACCGCGCGCGCGTGCGAGAGAAAAGAGAGCGAGAAAGAGAGAGAGAGAGGAGAGAGAGCGAGAGAGGGAGGGGGAGAGGGAAATACCTTTGGGAGAGAGAGAGGAGAGGGGGTCGCCGATCACCGCTGCGGGAGAGAGAGGAGAGGGGGTCGTCGATCGATCACGCGGGGAGAGAGAGAGAGAGAGAGAGGAGAGAGAGTAAAATTTGGGGGGAATGAAAAAGTTTCCCCCGTCGTTTCAACTTAAGTCTGGAACGTAAATTTAGCGACGGAGTAGCGACGGATTTATTCCGTCGCTAATGCGTCAGTAAATCTCGCGCGGGTACCGACGGATTATTCCGTCGCTACGTCGTCAGTAAATCTCGCGCCAATATTTTAGGCTTTTGCCGCCAAAATATGCGACGTTCTAGCGACGGATATAAAACCGTCGCTACATGGCCGACTACCTATCGACGGCATAGCGACGGATATGGACATAACAAAATAAAAAAAAATGTCCACTGCTTTCCATCGGTATTCCGTCATAAATCCGTCGGGGATCCGACGGTGATAGCGACGGAAAATGTCCGTCGCTAAATGACCGTTGCTAAAGTACTGTAATTTGGTAGTGCGTGCACGGGCCATCCGAGTCTATTGACCATGCAATACGCGCCATAGCATACAAGTTATATCATTCCAACCAATCTCACATTCCATAAACATAATCCTTCATCTCTATCTCAAGTTCCTTCGGCGTTATATTCCAACACATCCGTATTGATGTACGACGCCCAACGGCTTAGACATCTCGTACTTATACTCGACGCGTTCCATTCATAAGTTATTCACATAACCGTGGTTCCATAGTTACTTAGTCATTTCGTAGATTTCGTGCACGAGGGCACGAATAACGCCATAATCAGTGTTCTAGGTCTAATGTTCAATGTCCTCGGAGTCGTGCACGTGATGCACAGCTCGATATCATCTTTCAATGTTCTACCATCACCGTCCTACCGCGACTCGTACACTTGATGTACTTCGCTTCAATTGTTCAATATTCTATTTTAATGTTCGACACATACTAAGATCCTTAAACCGTTCGAGCCACGCTCGCTTACCTAATGGTAACTTACGCATACAAGAATATATTTTATTAGACGTGAAGGAATAGGGAGAGAGAGTCAAGAACCCGCCTACCTTAAGCCAATACGCCTTATCGTTTCGCTGAGCTGAAATGGCTCGATTCCATAACTTGGTTGTACAGCCAACTCTCCTAACTTAGCCATTCCGTTGAACTATTCGACTTACCCGGCCTACCGTGCCCATGCCACAATCTGTTGCAAGGCGACGATTTGGTTTTGCGGACACCTTAGTGAACAAAGCAAAATGTTGATTCCTTATGATTCAGCATAAAACCATAGCCTACACACCAGATCAACTGAAGTCAAAACTTTATTCAAACCGAACTTAGGCTTTGCATCAATTCGCATCGATACTTCATCGGGTCAAGACAACTCTTCGAGTCAATGACTCATCGTAATGCATCGTACGGAGCGGGGCATACAGAAGTTACTTAAGCTTCTGATCCGGAGTAGATGACCGCACCGTAGGAATGGTGATGGTGTCAGCATATCACAATCCTGCACCTCATGCGGACGCAGGTAAGTAGCTGCACCTCTGAACAGTAGAGACGTTGGCTTCAAAAGGAAGGGTATGATACCCTTGCGCGTCTGAGATTGGCGCAGGCAAATAGCTGCGCCTCTGGAGTGAAGACACCTGCTTCTGGAATAAAAGAAGGGGAGGAGGGACCTTCCACCATCTTATTTCTGAGGTTGACGCAGGTAAGTGGCTGCGCCTCTGGTTCGAAGGCTCTGGCTTCTTCAAAGTGTCGAGTTACTGATATACTTCTGAGAGGCTGCGCCCACAAGAATATCAGAACATGCATTGGTGGAATTCAGTGTGTGTATCGAGAAGAAAGAAGGATGCGCTTTGATGAAGATTGCATCCCTTGTAGATCCCTCTAGGCTTCTGTCGAATCTATACAAGATCCTTTGTAGAAGAACAAAATTAGTCCCTTGTGTATGGTCTTGATGTGTCTGTGGTAGACTTTGGTAGACATGACAATAAAGGGACTTCTCTCTATATCTTCTGTTTTGTCTTTTTAGCACTGAGCCTGAGTCTTTTGCATCTTCTGCGCTTTGGCGAAGGAATGTCTTCAGCTGAGATTTTTTTGCTTCTAGAAAGCCAGCAAGATAAATTATAAAGCATGAGAACATATATGAAGAGTAATGGGGTAAGAATCATGCGGTACCAACGTACGATAACAATCCACAACTAATTTAGCTAAATAACCAACAATCATCAAAGTCTTCCTAACATCCACTAATGCATGCATCGCCAAGTGGAATTGGATATCAGCCAGCTTTGCAAGCAACAAGCCAAACAATTCAAGTAATTAAGCGGCCACTGAAATGCTTATGGCTTTCTATGTGGAGGTTGGGCTACCCCAACAATACAATGTATAAAGTAGAACCAGAAACTGTACCTATCTAGTGAATTGAAATACTACTTCGACATACAAACGACTAAAGATAAATCCGGCACCCCGCACATGAAATGTGCGACTGCTATCAGACACAAATAATAGATCCGGCACCCCGCACGTGAAGTGTGCGACTGCTATCAGACACGAATAGTTTTGGATTTGTTTATATGTCTAGAGTATTTTTTCGGCTGACTACTACCAACGGATCCAAGCAGCTCATAAACACGAAAATCATACATGAGTCACAAAAATAATAATCACGAATAAAACATGCAAGGAATCCACACTACATCGCGTGACCATCGTGTCGAGAGTCAATAGAAAATTAATGTAGAGCAATATTAATACCTGAATCATAGAATTTATCAAATATGAAAACTATCAGAAATGTACTTGCCAACTAATAAGGTACCCGTGCAGGTAATCACGTAATATAGCTAGACATCAGGATGGCACCGCAGTGCCATATAATCAGAAAAGTAGCACCTCAAGTACACATGTGAGCCTACAGCTCTAATCATCAAATCGATCTATCCATCGGATTAATCTATCAGGAGTCTTCCATCTATGATGAGATAAATATCATGTCAGGAAGGATGATCACCAGATACTAAGATAATCACAATAAACAATACTAGGCCCTCTGGTTCACCAGAATCCTCTGAATCATTGATCACAAGCTATCAGCAAACAGTTTTCCCAACTACCGGGATACAACAAAGGTACCAGATTTTGGGCGTTAGGGAAGTCGGATAAAAATCTTATAATGATACCCTTGATATTCTCCTCGTTCCGCGAAGCATTCGCACAATCATCAAAATCTAGGAATCCACATAGTTATATCTGATCAAATTAGAATATCATCAAAAATGAAATCGTAATAACATCCAAGAATCCACGTGAGTCTATCCGATCATATTCCATATCAACCTCCAAATTATACTCAATCCTCTAATATATCCAAAAATACAATTCCGACACATGCAACAACTCTCAGCCCTATCTGGCTGGACTAGGATAACTCCTAGAATGAATGGTCAGGGGACAAGAGTCTATTAATAAATGCCGCCAAAAAATGGCAAGGATTGCATGGACCACTCTCCTTACACCGTCCGACGGGCAAGACACATCAAGGGCTAGGCGGCTAATCTAGTCAGACGTATACCTAGTAGGGACTGGGATCATGTATACTATACTACGATAAACGTGCATGGGGCTGGTTCAGCAAACCAAAGGAACGGTTCTGCCCAAATCTTCGAACCAAATTTCCGATCGGAAATTTTAGAAAAATTCAGCAGAGTCTCATTTGTATTCTAGACGGGAGCTCCTAGCAAATTTGGGGCTAAATTCACTCGGCACAACCCGTCGCAGAATCGCAAACCGAAAACAGTAAGTCCCGGGTTCCAGCAGCACTACAATGCATACTGGAAATCAAACCATAGCCGAGAACACTAAGTCCCAGCCTCAAGCAGCACTACGATGCATACTAGACGCCAATCCAACAAAATACATACAGTTCAACCAAGCTTCGTGATAGAGAATTCGCCATTACCACTCGAGTTGGATCGTGCACATATTCAAGCATCCCAGAAATATATGCATTTCAGCTAAGACTCGGGAGTGGTGTCCTCAAGATCAATCGTACGATACTAACTCTCAAAATAGGGACATCTCGCCTAACCGTTAGGCCATCTCTCTAAGCTAAAGTCAATCGTTAGTATTGGAATCATAGTTCTCAAACAATAATATCAATACTGACCCCAATTCTAAGGTCAAAACAAAGTTGATAGTACGGGATTCATATAAATTCGAGTCATTCATCAAAGCCATCCTATGGTAAGTCTTATTCAACCAGTTTCTCGACATATCAATATCGCTGGTCCAACAACCAATCCGCGTAGTCTATCTTTTCACACATGTTTGATACCATCCATCTAACCATCATACCCCAGTCAAGTATGCTACGACATGATTTATTACTAAACCATAATTTTATTTTATATTCGCTAAGTCATTCATCACAATTCACGTAATCGATCACAAGGTCGTCTAGCTTAACTGTATGCCACGTTCCAATCTCACGCAAGTCAGATTATCCGCGTTGGACATGAAATCACCATGCCAACGCTCCCGCAGGATAATCGTTCTCATCAGGACATGACTTTTGCATTGAGTCTAGACTAATTCATTCATGATATGCAGATTGGATCTACTCAATCCTTAATTTTACTTAATCGTCAATCACAAGTCCGAACAATCCTCAAATTCACCTTCGCATCAAACTACAAGTCGAAGCATAAAAATTGCCATGCCCTGATTTTTCGAGTTTGATCATTCCCGCGACATGAATCATCATCTCAGCGCTCACGCGAAACGATCGTTCCAAATCTGACGTGATGCATGTGCGAGACTGGTGTTGCGCTCGCACAAGACAAGAACGTCGATATTGTGGCTATCGTCGAAGAAATCAAGATACTTTCTTTTCATCCAAACATTCCTTTCAATCAAAATCCCCAAGCATAGCATCCATCAAAAATAATAACATTTTACACGATCGTCATTTTCTGACTCAGAGTACCCCCGAGTTATCGCATATCGATCTTTGATACTCCTCAATACCATCGATGATATACGTAACCTGACGATCTTCATTTGCAACAAATTTCGAGTCGTGCGACTATTTCTATTGTCCGAACTGGATAATTTTCTCAATATTCAAGGTCAAATTTGATCATTATCCTTAAACTAGCTACATGTTCAATTTGTTGAAACTCAAAGTCGCGTATATTCATTTATCAATCTCAAGTCATCGAGCTACATCTTTTCTCTAACTCTTAGAGTCACTTTCGTAACTTCAAAATTAAACTTTTTCATGCACAATAACTTCCAATCGTGCTAACTTTTCATACACGGTTCATATTGATCTCCTCTATCAAGTCATCCGTTCGTTACACCTTAACTTTTCCTCGATTTTAAATTGCCTACTCAATCATTTTGCATTTTATACTCGACGTAATCTTGACGATGTGCGTCGTCTTCTCGTTTTATTCAAATCATCTCGTACTAGTCATCTAAAGTCACAATTTCTTTTAAATACTTTTCTAAGGCTTTGTGTACTCGTCGCTTGCTGATAGACACATCGGCATCCCGCATCCTCAATCGATCGACATCCTCAAAACTATCTGATACACCACTTAGGGATGAAGTCACTTGACAAATCCTCCAAACTATCATTTGATTCATAATCGATTATTTCGAATCTCCGTTCGAATTATTCCTAAAAATTACAAGCATGCTCATCTATATCGCATCGACGACCACATCGTCGTCCGATAGCACCTCTAACGCAACTACCCAACATTCTTATGAATCGAGTCTAACTCATCCTTGTTCGACCTAATTTAAATTCTGCACCCGACTTTTCTAAGATCAACGCAATCTTGGTGTATATGCCCAGCCCGATTTAGCCAACCGTGCTTTATTTGAAGTTAACTTTTGTTCAACCAATTTCTTTCGTGATACTTTTCAAAATATATAGACTTATTGTATAAACATCCCGTGGAATATTGAGAGAGAGCGCACTAACGATATCAATTGCAGAAACAATATCAGAGTTTGCAGAAATAACATCAGAGTTAAAAATTCAAACGAAAGTCCAAGGATGTAAAGCCGGTTCTGATATCATTATGTTACGTCCTAGTCCCGTAGGACCGATCGTCCTCGCTAAGGTGTGATATCGCGTGAGCCTAAATTTGTGCTCACGTAAGGCGGATTCCATAACGGCCGATTACAGGCTAAGCGACGGGGTCGTCGCACAGAAGTCCCAAAACAGAAACAATGATTAATACCAGCAAAACTTGAAATAAAACACAAGTCATTCAAAAGGCTCTTTATTGACATTGAAACAAAGATTACATAGGTGGACACGAAGCCATGATTACAATCACTTAAGCTCACTCTTCTCATAATACAAGTCACTCTACTCTCTCTCATCTCTCAATACAATTTGACGAGCCAGCGGACGTTTTAGATAGGCAATGTCCATACATTATGTCACGTATAAGTCTAGACTTCATGCGGCTGCGCGCCTCAAAATCCTAAGAAACTCTATGTCTCGACGCATCCGAATGAGCTCCGCGCCAACGAGATTCTACCTGTGCCTGCACATAAAAACTATGTGGGTGTCTGTACTCAACTGTACTGGTGGAGTAAGCTCTCCGTCCACCTATACAAAACCAATACGTTCATTTACTTTGTGCAACATAATCCCCTTTATGATTGTCTTTCTATTTTTGCCTTAGGATCGATTTTAGGACATAAACTATTGGCCTATTTTGTGTCTTTAGACCATCATCGTGCTATCGCACCAATAACTTTCTTATCCTTGTCTCTAAACCATTCTCGTGCTTACAACATTGACGTGCCGACTCGTGCTTGCCTATCGACCCATATTTGGAACACAACAACTTGCTCATGCCATAAACTCTATTCATGCTACAATATATTTGAAGCAGTACTTTTCCACTTAGTCTTGCCTATACTTGTACTATGACAGCGTGGCCATGCATGAACATATTAAGGTCGTGCCTCGCAACTCAATATTACTTAATCAAACTCGCCTTACGACCCTTCTTGACTTAACTCTTAACGACTCAAATCCGACTTATGTAACTTGGTGCCAACAACTAAAACTCGACGTCACATCTCGTGCCGAAGGACGTGTCTTTGCTATAGCCAAATCTTAGGCTTCATACTGGTGTTACAACCGTGCATACCTTTCCTTGACTCAGTTTGTGATGTGTTTACACTTCCTTTGATTCAACCGACATCGTGCATGCGGATAGCCGCTCAGCACGCCAACTTACCTATATGAAAGGTCACTGGCATTAACTAGCCATCGTGGACATAGCTAAGAATAGGATGGGTCGGTCAATGCAGGTAGCTAGCCCCAATGACTGCCCACCGAATTCCTGGTTGCCTATCCAGCATCAGCTATACCGTGTTTCCTTCATGGCCGGATCGGTCTCCTGGGCCTAGGTTGCCAATCCGAAAAAATATTGCCCTTGTCGACAAGTTGTCCATGACCATGCACCTACGAGACTTCATCTAGATTCATGTAAATGCATGACCTAATATGTGAAACGACTCAAACCATACTCTTTAGCAAAACGTGCTTAAAACTATATCATGCAAAACGTGCATTGGAACCATGAGACTCCCAAAAGAGGGACCGCCTCGGCGACAAACCATCGCTTAAAATTTCTATTCTTTGAGATCCCGGGAACGGCTATTGCATAGCCTTCCCGCTTAACTTGAACAAAATGTGTTCTTTATGTGCTATAGATCGTTGTTAACTTTTTACTAAACCAACCGTGGCTCGTGCCTTAAACAAACTTGCGTTCTATACGACGCTGCCGCTCAAGTCATACTCTATATGACGAGCCTTAAGATCGTGGGACTTTGTGGCTATACCTAGCCGTAGAACGTGTATGACCATGCTTGCTCCGACTTTGATAGCCCAACAAAACTTTTACCTAACTCAATCGTGCAGCAACTTGACGAGCAAAGACTATACCAAGTCTCGCATCGTGGAAATGTGTCGTACACGTGTTCGACTCGAACAACTCTTTGGGTGCCTATACTTATGCCACAAGTCGTGCGATGCAACTTAACCCGTGGGATGAGCAAATGCTATGCCAAGCCTTAGACGTTGGAACCGTGCATGCTTTGTCAAGCATTTATACGGGCGACGCTATGACTTAGACTAATTTATAACTTTATGGCAAAGACCAACTTTCCGTCTACCAAGCCATGGGACGAAGGACCGAGTGTCATTTAGAAAGCACGACGTGCGACACACTACAAAAATCTGTCAGTTTAGCGACGTTTCCAAACGTTGCTAAAACATCAAAAACGTCGCTAAACGTTTTTAGCGATGTTTTCGCGAGGTCGGAAAAACCATAGTCGCTAATCAAAAATCTGTCGCTAAATGTCGCTACAGCGACGTAATTTAGCGACGATAAGTACGTCACTATTTAGCGATGAATTACTGACGTAAAGATATCGTCGGTAATGAGCGACGTTTAGCGACGCCGATGCTGACATCATTCATAATGCCATATCAGCCATTTTGCGACGTTTAGCGACACTGTTAGCGACGTTTAGCGACGCTGTTAGCGACGTTTCTTAGCGTCGCAAAAAACTTCGCTAAACTGTAAAAAATTTGAATTTTTTTCCAGAATTGATTATCCCTGTCACGGTACAAACACAAGCCCTTTCACATTATAAACACATTCACAGTACAAACATAGCATACCCCTGGGTTCGTCGACCCCTTCGGTGGAACACTCAACACCGGTATGCAGATGAAACACAATGATAATTAATACATAAATTAGTAATGAGAACAAACTAATAAAATCCACAAACTAAACTCAAATATACAATTGTCATAACCGTCAAGTACCATCAAGCTTGTCCCTGGCAATGCCTCGAACTCCATTCCTAGCCGTGTTGTAAATTGTACAGATATAAATGAGTGTGATGCTCCCGAATTAAACAATGCTACCGCGGGATATGAGACGACGAGAATGTTACCTGCCACAATATCTTCCGATGCTAATGCCTCTTCCAATGACAGAGTGAATGTCTGCCCTCGACCTCCTTGTTGGTTTCCATGATGCGGCCTAGCCTGGTGCTGCTGCTGACCCCTGCCTCGGTGATGTTGGGGTGGTCTATGCTGGTGTTGCTGCATCGGCGGTCTCTGCTGTCGAAACAACTGAGCTTGCGACATGAACGGGCGCTGCGCCAACGGTCTCACTGCCACTGCTGGTCCTCGATACTGGCCTGCCCCTGGTGCTGGCAAAGCAGGAAATTGTTGCGCTGGTCCTCCTGACCTCGAATTCATGGGATAGGTGATAACCCGATGATCTGGACTTCCACATATCAAACACAGTCCATTCAATATCCGACACACATCTCTAGTGTGGCCTACCTTCCCACAATAAGTGCAGCCCGCTGGGGGTTGCTGGTTCTTCCTCTATTGTTGTTGTTGTTGCTGCTGCTGCTTTGGTAGTACTGGCCCTCGCATTGCCACATCGTGAATGCGAATGCCAAGGGACGGTGCTGTTGTTCGGGGCGCTGCTCCCCCTCCTCCTTCAATCTGACTGTGGGATCTCTTCTGACCTCCAGTCCTTGCTGTGATCCTTTGAATGGTGATTTTATGCCTTCGGGTTGCCGTCAATACCTCATCGAAAGTCTGGTAATTGTGCCCCTCTATCAATTGCAAGAGCTCAAGATGAAACCCTTGCTGGAAGCTCATAACCCTCTGGCTCTCCGTTGCTACCATCTCTGGGGCGAACCTACTCAATCTGCAGAACTCTGCTGCATAAGCATCTACCGTCTTGCCGGCCTGCTTGAGGTTGATAAACTTTTGTTGTAGCTCAAACTGCGCCACAACTCTATAGTACTTGGCCTTGAATCTCGCAGTAAAATTATCCCAAGCAACAGGACGTTTGATGCCCACTTCCTCTGATTTCCACCAATCACGTGCGAGATCCTGAAGTAACAACTTCACATGATCCACACGTTCTTCTGTCGGCACCTTAGCGGCTGCCAAAATGGCCTCAATCTTAAGCCATGCATCTGCTGAGATGGCATCTTCCGTGCCCTCGAAACGATGGGGGTTGTACTTGCAAAATCTGGTTGATGCTCCTGAATCTGTCCTCGTCCCTCTTTCTAAAGCTGTCTGTAATCCTTGGTTGAGTAGTACGTTCTGCTATTGCAACTGAGCGTGCATGCGCTGCTGGACTAACATCTGATGTTGCTGAGTAGCCATCATCCTACTTATGATCTCCAGAAGGGCTGGTGTGTCCACTTCCACAGGGGTCGGTGGAACTATTGGTGGTGTTGGAACTTCCAGATACTGTGGTCCAGCTACTGGTTCCACTATCACTTCTTCTTGGATAGTCTCTTGAGGTAGTCCTGGCCCTTGTAGCTGACCAACCTGGTCATGTTGTCTATGTTGCCCTTGTTGTTGCTGTCCAGTTCTGACAGATGCAGACGAAGTGCCCCTAAGGAAAAGAGACAAGAGAGCAATCAAACGATCGGACATGAAGGATCAATGAAGCCGAAGGATACGGGAATGTCAAGCTAGGGTTGAGAACAACGAATCATGAGATCAAGGGGGAACATGTGTGATTGAGACATCCTATAAATTAAAACACCCTACAAGTCTGAAATCAGACCTGCATGGGCCACCACTGAAACCTTGTCATGCCCCAGAACCAGAATATTGGAGAGGGGAGAATGACTCAGCCAGCTACGTATTACGGGTAGAGGAATACCGTATAATACGATCAATGTTGTCTAAAAGACGAGGGGGTGCATACTACATGAAAGCATACTACATGAAAGTCTCGCTATGGTCGCTTCACATCTATTGTCTCAATCATTCAAACAAGAAAACAGTAATAGAGAACATGTAAGATAAAGCAGTAAGGTGCCCCAAACGCTCAGTCAAAATGTTCTTGATATCTGGTTTTACAAAATATAGCCAGATGATGAAGCAAGGTATATACAATTGTTTATCAGCTGCAGCCTGACTTAGTTACAATTATGTAAAAGTAAGTACAAGATGATCCGACTAACATGTCGGTGCCAAATAAAAAATATAAAGTAAGTAACAAAATAAGCGGGGAAGTAAGGAACCCACTCGAGTCCTCCTGCGATCATTCCTCTAGTATTGACCATCTTGGAGATGAAAGTAAGTTGAGTCCTCGGGAACCGGCTCTAAATATGGCCATGCAAAACCAGAGAGGTTAGACCTCTAATAGCAAGTACCGCAAGGAAGCACGATATGAGGAATTAGAACCAGTAATAAGAAATATGATAAATAGATCTCTGCTAGCTACTGGGATTCACATAATATCACGACACTTCGGACCAACTTCCCAACCAAACAAGGACAGAAGTTGGCCCGTCATATCCTGACATTCTGATCATCTCAGTTAGTTAACGGAGTAGGTACAGTACACAAACAAGTCAACTTAAACGGCCACGCAACTACTACGGCTTACTACGGTGAGTTCCAAGTTATCCTGGAATTATGCAATAAGTATTTCTCAGTTCTTACTATGTGCAAGCACGGCTAGTCTATCCAATCAATCAATTGTGCCAATCATAAATTAGACGAGTCCCAGCGGGACGCCCGTCATCAATATACAATATACATAAATAATATAAGCAGATACCGCTCCCTACCCGTGTGGCAGATTTGCAGTATCTGTGGGAACCAGCCGGCCTGTCGGACACTTAATAGTCCCAAAGAGGGCTGCCATGTAAGAACTCGGGAATCCATTCTCTCCATACAATCATTATTTTATTTAACTTAATAGTCTCTATGTTGAGTAAAATCCTATGCCGTGGATCATGGTCATTCAGAATGAGTACTTCCGTACAAAGTACAATATGCCCCACTCTACAACGATATCCGTGCGGTTAGGTTGTACGTTACATAGCGTAATGCAACAATTAAAACTAACCACGGAATAATCATGCCTTGACCATAAAGTATACATGCTGCTTTTGTAAAATAAATAAATAAATTGTAGCCTGCATGTATCTATATGCCAATATTCGGGATTGGCCAATCGATTGCAATAGTTCATAGTTAATATGAACGTGTCTCATTCATTAAATTTAAATAAGACGACTAGCCAGTCTCTTAGTTCCAACTAGGAACGCATGATTAATTATTAGTCAAGGTCACAATCAATATCAATCAATGTCAATTCGGGACAAGAATCAGTCAAAAAGGCATCATGGGCTAGAGTTCATGCGGCCGAGAAATTATAGAAGTTCATGCGGCCGAGAATGCATATGTGGTCAGGATCTCATTCGGCCACGGAAGTTCATGCGGCTACGAAAATTCATGCGGCCACGGAAGTCCATGCGGCCACGGAAGTCCATGCGGCCACGAAAGTTCATGCAGCCACGGAAGTCTATGCGGCCACGAAAGTTCATGCGGCCACGGAAGTTCATGCAGCCACGGAAGTCTATGCGGCCACGGAAGTTCATGCGGCCACGGAAGTTCATGCAGCCACGGAAGTCTATGCGGCCACGGAAGTTCATGCGGCCACGGAAGTCCATGCGACCACGGAAGTTCATGCGGCCACGAAAGTCTATACGGCCACGGAAGTTCATGCGGCCACAGAAGTCCATGCGGCCACTGAAGTTCATGCGGCCACGGAAGTCTATGCGGCCACGGAAGTTCATGCGGCCACGGAAGTCCATGCGGCCAGCACTGTTCTTCTTCTCCAATTTCTGAGAAGAAGAACCATGAATCCACTGCTTCTAAGCTCCATAAATCCTTCATTCCAAACCAAAATCTGGGCTTTCAAAGGTCAAAATGGGGTAGAATAAAATTCTCTACAACATGGAACCATCAAAACTTGAAAAATAACAAAGTTACTAGATCAAAACCTAAGAAATCCGAAAATACATTAAACTTAGATCTACATGAAATGAGCCATAAAAATTGAAAATGCTATGTACTAAAGTATCTAAGAATCTTGAAAGGAAGACAATGGAACAGCAAAAATGGAGATCCATCAAGAAGCAAGTTGGCACTTGCCTATGCGGCTAGGTAGGTGGGGAGAGTTTATGAGGAAGAAAAAGAGTAATGGTGAAGAAATAATGAAGAGAGAGGAAGGGGATGGAGCTTTAAATGAAGAGGGTGGTGGTAGGGGGGGTTTGTTTGAACAGTCCAATAGCCGAAAATAAACCGACTCAGGCCGAACCCAAAAGCAAAGCAGAATGAAAATGCTGAAAGTAAAATTGTAGAAAATTAATTAACATGAAATTAAAGGAATTTAAATACAGAACAATACATGATAAATATTAAATAAATACATTCCAGCAGTACATGTATTTAAAATACGTATTCTGGGAACGGAAAGTGACAGTACGGATGGTCTTTCGGTAAGAACTGTCGATGACAATCAAAAAAGTATGGCTTTCCTCTGTATTTCAAACGGAAAGTCTTAGTACGATCCATGCAATACAGACATGAAAGACGACCATGAGTGCTCCATCCAGATAGCATTCCATAAGCCGAAAAGTCGTTGATTGTCCACATAAGTGCTGCCCTCATCTAAAAATTCTACTTATTTGAAGCATCATACGTGTAGGCCCCTACTTCCCAGCGCTGATTCAACTCATTTATCAACGGCTGTAAGTACACGTCGATGTTCCTCTTCGGTTGTTTGGACCGGTGACAATAACAGTTAAGAACATATAAGGAGTCTCCATGCACATTCAAGGCAATTTTCTCCACAGAATTCGCACACTACTGCATCCTTGTCATCTTTGTAGTAAAGCATGCACCCGTTTTGACAGCAATCAATTTTCTCGTATCCCATCTATAGCGCTCTCACCATCATCTTAGATCGGTAAAAGTCTTTAGGTAACTTGGCATCCTCTGACAAGATATCTATAATCAACTCGAGTTCTAGATTGTAGCATTCTTGCGACATATTGAAGTCAAACTTTCTGCTCAAGAGCCGAGTGATCACCTCTAATGGTGAATGGTTCTCACAACCATGATACAAAGGAGTCCTTGCATTCTCCAATAACTCCATGAACTTCGTGGCATCGGCATTTGGTGCCTCCTCAGCTGCGTCATGATTGTCTGGATCGAAACTAGGTCCCGCAGCGTCGAAGACCATGCTCACGTACTCGCTGTTGAAAGTACCATGGTTGTGGACGTTCATATACGGGTCCACATAAGGCTCTCCTCGAATGCTAAAGGTACAAGCTCTCCGTGTGCGGTCCACTGGTAGTAATTCAGAGTGAAACCCTTTGAGTACAAGTGATATGTCACATCCACTTCTGATTGAAACTTCATGGAACGACATTTTACACACGGACACTTAATTTTTCTGCCGTCCATGTATTGAGGAAACGCCTTCGCGAACTGGAGGAATTGTTCGACTCCGACGATGTATTCATCTCGCACATCGCACCTGTCTTCGCGAAGGCGGTTGTACATCCACGAATGGTATCGTAGATACGTGGATATATCCATTTCTAGATATATGCAAATATGAATAAACTCCAAAACTGAAACAAAAATTAGCCAAAAATGAAACCGAATCGAACCGAATAACATATTCGGTTATTTGGTTTATTCGGTGTCTCGACCATATAAGATCAAAATCGAACAAGACACAAAACGTGTGTGGGTGGTCTCGACACAACAATGTATGTCTCTACCGTAGCCGACATAACCGAAACCGAACAATTAAAACCGAAATCGACTTTCGATTTTCGGATTCGTCGGGTGCACGGTCTCGACTGTAACCGACATAACCGAAACCGAACAATTAAGACCGAAACCGGTTTTTGGTTTTCGGATTCGTCGGGTGCTCGGTCTCGACACAATACGTGTGTCTCGACCGTAACCGACATAACCGAAATCGAACAATTAAGACCGAAACCGGTTTTTGGTTTTCGGATTCGTCGGGTGCTCGGTCTCGACACAATACGTGTGTCTCGACCGTAACCGACATAACCGAAATCGAACAATTAAGACCGAAACCGGTTTTTGGTTTTCGGATTCGTCGGGTGCTCGGTCTCGACACAATACGTGTGTCTCGACCGTAACCGACATAACCGAAACCGAACAATTAAGACCGAAACCAGTTTTAGATTTTCGGATTTGTCGGGTGCACGGTCATGAGACAATACGTGTGTCCCGACCGTACCCAACATAATCGAAATCGAACAATTAAGACCGAAATCGTTTTTCGTTTTTCGGATTCGTCGGGTGCATGGTCTCGACACAATACGTGTGTCTCGACCGCAACCCTAAAACTTTAGCCTACCCATTTTTCTCACCTATGTACAAGCCCTAGCTCTACTTATCCTAATTTTTCTTCATATTCTTGGAGATTCTTTCTTTCCATCCCAAAACCAAGCCCTAGCCCCTTCACCACCTCAATCGGTGGCACTCCGGCCGTCCCGATCGACGATGTGAGAGCATGTACCCAAATTAATCGATTTATGGGGGAAAGAAGAGATACCTCACGGTAGGGGTGTTCCAACGGTCACCGAGGGGAAGGGGGCCGGAGGATCGGTCGCCGGTGGAGAGAGGGGTCACCGGAGAACTTGGGTCGCCGAGAGGGAGAAGGGCACGCAGGAGGAGAGGGGGGGGGGAATTTTTAATGATCGAATTTCGGCCTGACCTAATATTTATTTAAAATTAGTGACATTATCCAAACGTAGCTAAATACGTCGCTGATAGCGACGCCTAATTTGCATCGCTATCAACGTCGCTAATAGCGACGAATGAGCGACGATTAGCGACACAGGAATCTTAATTATTATGGACTGTCGCTAGACGTCGCTGATTCGTCGCTATTAGCGACGTTTGGCGTCGTTAGCACAAAACGTCGCTAAACGTCAAAACTTAGCGACGTTTGGTTCTTGCGTCGCTAAAAAATGATGCTAATTCAGCAAATTTTTGTAGTGACACTTTTAAGCCAACCGTGGGACCTTTATCCATGTTCTAACTCAATTTGACCCAATTTGGAATTATTTTCTTAGCTATGTGGATTCGTCTATTTTATTATCAAGCCTGCTAGTGCAATTGAAAACTTTCGTTTTATTAGTACGAAGGCCAAGCTGAGACAAGTTCACCGAAGCCACCCACCTGAGCGAGGAGTCGTCTTGACCGAGCGGGTCTTCGAGCAGCCGTTGCATGGCTAAATTCGAACGCCGTTGGCATTTCGATTCCTCCGACTGACTGAGCAACGTGGTACATTATGATAATTGGATAGGATGCAACTTAAATCTGGATTTAAAAAAATAGAATACGACTCAAAATTTCTCAAATTAAAGAACAATACAACATAACATTACATTTCTGGAGTGTTAATAACAGCATACTTAATTCTTTACTCATAATTGCTTTTAGCAAGCGAAATACCGAAAGTACTAAGAGCATCCACAGTGGCAACACTCCAAATCATACTCCAAATTATTTTAAACCATACTCCAAAAATTAATTTTGAAATATTTCCTTCATGTTGGTACACAATGGTATACTCCAAATAAACACTCCAAATTGATAAGTGGCAACATCCCATCTTTTTCTTTCTTATTTTTCCTTCATAATTGACAAGTGGCAACACTCCAAAAAAAAGAATAAAGGAGAAAAGTAAATATGGTGGGCCCCAATTAACTATAGCTCCACTAGTGGACTCTCCAAATTTGGAGAGTCTCTTGGCTTTCTACTCTTTTTCAAGTGTGGACAAGAGTCCATTGTAGCCCTCAAGTGCTACAAAATTTGGCTAAAGTCCAAATATAGCACTTGAAAAGAGTCTCACTGTGGATGCTCTAAGCCTAGGGGTGCAACTCGGGCGGGTTGGGTCGGGCTTGAGTTCAACCCGAACCCAACCCGATGAATGATAATTCTAGCCCGTGCCCAAGCCCAATCCGGCCTCGGGTTCAACATATTAAGCCCAAGACCGAGCCCGGAGGAAGCTCGGGTTGGGTCGGGTCCATCGGGTTTATCGGACTCTAATATTATATTTAAAATAATTTTAAATAAGATTGATATTAATCATGTAATCAAATTACAATTAAGCACCAACCATTACAAAATACAAACTAACATAAAATTTAGAAGGAGTTGAAGAGTTTGGGTTGATAAATTTAGGATTTAAATTTTTATTTAAAAAGTATATATATATATATATATATATATATATATATATATATATATATATAATATATATATATATATATAATTCTACTATAATAGGAAAACTTAGATGGTGAAACTTTTGAATTCCGAAAATACCCTTACATACTTATACTAATTAAAAATAGTTTATTAATTTTAATAAGGACAACTTAGTAATTAAGAAGACTACCCTTTAGTCTTCCTAAAGGTCCCGTTTGGTTCGCGGAATGGAAGGGAAAGGAAATCAATTCCTTGTCATTTCCTTTCCTTTGGGAAATTCTATTTCCCATTGATTTTCCTTTTCGATGTTTGGAAATGTCAAGGAATTTGGAAAGGAAAGTGATTACTTCAATGTGGGAAAGTGATTCCTTGCTTGGATGGATGGAATCACTTTCCCCCCTAATTTTCTTCCATTGGGAATCACTTTCCTTTCCTTCTCAATTCCTTTGGCACCCAAACATAGGAAAGTAATCACTTTTCTTTTCCAACCCAGAGATTCCGCGAACCAAACGAGGCCAAAGAGTCTTCCTAAATTAATTAAAAAATGTTAAAATACGTACAAGGCACGTGCACATATGCTAGTATATATATATATATATATATATATATATATATATATATATATATATATATATATATATATATATATATATATATATATAAGTTATGTGTATGTCGGGTTTCGGGTTCTTTGGTAATCCGACACATGAACCCGAGCTCAACCCGTTTTTTGATCGGGTTGAAATATTTTAACCCGAACCCATGTCCGAGCCCAAGCATCTTCAACCCTAACCCAACCCATTGACGGGTTTACCCGATCGGGCTCGGGTTTAGCCCGTCCAAATTGCACCCCTATCTAAGCCATGTATGCATCTCTCGTTTTCCCAATGACATCATCACTTCAAAGTACATTTGAGAGCTCTTTTATTCTTTTGATAACAACCACCAGCAAAAATTAGGGTTTCCTGCATGATTATTGATGGTGGTGAACTATGCTTGCTAGCTGTATTATCTTAAATATTTGCTAGGGTTTTTACTGCAAACCCTTATTCAATGCACGTGCTTTCTGAGGCAGAGAGAGAGAGAGAGAGATGTAGCCAAGCTGACTTCGTAGAAGGTCTATAGTAAATGCACTCTGCTGGCTTCTTTTGACTGTCTCTCTCTCTCTCTCTCTCTCTCAGCATCTTTTGGGTGTCAGCTCTTCTGTGTTATAAATCTGCATATATACCAGTAGAAACCACAGTCCTTGGACTTGTCTCCCCTGTCTTCTCTTCTAAATCCAACTTTCTTTCTCACTTGCTATTAATCTGAACATAAAACCAAGGTTTGTTGGTGTTGGCAGCAGTGACATGGGAAGACCTCCTTGTTGCGACAAAGTGGGCGTGAAGAAAGGCCCATGGACTCCTGAGGAGGACATCCTCTTGGTCTCCTACATCCAAGATCACGGTCCTGGCAACTGGAGGGCTGTTCCTACAAACACTGGTCAGTTCCATCGCTCATATAATATGGATTGGGATCCTTCGTTTCCATCGACTTGATCAATCGAAGATTTTAACAATGTTCTTTTGTACAAAATTTTGGTTGGCAGGACTGTTGAGATGCAGCAAGAGCTGCAGGCTTAGATGGACCAACTATCTAAGGCCGGGGATCAGACGCGGCAACTTCACCGATCACGAGGAGAAGCTCATCATCCATCTTCAAGCTCTCCTTGGCAATAGGTACAAATTAATTTTACTGTCTTAATTAGTTCTTTCTAAACATACATATCACATATGGCTACTCTAGATAAAACTAAAAATTATTCTTTGTACTGGAATCACTATGCTCACACGGTCCTCAATTGGTAGATTGCACGAAAACGTACCCATACACACATTTTCATACAATCTAACGGTTGGCATGAAAAGTACACGGTGAGACCGGTATATAGAATAATTTTCATAAAATTGGAGGTAAAGTGATTGTTGGGGTGGATAGAGGAATCTTTTTCATTCTTTGGGAAGGTTATTTTAATAGCTTTCATTTTCCAATATTTTGATTCCGCAAAGTAAAAGTTAGTATTACTAAGTAGGAAAGAATGAATTTGCAGATGGGCAGCTATTGCTTCCTATCTCCCAGAGAGAACAGACAACGACATCAAGAACTACTGGAACACACACCTCCACAAGAAGCTCAAGAAGCTCGAAGCCAACGGCGTTTCGAGCAGTAGCAGTCATCAACCGATTTCCAAAGGGCAGTGGGAGAGGAGCTCCAAACTGACATCCACATGGCAAAGCAAGCTCTATGTGATGCCTTGTCCTTCGATAAGCCGGACTGTCCCCCGCCGGAGCTGAAGCCCTCCCTAGCCAATTACTCGAGCCGCAGCTCGGCTTCGTCGACGTCAACGACGACGACGACGTACGCATCCAGCACGAGAACATTTCTAGGTTGCTAGAGGGGTGGATGAAGAAGTCTCCGACGCCGGGCAAGGGCCGGGCCAGTTCGGGCTCGACCCAGCATTCCGAGACCAACAACCCGGGCGACTCGGTGCTCTGTGTCGAGTCCGCCACGACGACACCGGACGTGTCGGCGGAGTCTGGCAAGGGCAGCACGGACCAGGTGCAGTTGCCGATGGAGCTGCTGGAGACCTGGCTGTTTGATGAGAGTATTGGAGGAAGTTACGGGCAGGAAGAACTTGGTGATTTAGAATTATATGAATTCTGAAACAGAAATGGCTGTCGAATCGAAAAGGGGACGTGCAAAAAATATCTTAAACTCGTTACTCGGCTTTGCTGTTTCTTTAACAGATTCAGCTAGAAAGTTGTAAATTATAAATTATGATCAACATATATAGATAGTGTTATTTTTATGACTTGCTAATTAATTTACATGGGAATGATTTTCACTGTTACTTAATATGTTTGTGATTTATAAAGTGAAGGAAGGGGTACTTTATGTAACTGTGTGGGTGGTGTCAGATGTTAAATGACAAGTTTATAGTTATCTTCAGCTCAAAATTGTAAATAAAGTAATCTTAATATCAAGGAAAAAACTATCTGGCCTGCAAACGGACCAGACCACATGTCAGGTGGCCAAAGCCTATTATCCTCTCCCTATTAGCATCATGTCGGTTGACCTGTCAATGAGAGATGTCAGCTGGCGACGGACCAAGCAGCAGCGTTGTAATATCAAACAAGCATAAACCTCTTCACTCTAGCTCCTCTGCCAGTCCATTGTTCTCTTCCCTTCCATGCTTACGCATCTCGGTCCACAGGGCATGCATGACCAAATAACTTATAATAAACTCAAGCAGTTTTTGTGCATATGGATATTCTGCTTTCATGTCATTGGAGGGTCCTATAGTTAGGCCATCTCCAATGGAGGTTCTACCTTTCCTATTTCCGTGATAGAAATTATTTCAAAATAAAATAAAAATTTACAAACATGATTTCTATTCCAATTTTCGATTTTTTCTGACAAAAATCCTTTTTAGAAAAAAAAAAAAATACCCCCAACGATAATTTATATTCTAATTTTTATCCTATGTTGCAATGATGCAGTATAAAAAAACGAGAAATTTCACATATAGAAACTCTCCATCTCTCATAGCAATTAATATTGGGTCATATGTTGGGTTTGTAGCCTTTTGTTTTGGTTTTTAGTCCCACATCGGCTAGAAAGGAATGTGTATCTCCACATATATGAGTCTTTTCTCTTTATGGAGATGCACATGTAGTGCACATGGGTGTGCCATGTGGGATTAATTATTGATGGTATAAAGGCTTAATCAACAATTAAGAAGCTGTAAGCTTTTTGCTCTTGGAAATTTATTTCCATGGAGCTAAGCCGTAGGAGCTTGCTCGGGCTCATGAGGCGTAATGTGGCGTTTTGTTGGCGCACTTTGCACTTAGCATCGTCGCTAGGCGCTTAAGTTGCGCTCGTTACGCGAGCCCAGTTACGCAGTCCAGTACGCGCAGTGTGCGCAGCGTACGCAGTGTGTGTAGGGTGCATAAAAGGGGTTGTGTGCGTATGGCTGGTTGCATATTAGAGCGGGAACGGTTGCAGCAGTTGCTGCACGTTCAGGAGTGGTTCTGCCACTACCCTGAAGTTCAGGCAACTGCTTGACAACCGTCCCGTGGGCTATATATGCAGGTTCTCTCCTCTCTCAGAGGTACTAGTAATCAGAATTCCAGGGAACGAACTCTAAGTGTTCTTTAACACAACAGAGTAGTGAGCGTTCTTCAACACAAACACTAGTACTTTTTAGTACGCGTGGGTTCTGTTACTTCAAACAGAGAGAAGAGTAGAGCCATTGCCAGAGGAGTTCGCCGTCTTCCGAGGAGTCAGAAGAGCAGGAGTGTTCCAAGGTTTTCCGTCAACCTTGCTGGTTCCTGGAAGCTGTTCGCAGAGGGCGAATAAAGCTTTGAGCAACGGTAATAATTCACCCCAGCATTTCATCTCTCGCCTGTCATTCTTCTGTTGCCTTTAGCATTTCTGTCAGTATCTTCTTTTTAGAAGGCACTACTGCCAGTTTGCTACGATCACGAAAATCTCTTTAGATTATTCGTGTATTACGATATCTTTTTAGATCTCGTAATTTGCAGAATCCTTCTGGATCTCTGTTGCAAAACCTTCTTTAAGGAATTGCATTTGAAACGTTGTCTTTACAACTGTTTCATATTCTCAGTTTTCCATCGAAAAATTGTCCCCCGGCAATAACAATACATCATTCAATTGATCATTTTGTTCTTTGTCACATAGGATGGAAATAGAGAACCCTTGGAGAGTATTTTTTGTGCAATTTCTTTGACTTACAATGTCCAAGGCCATCTCCAATGGCAATTTCTAAAATTAAGTTACTATCCTACTTATCCTACTTATTATTGTACTTTAATACAATTTATATCATATTTGGTATAATTTCTATATATAAATTACGAACACAAAAAAATACATTCCAAAGATTTTCCATTTCTATCATAACAATTGAAAGTATCAATCTAATGAAGCGGGATCCAATATTAATTGGTATGAGAGATAACAAAATTCTACGAGAGTATATAAACTGTCCATCCTACCAGGACGGGTCGTCCAGGGCCCCATAAAATATAAGGGCCCAAAAAATTAATTTAAACATATATATTAATAATTTTGTATCTAAAATAGAACTAATATGCAACATGGCCCTTTTGTAATACAAAACAATTGTTTGTAGTGGTTATTATGTTATACTTGCATACTAAAGAACTTAGGTTCAAGTCTTGGTTGTTGTAGCATTATTTTATTTTACTTTAAATTAATTTTTTTATATATATTATATATGGGTCTTATTTTGAAAGTTTGTCTAGGTCGACCTTCATGAACTTAATTAGGGCCGGCGTTGTATCCTAAGTTACGGTCATATATGATAAAAATTAAAATAGATACCACCACTTCAATTTATTTTTTTCTAAATTAAATTTTTGTCATAGAAATAGGAGAGAGATAAATCCATTCAAGATATATGGCATAAATATGATAAGTAGGAATGCAACTCAATTTCAGAAGTCGCAAATTTTCATTCAGAGCATTAAATGTGTACGAAATCACCTACAGAGAACAAACTTTCGATTTATTAATATATAGCATAAGAACGCCCTTACGAAGTGTCACGCCCCGCTCCCGTAGGAGCGATCGTCCTCGCTAAGGCGTGATGCCGCACGGGCCTAGGTTACGCCCGTGCAAGGCCAAGTCCAGAAACGGTCGATTTGAGCTAGGCCACAGAGTCGCACAGAGTGTCCCTATTTGCAGCGAAAGTAAACGAACACAAAATTGAAGTGAATTCAAACTCTTTATTGATTTTCAAGAAGTTTACAAGCGGCGCTAGGCCGATATTACAATTCGCTCAAGCTCTCTCTCTGAAACATAAAAGGCGTGCCAAGTGGCTTACAACATGGAATGATTCATGGCGATGTTCCGATACATTATGTCCTGTATATGGTGCTTCAGCTCCTTGCAACGCTCCAAGGCTCCAGAGATAGCTCCGCGCCTTAGCACGTTCGATGGAAGCTCCGCACCCGCCGCGTCTCCTCCTGCAAGCAGACTGTGGGGTTATCAGTACATTGTTATGCACTGGTGGGGAGGCTAGCTCGCCCACAATGCTATCATTACCAAACACGTTCTATTTACTTTTGTGCACCGTCTATCATTCATTGTCTTTCTAATCTTGCCTTAGGATCAGTTTCATGACATATATCATAGCCTATCTCGTGTTGCTGAATACAAGTGTCGCATGGAAATATATGCATGACTTATCCATACTTACCGTCCGGCCTTCCCTGTCCAAAGTAAACCAAGTTAGTCAATAATTTATATGAAATGACTTTACGTAATTCATGTGAACTTTCAATGTCAAGGGCGTGTCCCTGCCTCGGGTCCTAGCACGTCGTAGGCGTGTTTTCTAACTCCTTTGCCGAAGTACTCTCGATTATTTGGTGTGTCATATTCAAGCATGTTCAGAAGGTACTTCATTTAGTTAACTTAGACTACTTTGATTTCAATGCAAGGACTTGCACGTGGATTGCCACCAGCAAAGTCCACTTAACTCTATATGCATCGGTCGCTGGTATCACAAGCCATTTTGGACCCTTTTTTTCTTGGTATTTCGCAACTATTCAGAGCGTGCGGCTGGTACACGTTGATAGTATCTTGAAATATCCTGCACTTACGTCCCCCGGGTAGCCAATCCCCCCCAGGCAGCCCGTAGCCCCCTTTGATTCCGCCTAGGCCGGCATATCCCCCCTTTGATCATGCCGCGGAATCCCTTTTTCTTCACGGCCACGGCATCGCCACCCCTCGCCCGTGCCGTTTGTCCACGACCATTTCGTATTAACTTATCTTTTTTAACTTAACGGCTGTCTCTGAGCCGTAGGCTAACCCTTAGCCTTCTTACGTTATCGACCAGGTTGGCGTCCGTGCAGCGGGTAGCGAGTTTTGTTGCACGTGCCCGTCACACCTGCCGCTAACCATTCTTTTTTCTTATCTTTTATTCATTCTTTCATTCGTTGGTTCATTCATATTTTCAATTCATTCATTATGCAACTCCCTGTGCGGGAGTCGTCTTGGCGACCCATCGGTCCTATAGTCTTTCAATGTTGCTATACTCTACTCGGAACGACTATATTGATAGTCTTCCCGTTTCATTGTTATAACCCATTCATTGTTTCATTGTTTGAAACATAAGGAACATAAACGTAAGCTTGTGCCTTAGCACGAGCGTAGAGTGCGGTACGAGAGATCTCACATTTTCCATGTTCTTTTCCATATTTTATACAAGCATACAAGATGGGATTATTTCCTTAGCTAGGTGCGTTGAGTCCTTTATTAGCATGCACGGGGTTATCGCCTAGCGATTTTCATGATAGTGTCCGTATTGTTATGTGTCTAGGCTAAGCAAAGACGGGTTCATCGGAGCCACCCACCTCAGCGATGTTCGCATCGGCCGAGCGATACTCCGAGCGCGCCTTTGAAAGTCTAAGTCTGGATTCATCTTGACGGGGCAATGTAAGCCTTGCATCGATTCTTCATCTGGTCGATGCCAACTCTTCGGGTCGACGGCTCGTTTGAGTCGTTGCACTTGCCGTTTGAATCGGCGTTCCGCTAGGACGGAGCGGGTCATTACATGAAGGGCGTTCTTCTGTTAAAATAAAAATTTTATTAACATTCCGTTTGCTCCGTCAAATATATATAATAAAAAAGCAAAACGCTCTTACTAAGGGCGTCTTGTCAGAGGAAAACGCCCTTAGCAAGGACGTTTGTTGCTGATGTGTCCCCCCCTGCGCCTGCCTCGTGGCAATTTGTGTGTCGTGGAGTGTGCCATGCTGTCGAGTAGTGCTTTGGAAACTATTCCGGATTACTATAGAAGAACGTTACCTATCCGTTAGGAGAACGTTACTTATCCTTATTGAACGTTAGGAGAACGTTACCTATCCTTATTGAACATTAGCTATCCTCCACCGAAGTAAACATTAGCTACATATTCCCTTACACCCAGCAGCCTATATTACCTATCCCATAAAAAATATGTCCCAGTCATCTATCCCATCCACTGCAAGAAGCAGACCAAAAAAAATTATATATAAGAGGAAAACGTCCTTAGGGGTGTTTTCTTAGGAAAACGTCCTTCCTATCCTTCCTATGGACGTTTTCCTAGGAAAACGCCTTCCTATGGGTATTTTCCTCTTACGTATAATTTTTTTTGTCAACGTTAACGACTAACGAAATTCGTAGTAGTAGGAGGGGGAAAATATTTAAAAAATAAGTAAAAGCAAAACGTCCTTAGAGCATCTCCAACCATATTGTCTTGTTAAGTGTTGTGAGTCTTAGGTGGCTCCTATGTGGCATAAGCCACAGACAATGTCGTTTATGTGACAAAATTATATCTCAAAAGAAAATGAGATAGAAAACTCTCTCCAATGCAAAAGTATTGAGGGGACAATAAAAATATTTTTTTCAACTTCCAAAGCAACTCCTCCACTTCTTCAACTTTTTTATAAATATTTCTATTCATAATTGATGATGTGGAGACAAAGTCATTGTGAAGTGCATTGTCTAGATCTAGACAACCAACTTCACATTGTCTTTGCCATGTCATTGCCATGTCAACTCCACACTTTATTTCACATTTGCATTGGAGAAGTACTTTTGGAAAAAATGGTTGTCATTCCTATGTGGCAACTATTTTTTTCAAACTCACAATAGGGTTGGAGATGCTCTTACTATGGGCATTCTCATGCCTTACTTGAAATTTTAATAAAAGTTGTGATTTCTTTAGAATATATGCATTCTCATGCCTTACTTGAAATTTTAATAAAAGTTGTGCTTTCTTTAGAATATCCAATAATATGTATGCTCTGTATGAAAATTTCGTTCAAAAATCACCATAGGATTTTGCCTTAACATAGATATGTTCCAAAAAAGTGCCCCCTCCCTTGTCATGACTGAAAGTGGATATACAAAAAAGGCATATATTGGCATTAGTGCATGGATATGAAACCAGACTCGAGTGAAAGGATTTTGGACCATTTCTGTCTTACGAGAGAATGGTTTTTAGACCGCTGGTGGAACTGCTGGATCATACTGTAGTATTGTAAGAAAGCACAGTAGGACCTTTTCTCTATTCCATCACACATGGGGACGACAACAAAATTCCAATTTGTCATTTGAGATGACTTGATATGTAATAAGAAATGTTTGTGAAAGTTTCTATAGTGTATTTATTAGGTTAGGTTAATTTTTACTATTGTTTTATTGAAGATAAAATAGTCAAGATATTACTTGGATCATTGGATATTCGGAACGTTGTTTTCGTTAGGTTTTACCAACCTTAAAAAAATGATTGTGTTGAATGCAAAGTTTTGCTTAGTCTAGACTTGGTTTGATCGATTTCAAAAATAATAATTAGCGTTTAAACCTTGGATCCTAATTTTATATCTGCTTAAAATTTAAGTTATAATATCTCCAATTAAAAAATTTGGGACTAAATTTTTATTTTTGGTTTTTCTATTATAGTCTACTTTACAATATGTGTTGATTGTCGTCCTTGTATTCATGTTCAGGATCAGTATGTGTTGATTGTTGTTACTCATGTTCAGGGACGATATGTGTTGATTGTTGTCCTTGTACTCATGTTCACGCTATAATGGAAAAAAAAAAAAAATAGATTCAAATTTTTAATTAAATATTTCAGGACATAATTTCTAAGCTGATATAAAATTCAGGATATAAATGCTAATTAGTTCTTTTAAAGTAGAAACATAAGTATGTTTAAAAAAACAATTTTGTCATTCATAACATCATCCGAGAAAAATTTCAAATCATATTTTCCAAAATTACTTCTGGACTCTGGTACCAAGCCATCAAATGTTCAAGTTTTGTTCGGTCTCTCCTATTTTCAATGCAAATATTCAGTCATTATTCATTAATAGGAGCAACCCAGCAAATTGTACCAAACTGGTGTAAGTTTTGTCATTCATAACATCATCCTAGAGAAAGTTTTCAAATCTGGTACCAAGCCATCAAATCAAATGTTCATGTTTTGTGCGGGGTCTCTCCTATTTTAAATGCAAATATTCAGTTATAACAGGAATATTTCTTTGACACTTTTATTCACTTCAAATTTCCTCGCTAATAAGAAAATAAAAGCTGCTCTTTGTTCTAGTAAGCATCATTAGTAAGGCCCATCCCATTTTCTAGATTCTAGATTTAGAATGTAGGAGCTCATTTATAGAATAATAAGTCTCATCCTTAGTCCCAATTTCTACAATTTCGATCACAACCCATCCATGGGTGCTAAGGGTTGGACCTCCCAATTTCTAGATTCTAGATTGTAGAAACTTGTTTTGTAGAATAGTAAGTTCCAATTTGGAGTCCAACTTTCTAGATTCTAAACTTTATATTATTTTTTTCTACATCAATTTTTAACCACACAATTTTTGGGACCGGAGCTCACTTTATCATTTCCTACTATTCTCATACAAATCCAACTCATTCTACATTTACCTTTTTTTGAAATTTTGAGCTCCAAATTGCATTGGAGAGTCC
This sequence comes from Iris pallida, assembly GCA_029216955.1. Lineage (NCBI taxonomy): Eukaryota > Viridiplantae > Streptophyta > Magnoliopsida > Asparagales > Iridaceae > Iris > Iris pallida. Next base: position 9,516,185 of record JANAVB010031417.1, on the reverse strand, counting down.
CAACTACTAATGATGCTCTAACGAGGGACTATTTGGATACTTGTAGATTTTCAAAAGTGTAAAAGTTGTACTTTCAATATATTGTAATACAATATATTGCAATATGTATCACTTTTCAAAATATATTTAAATACATAGATTTCGTAAATGAAGAGTTTAAAAAAATTGAAGAAGCTATAGCCTATAAAAATGCTATTTGGCTCCCAAAATTTTGGTGATACCATCTCCCATTATGTGGCAGATGACATGGTTACTGACATGGCAAAATTTAACAATAAAATTAATATTAAATTAAAATTAATATTAAATTAAAATTAATAGTAAATTAATAATTAACATTAAATTAACATGATAATTAACATTAAAATTAATCTTAACATTAATATTAAAATTAAAATTAAAATTAATATTAATATTAACATTAACATTAACATTAATATTAACATTAAAAAAATTGGATAATTAATTTTTTGGGTTAAAATTTGCCATGTCAGCTGTTATGTTATCTGCCATGTCAGATGCCACATAATGGAAGATGATATCACCCAAATATTTTAAAAGCCAAATAGCATAATTGATAGCCTATAGTGCGTCAAACTTTTTTTTTTAAGGTTATTGAATTTTTTACTTTTGCCACAATTATAGGACCTATAGTGAGTCACCACCCATATCAATGTGTATGATCTTCAATGTTGTGGAACCCATCATCGATCCACTCATGCACTCCTCTCCTCAATCTGTCCTTACACAAATTTTCTCTTCATTGTTGCCATAATTTCAGTCGCCATGTTATATTTAAATTAACATGTTTGGCATGGTAGACTAGGTCATGTAAATTTAGGATCTATTAAAAGGATGATGAACTTAGATCTGATATCTAAGACTCATATGGATGATGAACACAAATGTGAGATCTGTGTTCAATCCAAACACACAAGATTGCCTTTCAAATATGTTCATAGGGATTCTGAACTCCTAGAACTTATCCAGTGACGTTTGTGACTCCAATGGAGTCTTAACCCGAGGTGGTAGGAAATACTTTGTCATTTTTATAGATGATCATTCAAAGTATTGTTACACCTACTTTCTTAAGACCAAAGATGAAGTTCTACACAGATTCAAGGTCTAAAAGTTTGAAGCTGAGGATCAGTTAGATAGAAAAATTAAAATCCTTAGATCAGATCGTGGTGGAGAGTATACCTCAAATGAAATGACTAACTTCTGTGAAGCGCATTGAATTATTCGTGAGGTTACCGCTCTTTATTCACCACAGTCCAACGGAGTTGCTGAAAGGAAGAATCGCACTCTGTTAGACATGGTCAATGTCATGCTTCTCAGCTCAGGTGCCCCTGATATTCTATGGGGAGAAGCCCTTTTGTCAGCCTGTTATATCCTTAATAGGATATCCAGTAAGACTAATGATAAAACCCTATATGAGTTATGAGAAGGTTGAACCCCAAGGATTAGTTACCTCAATGTTTGGAAATGTCTAGCTAAGGTAGGATTTTCTGAACCGAAAAGAAAATGATTGAAAAGAACTTAGGAGAAGGATTCTACACATTTTTTGATAGGGTGACCCCTCAACTTTTGAATAAGCCATATCTTCTCCTTATGTCCCTTTCTGGAAAGAAGCTATTAACAATGAGTATAACTCCATTATGGAGAACAATACTTGGCTTTTAGCAGACCTTCCTTTAGGTAACAAACCTATAGGTTGTAAGTGGATCTTTAAAAGAAACTTAGAGCCAATGGTACCATAGAGAAATACAAGGCTAGGCTAGTAGCCAAAGGTTCTACCCAGAAAAATGGATTAGATTATTTTGATACCTACTCTCCTGTATCTAGAATTTCTTCTATTAGAACCCTCCTAGCCCTAGTTTCCATTCATGACTTGCTGATCCATCAAATGGATGTAAAGACAACATTTCTAAATGGAGAATTAGAAGAAGAAATATATATGGAACAACCTGAAGGTTTTATTGCTAAAGGTCAATAAAATAAGGTTTGTAGATTAGTAAAATCTCTTTATGGCCTAAAGTAAGCTCTCAAGCAATGACAAACAAATTTGATGAAGTCATTAGAGAATTTGGTTTGTGCCAAATGAATATGACAAATGTTTGTATTCCAAAATACAAATAAAAGTTGTGTTATCTTATGCTGGTATGTTGATGATATCCTTATTTTAGGATCTTCACTGGAATTGATAAATAACACTAAGAATTATTTATCTAACCAGTTTGATATAAAAGACATAGGTGAGGCAAACCTGATCCTAGGAATGTAAGTGTCCAAATGCAATGAGGGATATACTCTATCCTTAGCACATTCAATTGAGAAAATGCTAAGAAAGTTTGAGTATTTTGACAAGAAACCTGCCCTTACTCCTTATGATAATAATGTTGTTCTCAAGAAGAATGAAGGATCTCCTATAGAACAACATAGACATTCACAAGTGATTAGGTCCCTTATGTACATAACAAATAAGACCAGACCTAATATTGCATTTGCTATTGGGAGACTAAGCAGATATACTAGTAACCCAAACCAATCATACTGGACTCTTTGGACAGAGTATTTAGATATCTTAAGGGAACTCTAGATTATAATCTTCATTATACTAGACACCCTGATATCATAAAAGGTTACTCTGATGCAAATTGGATAACTGATTCACATGATGTGAAATCCACTACTGGATATATTTTTACCCTAGCAGGAGCTGCGATCTACTGGGATCATGTAAACATACTATCATTGCCATAAGTACTATGGACTCTGAGATGATAGCTTTAGACACTACCTGTACAGAAATCGAATGGCTTAGAAATCTTATTATGCATATACATGTTCCTGCAATTTCTATAAACTGTGATAATAAATCTGTTATAGAACTACTAAAACATGATTCTGTGAATGCTAAGATGAACAGGAACCTGCAGCTGCACTTCAAGAGCCTATTGGACAAATTTATGGTTCTTGACTATAAAGTCATTAAAGAACTTTACAGATCTCTTGACGAAGAGTCTGTTTACTCTTGACGAAGAGTTTGTCTAGGACATTTATCCTAGAATCATCGAGGGGGATGGGGTTAAGCCCATAGTATAGTCACCAGCAGTGGCAACCCAACCGAGTCTGACTGGAGATCCCAAGAAGCCGGTTCAATGGGTAGAAACAAGCTGGACTAGGTGACTATTATGGAACACTGACCTGAGATTAAATTCTCTTTAAAATAAAAGCCCAAGAGGCTGTACATGTGTACATTAATATCCTATCCCTATGGTGACAGTGTTCCTTGTGTGATATGGATAGGGTGAGCTTAAGCTCTTAATAAGTCCGAGCATGATATGCAGGGTTGATTCCTATCACCAACCCTTAAGGACTTACCTATATGAGATGTCGTGAAGGCCGCGACTATAGGACAGGGCGATCCTAGACAACTCTCATGAATGTGTAAAAGTGCGCATGGCCAATCAAACGCGCCACCCGATAGACCCAAGTACCTCTAGCGTACTATGTGTGCTATTTTCTGAGTCTGATTCAAGAAGACTGATTCAAGGCGTAGTCCATCAAGCTCTTCTTCAGACAAAGACAACAGTCACTACGTGAGATTCAAGGCTGTAGTCCATCTCATTTATGCATAGTATTCAACTGCCCAGAAATTTTCTTATCCTTCTCCTATTTTTCTTTCCTTCTATTATCTTGGAACTTGACCTTTTGGGGGGGATTGTTAGCTGTGCTTGTGTGTTGTTCACACAAACAAGAGCAAAAGTTCAATTCCAGCCACTATTTAGTCAAGCTCAATTCAATTTTGACCGTTACTATTCATTTAATTTTCGTAACGTTTGGACTGTCCAGATACATTGTATCACATGTTTTTATGTATTTTATTATGTAACGTTAAGCATTTAATTGGTGATTTAATTCACCATTATTCCTATACGTAGGAATTCAGCCTATATAAATCAGATCATATCTCTTCTTCCATACACTGAAAAATTCCGTACAAAACCTCTCAAAAATTCTCATCTCCTCCGAAACGTTGCTCTTCTTCTTTTTTGTTGCTCTGGGCGGAGCTAAGTCGCGGGTCACTCTCTCTAAGTCGTGTGCGGCAAGGAGATTCCGGTGGAGCGGGGACTTTACCACTAGGAGCGTTCGGAAACAGTCTGCACATAGACCCGGACTAACTCTTAGGGCAGTGCTACGTGCGCGACTTCCCCGGAGGCCGGTAACATTTACATATTTAATTTTGTTTGCAGATTTTTTAAGCGAAGAATATTGAAGAAATTCCAACAACTATTAACTACAATTATCACATTGACTCTATTTTCTAATCATTCAGAATACATAAAATCATAGTAGAAACGACCACATAAGAAAAACAAAATACATGACAGGGATAAGTTTGTGGTTAATAATGAACTTTAGTACCATCGCTCGCCTATATATATCTGCACAAAAGTTCTTGCTAACTCCACCTTAACCATCATCTCCCATCCTACAAAATATAAAGGCAAAATGATAATTACAAATCGTGTTCAGGATGAGCATTGCCACAACATGAATAGATCGCATCAGCTATGTGTTGTTTGGTTCAAATTTTGGAAACAGCTTACAAATATAAATATTGGATTGAGAATTATAGGGATACGGGGGACTTCGGTTTTCCACAACCGTGAAAAACTAACCCAAGGCCTCTTGGGATTTTTTTTTCCTTTGAAATATTGATTGGGTGTATTAATTATATTTTTTGGGACGATATTAGTCTGAATGACATCAGCTTGATTTAAGTAATATATAGTAGAATCATGAAATTTAAGAATATTTGTAAAAAAATAAATAAACTAGAATTTCTATGTCTGTCTGAACTAGACTCGAGAATGAAAACAAAATAAAATTTTCTAATTGCATATTTACAACCCAATCAAATATGGGTATATGAGCAAGGACTTGACCACACTTGGGGTGGACTGAGTCCACCCCCAATCGATCATCACAACCCAGCCTATTTTGAATTTCCGTCCTTGTATAAGAGTGTTGAATTTATTTTATTTTTTCCGTAGAAAAGCATAAGAATACCAAACATTCATCCACGAGTTTAGTGTTGAATACAAAACAATAAATATGTCAAAAATATTGAATGTTTATTATCGCTCATCTATCCTCAAATTTCCAATAAAACTTTAATTATTGTAGGAGTGTTTATTAGCCCCGTTGTTTTACACGTAGGCCTCCATTGGTTCTCAGAATGGAAGAAAAAGGAAATCAATTCCTTGACATTTCCTTTCCTTCAAGAAATTACAATTTTCACTGATTTTTTCTTTTCGATGTTTGAAAATGTCTAAAAATTTGAAAAAAAAAGTGAATACTTCAATGTGGGAAAGTGATTCCTTTTTTGGATTGATGGAATCACTTTTATTGGGAATTACTTTTCTAAACATAGGAAAGTAATCATTTTTCTTTTCCAACCCAATGATTCCGCCAACCAAACGAGACCGTCGGGTTATAGAATTTGAGAGGCAAATTCTGAATGTTTCACATCTATTCTCTCTCTCTCTCCCCCTCCCTGTCCGAACATCCGAACATGATGTTCGTGTCATGACCATGATAGGGCTGCTTGCGTATGTTCATTTCGTGGAGTCTTTGCTTAAATTCATGAATAGTAAATATGAAGACGACACTCTTTAAGTTCCGTATGCAAAGATAACATCATTCAATGGAATTGATGTGCTGTTACGAATATGAGGCCGCTCATTGAGCCATCACGGACGGACCTACACACACTTGAAGTTAAATCAAATTAATTAGCTGTTCTTTGTAGGACAAGTCCTAGCACGTAGAAAGACAAATATAATGCCAATAAAATTAAATAAAGCAACCTACATTATACTGAAAATGACCTGATTAGGACCAGAAGTAGGAAAAAAGAAGAAGGGATATTTAGTATTAGTGTATCACATAAAAATAAATATTAGGGTTTGAATTTTGAAATTGTCCAACGTTAGAATTTGGATATCGAAATCACTATTCACGTAGACTAATAAACATTGATTTCGAGACCAAAATTCTAACATTTGATAATTTTGAAACTCAAACCCTAATATATACTATTACGTGAGATCCTAGTACTAAACAACCAAAAAAAAAAAACATTGATGAGCTTCTAATGGGTGGAGGCCCAATGGCTTCCTATCACTTGTCAAAATATAATAGGGATATAATTCAGTACCTCTAATTATTGCTTTGTAGATCCAAGTCAAGGCAATAAAGTATCAACTTATTACTCATAACTATTCCTAAAATGTCAATGAATTCCTAACTCGATATGGATAATGAGAAAAAAAAAATATTGCCGACTCACAAGGATAAGGGTAAATCAACTCCGTCCTAATTTCATTAGCTCTAATTACACAATTAGGAAGTCCTTGACTTCCTTTCATAATTGGGATAAAGTTTCTTCCGACAAAATTGAGAGTTTTTATGGACGGTTGTGACTTGACATCAACCCAAATGTCATACAACATTTCTAACCAAAAATAGTCGTGAAAATGAGAGGCGTGTAATAAATCACTGCAATCGGTGGTTGACAAGTAAACTTAACCTTTTCACTATGTTTTCATACAACCAAAGAGCACCTCCAATTTCTTATGCATTATAGGGAACACACGAAGTTAAGATGGTTCTGAGAATAGTCTTAATTTTAGTACTTTTTCCGAAGAAATCTATAGTTGTCATGTCAATAGATCATTGTTGCCATTGATCCACTGATCTTCCGCCACCCGGCCAGGATCTTATACCTCTCCTCGATAACCACAAGAGCCACTCGAGAGTGGTGCTAAAATTTTTGACGTGTTCTTAACATTTGCCTTATTACCATTGTGAAAGTGTGAACTTATTACTAAATAAAAAAGATTTAAGGCCTCGTTTGGTTCGCGGAATGGAAGGGAAAGGAAATCAATTCCACATCATTTCCTTTCCTTTGGGAAACATTAATTCCCATTGATTTTCCTTTCCGATGTTTGGCAATGCCAAGGAATTTGGAAAGGAAAGTGAATACTTCAATGTGGGAAAGTGATTCCTTGCTTGGATGGATGGAATCACTTTCCCCCCTAATTTTTCTTCCATTGGGAATCACTTTCCTTTCCTCCTCAATTCCTTGGACACCCAAACATAGAAAAGTAATCACCTTCCTTTCCCAACCCGGAGATTCCGCGAACCAAACGAGGCCTAAGTGCAAGTGTGCAACACAATTCTTTTGGAGATATTTACAAACCCAGTACTGCCAAATGCCAATGAATCACCATAGATGCCAATTTGAGTAACACTCCAAAAGATCACAATGACAATCAGGAATTGGGGAAAGGAAGGAGAGTACCAGGAGAAAAGGGTGATCAGTTATTTCCGAAGCCGAACCCTACCGAACTTCCAACTTCACAGAACTATATATCAAAATCCAAACACAAAGTTGAGTGAAGCAAAAGTTAGATATCTGGCCTAACATTTGGAGCCACCTACAAAAAATAGTTACCTAAACTTTTTGTTTGTTGGACTTGTTCTAACATTTCTGTGTCCCGTTAGGACACGTGTACCATCTCCACTCTCCAGCCATTATTGAGCTCACATTACTGTGTTGCCCCACATTAAAGAAGAGTTTTCATGCATGGACCTCATTTATTTGATACAAGCCCTTTGTCCTTCCAAGGTGCCACCTTCTTATCAATCAGATCCTATCAATTAATATTACATAGTAGACATCAATTATAGAAACTAATACAATTATTGCACTATTGGTAGACAAATTTTAGATTTATGGTTACAAGTAAGATCGGTAGAAGATCATGAAATCTTTTTTTTCTAGATTCATATTTGTATTTATTTTTGAAATTGTTTTGCTAGATCGGTCGCTTGATATAAGAGTTCCAAACATTTGAACAAGTAAACAAGTATTGATTTTCTATGCAATATTCACAATAATATTTTCAACAAAGTTCCTTATGGGGAGTTACTAGGGGGAAAAATGAAGGAAAAAAGTTATACACTCCAATCGAGATGATTGAATTAACTAGTAAATAGAATGCAACAAGTCATAAAAACGAAGCATATACACCTCACCCAGGGCCGGTCCTGACATTGAAGAGGTCCTGGGCGAAAAATCAAAGTTGGGTATGTATTCCTGCAAAAAATTTATAATCTTTTTGAGATTCAACCAATTGTTCTAATCTTTTTCTTTTTTCACTACCTGATTTGTGTTTCCTATGAAACATGTTTATAATAGTAACTAAAGTAAAATGCTAAAAATCCAAATAACAACTGCCGTTAAAATTCAAAAAAAGAACAATATAACCTATTTTTGTTGACTCCCAAGTGCCAAGATGCCAATCGAAAATTTATAGATCCTCCAATAGATTTTAGCTTTGGCTTTCAAAATCTGTAGATTTATGAAGAATAAAATCAAGAATTTGCTATGGCTCTCAAAGTAAAAAAAATACAAGAAACTCTTTGAATTCTGAAAATTTATAGAAGAGTATTAACTATATTATTTACCTTCTGTGCCAAGAGGAGCTTTGAAAAAGAATAGTGGTTCTTGACTTTCAACCTTCTCTACCAAGAGGGATTCTTTCTACTGGTGATTCGTGAAGGAGAAGGAATCAAGGAAGCTTTCAAAGAAAGAGTTTTGTTAATTGTTACAACTTTTTTCCCTCCAGTCAGCCTAATCATTTGGCATTTGCAAGTCTTTCTTGACATAAGAAGAAGAATTTTTAAATATTAACGAGGATGACTCTTTGAATTCTGCATTGATAAATGGCTCTTTGAATTCTGAGTTGATTATGACTACAATTTAATGCTTATTCATTTTTTAAAAAAATTAAAAAATGATATGAGGGAGGGCAGCCGAGCATAACACATAGTTACCATTCAAAATTCAAAATTTTTTTGATAGCATTTAAAAGAATATTTAAATGATATGGAGGGGTGCCAACCGGACTTAGCATATATTCAACATTTATTTAACAATTAAATGACGGGTAAAGTGCATTTAAACCCTCTTTAGATGTCACGAAAATACAAATAAAGACTCGCTGATTCGAAAAAGATCGTCCGTTACGAAAATGCTCAAATCACCTCCTCCCCCCCCCCGCTGATAAAATTCGTTAAAATTGTCTTAAAAGACGCTTTTGCCCCTCCCCTCTCTCTCTGGTGGTGAGGGCGGGTCGGGGGGTCGGCGATGGCCGGCGGAGGAGGGAGGGGGAGGGGGTCGGGGGGGGGTCGCCGACGGAGGGAGGAGGGGGGGGGGAGGGGGGGGGGGTCGCCGCGGCGGAGGGAGGAGGGCGGGGGGGGGGGGGGGGGGGGGGGGTCGGGGATGACCGACGGAGGAAGGGGGGGGGGTGTGTCACCCTCATTTTCGTATTTCCTGTATTTCGTATTTGTACTCGTAATTTGATTTTGGCACGTATTTTATTTTCTCGACTTGTGGATTCGGGTTCTCGTAAATGGGTTTTGGACCATGGCTTGGTTTTATTTTGTGAAGTTGGTTTGGTTCATCATGAGTGGAACACCTTAGTCTATTCTCCACCTCCATTCCATCACAACCCACCATCATAAAACTCCATCTACTTTTCTCTCTCCTCATTATTTCCATTTTTCTTCTTCTTCTTCCTTCCTCTACACAACTCCCCAACCCATAGGCAAGTGCACCTTGCCACCACTTGAGAACCACTTTTTATTTGTCTATTAGCTAGATTAGGCCATGGAGATCAACATTAGAACTTGACATTTTGTGATTTGGAGTTTCCATTGTTCTAGATCTAGGTTTTTACTATTTTTGGATTTGTATGATTTTGATCTATTTAACTTGGATTTTAGTTTGTTTTGATGCTTCCATGTGGAAGAGAATTCAATTTTACTCAAGTTAGAGCTTTGAAAATCTAAATTTCATTTTGATTTGATCAAGTTATGAAGTTTTGAACTTTGGAGTTCTTGGAGTCTTCTTCTCGGCCTGGAGAAGAAGACAGCAGCCTGCGCTCTTTAGCGCAGTGCTGGATTGCACATCCCCCTCGGCCAGCGCTCTTTAGCGCAGCGCCGACTGCGCAGCTTGCCTCTTGGCAAAACTGCGCTCAACCAGAGTGCGCATGGATTCATGCGCAGTCTGCTCATGCGCAGTCCGTTCATGCGCAGTCTGCTCATGCGCAGTCCGTTCATGCGCAGTCTGCTCATGCGCAGTCCGTCCCTGCGCAATCTGGCCCTGCGCCATCTATTCCTGCGCAACCTGATCCAGCGCAATCCATCTGCTGCGCCATCCACCCCTGCGCAGTTGGTACCCTGCGCAGCTCACCCTGCGCAGTTGGCTCCTGGCGCACTTGACTCATGCGCAACCCGACCCCAGGGACCCTTGCGCAATCTGTCCAATCATGGAGATTTGGTTTTATTTTTCCTTAAGCTTGACTCTTCTACAGAGTATTGATATTTTATTAGATTTTACGTCCATTTTATATCCTTACGCCTTTTGTCATGAACTTGATTTTACTTAATATGTTTGGAATGACTATTGTACATGGCTTGATATGGCAAGAACTAGCATAACACGACAGTGACCCGTAGTGGTGCACTCCTGACATGACCAACCTGACATGATAGTGGCCCGTCGTGACGCTCTTGACAAGTACCCTGACATGATTTATCTCGATAACTTGATAGTGGCCCGTGGCGGCGCACTCCTGACTTGACTTGACTTATAACTTGTAATTTGACCTGCCTTGACACCGTGGACGATTGTGTTTGTACAAATGAACCGTCTTGTCTTGCATCATGTCTAGGGCAGGGACCCCCTGAGTACCACGGTCAGGAGTACCTACTAAAATGGATTAAGGCTAATAACTAGAATAATTCAGTAGTCATGAGAGATTTCTCCAGTTACAGGCAATCCCGTTATCCCGACCGCAATTGTTTGGACTTGTAGCCTGCCGTCGAGTAGGGCACATTTTCAGCTCACCGTCGTGTGGGGCACATAATTATTGATAACTGCTTAATGAATCCAAATCGCCTGGATAACCTGGATTAGCTGCAGGGCTTGTGGCTGGAGGAACATCTCACTGCATCTTGCTAGTAATTAGGCCTGTGATAACCCTAGTTAGTTAAAGTAGCAAGCCATAATTATTGCTTGGCCATGATCGCTTGGATGGAGTCTAGTCCATAGTATTGTCTAGAATTGATTGATTGTAAGACTGTACCAGAATAATTGAAGGATTGTCACTCCAGATTGTCACTATAATGATTGTCACTCCAGAATGTTACTTGACCTTATTTCTTATATTTATCTTGCCGATAAATGGTGAGAGAAACCAAGTTCCGTTCAGACGAAGGGTTACAACCCCGGTCCTTGTTTGGTTTACGGGTTGTAACCTGGCTATCTGAATAGTCCCATGGTTATCTCATCGTATATCATCCTGTCATGCCTTCTTTCCATATGTCCTGTCTTTAGTGATTCTATACAAGATTGTCGTTTATAATTACCCATTATGCTTTTCTTAAATTACTGTCTTTTATTATGTAATATATTATTGTGCTGATTGTCGGCTTTTGTTCTTATTTCGTGGCCCCCTTGTGGCACTTGCTCTTTCTGGGGTTGACCCAGCTGGTTTTGTGTGGCCAGATTTCGGAGCAGCTCCCGAGGATCTACCGAGCTTCCAGCCCAATGGTGAACACTAGACGGAACCCGGACAACGAGTGGGTTTTCTATTTGTTTCGCTCACTCTATTGTAAAATTATTCTTTTGAGGCGTTTAGCCGACGAGCACTGTTAGCTCGATGCATATTACTTACTGTTGCCTAGGGCTGTAACATGATTGGCAACTCGAGGTTGACATGTATGACTTAACTCTTGCTAGTCCTTACTTTTGTACGACTAGCTTCATGATTATCTGGATATGTAATGTTTGGGACGCCTTACAATTGTACATTTGGTGATCTGATATCTTGTGATTATTAAGTTGGTTGAGATTGAGACAATAGGATAATTTATGACCCTAAGAGACTGATGGCTTGTAGATAAATCCTCACATATCTAGACAGCCGTGACCGTATGGTGAGATGGATTCCATTTTATCATACGTAGCTGGCTATGTCCGCCCCGCTCTCCAGTATTCTGGTTCTGGGACGTGACATGGTTTAAGTGGTGGCCCATGCAGGTCTTGTTAATCAAGATATGGGGGGTTTACCAGATAGATGTCTCAATCCGTACTCGCCTTTGATCTCCACTCGTATCTTCTTATCTCCTTGGATCCCTGACTTGATAACATGCTTGCATCATTATTCTATCCTGGTCCTTCCTTAATATCCCTAATGTCATTGCTTCAGTGACATCTTCATGTTGATCAGCCGGAAGGAGCCCAGCCAGCAGCCCAGCAACAGCAAAAAGATCAAGCTCAGTCCTCAGCAGCAGCCTCTCAAGCTATGCCTTCTGAAGGACCTGTGCCCCCAGTTCAGTCAGTCCAGCCAGTAGAGCATGATGATGGCACTTTGGAAGGTCTCATCAGATCATTGTTAGCTTCTCAAGATCGTCGAGGTGATGCATTGCACCAGGCAGTACAAGATGCTCTGAACAGGGGCAGTCATCCGGGAAACAGTACAGCCAACAGTTTCAAGCGCCTGAACCCTCCATTCTTCGACGGCACCGAGGATGCCATTACCGCAGATGCTTGGCTCCAGGATACAGAAGTTATTCTAGAGGCCGCGAAGACTCCAGAAGACGAGAAGGTGGCGGTAGTGCGCCTGCAGTTATTAGATCTAGCCGCAACTGGGGCCATGCAAGCGGTAGGATTGACAGCACCTGTTCCCGGGGCAGTGTTTAGTGAAAGATTCCAGACCAAGTATTTCGATGCGGTGGCTCGATAGACCTGCAGACCAGATTTGCCAACTTGAAGCAAGGAGGCAGGACGGTCGACAGTTATGCATCGGAGTTTTCCAGACTCAGTCGGTTTGCTCACACCTTGGTGGCGACCGAGTTTGATAGAGCCAGCGGTTCCAGCAGGTGCTCCACTTGGAGATCATATTGGCAGTAGAGCAGTTCGAGCACAGAACTTTTGATGCCGTCTTGCGAGCAGCTAGGAGGCACGAGTATACCTCCCAGAGGATTGTGGATAGGACCGGAGGACGGAAGCGGTCCCACAGTCAGATGAATCAGTCTTCAGCACCAGCCCCGGCAGCTAGGGCTTTGACCATTGGAACTCCGAGGGCGGGCTTCAGTAACGTCGGTTCAGCACTCTACCCCGACGTACCCTCAGCAGAAACAGAAGCAAGCGCAGCCTTCTGCCGAGGGTTGTTCTTATTGTGGGAAGCCTGGACACGTTGTGTCAGAGTGTCGCAAGGCACTGTGTCACTCCCCGTTCCCAGAATGCGTATTTTTATACATGTACAACTCATGAGTATTTATTTAATATTTATCATGTATTATCCTGTATTTAAATTCCTTTAATTTCATGTTAATCAATTAATCTGCTCTTTAAATTTTCATGCTAATTAATTTCTGCAATTTTATTTCTGCATTTCTTCCTGTACTTTTATACCTGCATTTTAATTCCTGCTTTAGTTTTACTTTCGGTTAGCCTTGTTGGACCCGTGCAACCCGACCCATTGGACCCGGCCCAATCCCATCTACCACCACCTTTTATTTAAAGCCACCCTCTCCCTTCTCTCTCCTCATTTACTTTATTCTCACCATTACTACTCTCTTCTTCTTCATTACCCTCTCCACCTACCAAACCATAGGCAAGTACAACTTGCACCACATGAGAACCTATGTTTTTGTAGTTCATTTTTATTCCTCGCAAGATCCTAAGAAAGTTTAGAACTTGGCATTTTCATTTCGAAGTCTTAATCTTTGTAGATCTTAGAAATTAGTTATTTTCGGAGTTTGGTGGTTTTGATCTATCAAACTTCTTTGTTTGCAAGTTTTGATGGTTCCATGTTGTAGATAAGTTTGTTCTACCCAACTTTGACCTTTGGAAAGTTGGATTTGGACTTGTTCTGACCAAGTTATGGACTTTGAAGCTTTGGGGTACAACTATGGAGTTCTTGCTGTTTGGAGAAGACAGTGAGCAGTGTATGCTAGCTTTTTAGCTGCGTCACTGAGCTGTGCGCGCTCTTTAGCACAGCATGGAGTCTATACGCTGCCTTTTTAGGAAGCGTGTGTCTTGCATACGCTGACTTGGATGGTCAGGAGTCGTATAGAGTTCATACGCTACCTTTTAGGAGCGTATGACTTGCATACGCTGACTTGGATGTCAGGAGTCGTATGGAGTTCATACGCTACCTTTTAGGAGCGTATGACTTGCATACGCTGACTTGGATGGTCAGGAGTCGTATGGAGTTCATACGCTACCTTTAGGAGCGTATGACTTGCATACGCTGACTTGGATAGTAAGGAGTCGTATGGAGTTCATACGCTGCCTTTGGAAGCGTATGACTTCCATACGCTAGCTTGGCTTGAGCGTAGCTTGATCTGGGCATACGCTGGCTTGAGCGTAGCTTGACCTGAGCGTACGCTGGCATGAGCGTAGGCTGACATGAGAGTAGCCTGCTTACCCTGGATCTTATAGCCCTGTATATTGATATCTTATTAGATGTTTAACGTCCATTTTATATCCTTACGCCTTTTTGCATAAACTTGATAAAATCATGATATGTTAATATGGATTGTTACGTGGGATGTACCATGTGTCGTGAATTGAGTATAGATACCCCGATTGACTGGGACTGACCTTGAGAGTTATAGACTCGACCCCATTTAATACTAATTGACTTTCATGCCTTGTCACCATTGATAATAATAGTTATCTTGACTAAATTGATCATGCGTTCCTAGTTGAAACTAAGAGACTGGCTAGTCGTCTTATTGAATTAAATGAATGAGACACGTTTATGTTATGAACTATTGTACTCGACTGACTGATCTCGAATATTGACATACATGCACATGCAGGCTTCAATCTATTTATTTATTTATTTATTTAGTTATTTTTCTACAAAAGAAGCATGTACTTTATGGTCAAGGCATGATTACCGTGGATAGATTTGATTGTTGCATTACGCTATGTAAGACCTGCAACCTAACCGCACTGGTATCGTTGTAGAGTTGTGCATATCGTACCCCGTACGAAAGTACTCATTTGAATGACCATGATCCACGGCATGGGATTTCACTCAACGTAGAGACTATTAAGTTAAATAAAATAATGATTGTATGGAGAGAATGGATTCCCGAATTCTTACATGGCAGCCCCCTTGGGACGAGTAGTACCCGACGGGCCGACTGGTTCCCACAGATACTGTAAATCTGCCACACGGGCAGGGAACAGTATCTGCTTTTATTATTATTGTATATTGTATATTGACGAGCGTCCTGCTAGGACTCGTCTAATTCATGCATGGGCCAATTGATTGACTGGATAGACTAGCCTTGCTTGCACATAGTAAGAACTGAGGAATCCCTAATTGCATTATTCCAGGATAACTTGGGACTCATAATAGCAAGCCGTAGGAGTTGATTGGCCGTTCAAGATGATTTATTTGTGCACTGTACTCTGTTACCTAACTGGGATGATCAGAATGTCAGGACATGACGGGCCAACTTATGTCCTTGTTTGGTTGGGAGGTTGGTTCGAAGTGTCTTAATGTGATGTGAGTTTTAGTAGCAATCAAAGATCTATTATTATATTCTCTTACTTACTGGTTTTAGTTCTCATGTCGTGCTCCCTTGTGGTACTTGCTATTAGAGGTCTAACCTCTCTGGTTTTGCATGGCCAGATCTAGAGCCAGTTCCCGAGGACTCAGCGTACTTCCACCTCCAGGATGGTCAATACTAGAGGAATGATCGCAGGAGGCCTCGAGTGGGTTCCTTAACTTCACCACTCGTTTATTATCTACTTTATACCTTGCCGTTTGGCACCGACATGTTAGTCGGATTGTCTTGTACTTACTTTTGCATAATTGTAATTAAGTCAGACTGTAGCTGATAACAATTGTGTATACTTTTGCTACATCAATCTGGCTATGGTTTGTAAAGCCAGATATCAAGAACATTTTGACCGAGCGTTTGGGACGCCTTACTGCTTTATCTTACATGTTCTCTATTACTGTTTCTTGTTTGAATGATTGAGACAATAGATGTGTAATGACCATAGTATGACTTTTATGTAGTATGCACCCCCTCGTCTGGTTAGACAGCATTGATCATATTATACGGTATTCATCTACCCGTAATACGTAGCTGGCTGAGTCATTCCCCCGCTCTCCAGTATTCTGGTTCTGGGGCGTGACAAGGTTTTAGTGGTGGCCCATGCAGGTCTGATTTCAGACTTGTGGGGTGTTTTGATTTATAGGATGTCTCAATCACACATGTTCCCCCTTGATCTCATGATTTGTTGATTCTCAACTCCAGCTTGACATTCCAGTATCCCTTGACTTCATTGATCCTTCATGTCCGGTCGTTTGATTGTTCTCTTGTCCCTTTTCTTAGGGGCACCTCGTCCGTATCTATCAGAGCTGGACAGCAACAACATGGACAGCAGCATGGACAACCTGACCAGGTTGGTCAGCAACAAGGGTCAGAACCACTTCATGAGGCTATTCAAGAAGAGGTGATAGTAGAACCAGCAGTTGGACCGCAGTATCCGGAGGTTCCAACACCACCAATAGTTCCACCTACCGCTGTGGAATTGGACACACCGACTCTTCTGGAGATCATGAGAGGGATGATGGCTACTCAGCAACATCAGATGTTAGCCCAGCAGCGCATGCACGCTCAGTTGCAAGAGCAGAATGTACTACTCAACCAAGGATTACAGACGGCATTGGAAAGAGGGGCAAGGACAGATTCAGGAGCGTCAGCTCGGTTTTGCAAGTATAACCCCCGTCGTTTCGAGGGCACGGAGGATGCCATCTCAGCAGATGTATGGCTTAAGGATATTGAGGCTATCCTGACAGCCGCTAAGGTGCCGGCCGAAGAGCGTGTGGATCTAGTGAAGTTGTTACTTCATGATCTTGCACGTGATTGGTGGGAAGCAGAGGAAGTAGGCATCAGACGTCCTGTTGCATGGGACGATTTTACTGCAAGGTTCAAGACGAAGTATTATGGAGTTGTGGCGCAGTTTGAGCTACAACAGAAGTTTATCAACCTCAGATAGGCTGGCAAGACTGTAGATGCTTATGCAGCGGAGTTCTGCAGATTGAGTAGATTCGCCCCAGAGATGGTAGCAACAGAGCGCCAGAGGGCTATGAGGTTTCAGCAAGGGTTTCATCTTGAGCTCTTGCAATTGATAGAAGGGCACAATTACCAGACTTTTGATGAGATATTGACGGCGACTCGAAGGCATGAGATCACCATTCAGAGGCTTGCAGTAAGGACTGGGGGTCAGAAGAGATCCCACAGTCAGATTGAAGGAGAAGGGGGAGCAGCGCCCCGAACAACAGCACCATCCACTGGCATTCGTATCCACGATGTGGCGATACGAGGACCAGCACCACCACCCAGGCAGCAGCAACAGCAACAGAGGAAGAACCAGCAACCCCCGACGGGCTGTACTTATTGTGGGAAGATAGGGCACACTAGAGATGTGTGTCGGACATTGAATGGACTGTGTCTGATATGTGGAAATTCAGACCATCGGGTTACCACATGTCCCATGAATTCGAGGTCAGGAGGACCAGTGCAGCAGTTTCCTGCTCTGCCAGCACCAGGGACAGGGCAGTATCGAGGACCAGCGGTAGCAGTGAGGCCGTTGGCACAGCGTCCGTTAGTACCGCAGGCTCAGATGTTTCGGCAGCAGGGACCGCCGATGCAGCAACACCAGTATAGACCACCCCAGCATCATCAAGGCAGGGGCCAGCATCAGCACCAGGCTAGGCCGTAGCATGGGAACCAGCAAGGAGGTCGAGGGCAGGCATTCACACTGTCCTTGGAAGAGGCATTGGCATCGGAAGATGTTGTGGTAGGTAACATTCTCGTCGCCTCATATCCTGCAGTAGCATTGTTTGATTCGGGAGCATCCCATTCATTTATATCTGCACAATTTACGACACGACTAGGAGTGGAGTTCGAGACATTGCCAGGGAGGTTGAATATACTCACTGGTAATAGGCTCGTGGGAGTTAGTAGAGTTAGTTTAGCATGTAGTATTGTAGTGTACGGGCATCCTTTACCCGCCCGGTTGATAGAATTTCCTGTTGGAAATTTCGACGTTATCTTAGGCATGGACTGGCTGAAAGACAGTCATGCGACAATAGATTGTCGTAGTGGAAGTGTATCTTTTGATATTCCAGGCATGGAGAGGTTCACCTTGGTCAAGTCAGAGGCAACTCAGCAAGAGCAGGGAGTAGTAACAGCAATGGAAGAAGTTCAGATTCCGAAGGTAGTTGAAAAATTTCTAGACGTATTTCCCGAAGAACTTCCAGGTCTACCACCGGTTAGAGATATTGAGTTCAGTATAGAATTGGCACCTAGAACTAAACCAATATCAGATCGGGTTTACAGAATGGCGGATTCGGAGCAGGCCAAGGTGTATCAGCACATAGAGGAATTGAAGGAGAAGAAGTTCATCCAAGCTAGCATATCACCATGGGCAGCACCAGTGGTACTTGTGGGGAAGAAGGATGGATCATCCAGATTATGCATCGATTACAGGAAGCTTAACGAGGCAACAGTAAAGAACAAGTACCCACTACCCAGGATCGACGACTTATTTGATCAGTCGAGCAGGGCCAGAGTCTTCTCCAAGATAGATCTTCGTTCAGGGTACCATCAGGTGAGGGTTCGAAAGGAAGACATCCCCAAGACAGCATTCAGGTCGAAGTATGGGCATTATGAATTCTTAGTAATGCCGTTTGGTTTGACCAATGCTCCAGCTATCTTCATAGATTTGATGAACCGCATCTTTATGCCATACTTAGATCAGTTTGTCGTTGTCTTTCTTGACGACATACTCGTATATTCTGCTAGTGAAGAGGAGCATGAAGACCACCTCAGGAAAGTGTTGCAGGTTTTAAGAGAGAACCAGTTGTATGCCAAGCTCAGCAAGTGTGAGTTCTGGACGGATCATATTTCATTTCTGGGTCACATCATATCAGGAGCTGGAGTAGCAGTGGATCCCAAGAAGGTAGAAGCAGTGGAGAGTTGGCCAGTACCTAAGACCGTAGCTGATGTACGGAGTTTCTTGGGATTGGCAGGATATTACAGAAGATTTGTGTCAGATTTTACAAGACTTTCAGCACCCATGACCCGCTTAACACGGAAGAATGTACCATTCGTCTGGTCGGCAGAATACCAGGCATCATTTGAGAACCTAAAGCGGAAGTTGATATCAGCGCCTATCCTTACATTGCCAGTTGGGCCCGGAGGTTTTACAGTATATTGTGATGCGTCAGGTAAAGGACTTGGATGTGTCCTTATGCAGCATGGGAAGGTGATAGCGTATGCATCTAGGCATCTTCGAGACCACGAGAAGAATTACCCAACTCATGATTTGGAGTTAGCAGCAGTAGTGTTTGCTTTGAAGCTTTGGAGGCATTACTTATATGGCGATCGAGTAGACATGTACACAGACCATAAAAGTCTGAAGTACATCTTTACTCAGAAGGAGCTGAACATGAGGCAGAGAAGATGGTTAGAGCTGATCAAGGATTAAGACATGGAGCTTCAGTATCATCCAGGCAAGGCTAATGTGGTAGCAGACGCTCTTAGCAGAAGAGGTGGCACATTTATGTTGACAATGCAGAAGCACATCTTAGAAGACCTTCAGGAGATGGGCATCGAAATTATACTTCCTAGTGATGTAGGAATTTTGGCGAGTCTACAAGTTCAATCCGACTTGGTAGGCAGGATCAAGGCAGCTCAGGCACAGGACCCAAGGATTCAGAAGCTTAGGGCAGAATGTGAGTCAGGACTCAGGAAGGAGATGAGGATTCATGAAGATGGTACACTTAGGTTTGGATCACGTCTATGTGTGCCTAGTGGAGATATCAGACAGAAGGTCATGACAGAAGCTCACAATTCCCAGTATTCTGTTCACCCTGGTGGGACCAAGATGTACCAAGATATCAAGCAACATTTCTGGTGGAACGGGATGAAGAGGGAGATAGCTAGATTTGTCTTCCGTTGCTTGGTATGTCAGCAAGTAAAGGCAGAACAGCAGAGGCCAGCTGGATTATTGCAACCGCTTCCCATCCCGGAATGGAAATGGGAACACATCACAATGGACTTTATGACCGGTTTACCGAGATCACCAAGTGGTAAAGATGCTATTTGGGTGATAGTAGATCGGCTTACAAAGATAGCACATTTTCTTCCTTTCAGAGTAGGGCAATCTACAGAAAAGTTGGCAGAGTTGTATATGCAACAGATAGTCAGACAGCATGGAGTCCCTGTCAGTATTGTGTCAAACCGAGATACCCGCTTTACATCACATTTCTGGAAGAGCTTGCATCGTAGTTTGGGCACCAAGTTAAGATTTAGCACGGCTTACCATCCACAGACGGACGGGCAATCAGAAAGGATAATTCAGACTATGGAAGACATGTTGCGAGCTTGCACTCTAGATTTTGGAGGGTCTTGGAAGAGTCACCTTCACTTGGTCGAGTTCTCATACAACAACAGTTATCAAGCCAGTATCCAGATGGCGCCATTTGAGACACTATATGGTAAGAAGTGTAGATCGCCACTAGCATGGGATGATATCGGGAAAAGGAAGATGCTAGGCCCAGAAATGATTATCCAGACGGTTGAAGTGATTAAGGGAATTAGAGAGCGACTTCGTGTTACGCAGGATCGGCATCGTCATTGGACGGACCAGCATCGTAGGCCGCTAGAGTTTTCTGTTGGGGACCACGTGTTCTTGCGGATCTCACCTACCCGTGGGGTCATTAGATTTGGCGTTCGCGGGAAGTTGAGTCCGTGGTACGTGGGCCCATTTGTTATCCTTGATCGGATAGGCGATGTTGCTTATCGTTTATCACTCCCACCTTCGTTACGAGAGGTGCATGACGTATTTCATGTATCTCAATTACGTAGGTATGTATCGGACCCAAGCCATGTCCTCGATCACTCTGAGCTGGTTGTTGGTACCAACCTGTCTTACGAGGAACAGCCTGCGTCCATTTTGGACCGAAGAGAGAAGATACTCAAGAACCGAACAATTAGTCTTGTCCGTGTTGCTTGGGGTCATCACTCCTTGGGAGAGTCAACGTGGGAACGTGAGGATGATATCCGATCACGGTATCCACACCTGTTTGACTCGCAAGGTATATCTTTTTCTGTGTACCTGATTGTCTTGATTCCTCATGCTTATCACCTTATGGGTAGAATTGCTTGATATCGTAAATTGATGGATTTACATATATGTTACTTGCTATGGACATTGTAAAATGATTGCTTGATTAAATTGCTTGTACTTAGATTAGTTTAGCCCCGATGTTTCTATCCTGCTTGGATTTGAAATTCCGAGGACGGAATTTTTTCTAAGGAGGGTAGAGATGTCACTTTCCGTTCCCAGAATGCGTATTTTTATACATGTACAACTCATGAGTATTTATTTAATATTTATCATGTATTATCCTGTATTTAAATTCCTTTAATTTCATGTTAATCAATTAATCTGCTCTTTAAATTTTTATGCTAATTAATTCCTGCAATTTTATTTCTGCATTTCTTCCTGTACTTTTATTACCTGCATTTTAATTCCTGCTTTAGTTTTACTTTTGGGTTAGCCTTGTTGGACCCGTGCAACCCGACCCATTGGACCCGGCCCAACTCCTACCTACCACCACCTTTTATTTAAAGCCACCCTCTCCCTTCTCTCTCCTCATTTACTTTACTTCTCACCATTACTCCTCTTCTTCTTCTTCTTCTTCTTCTTCTTCTTCTTCTTCATTGCCCTCTCCACCTACCAAACCGTAGGCAAGTACAACTTGTTCCACATGAGAACCCATGTTTTTGTAGTTCATTTTTATTCCTCGCAAGATCCTAAGAAAGTTTAGAACTTGGCATTTTTCATTTCGAAGTCTTAATCTTTGTAGATCTAGAAATTAGTTATTTTCGGAGTTTGGTGGTTTTGATCTATCAAACTTCTTTGTTTGCAAGTTTTGATGGTTCCATGTTGTAGAGAAGTTTGTTCTACCCAACTTTGACCTTTGGAAAGTTGGATTTGGACTTGTTCTGGCCAAGTTATGGACTTTTGAAGCTTTGGGGTACAACTATGGAGTTCTTGCTATTTGGAGAAGACAGTGAGCAGTGTATGCTAGCTTTTAGCTGCGTCACTGAGCTGTGCGCGCTCTTTAGCGCAGCATGGAGTCTATACGCTACCTTTTTAGGAAGCGTGTGTCTTGCATACGCTGACTTGGATGGTCAGGAGTCGTATAGAGTTCATACGCTACCTTTTAGGAGCGTATGACTTGCATACGCTGACTTGGATGGTCAGGAGTCGTATGGAGTTCATACGCTACCTTTTAGGAGCGTATGACTTGCATACGCTGACTTGGATGGTCAGGCGTCGTATGGAGTTCATACGCTACCTTTTAGGAGCGTATGACTTGCATACGCTGACTTGGATAGTAAGGAGTCGTATGGAGTTCATACGCTGCCTTTTGGAAGCGTATGACTTCCATACGCTAGCTTGGCTTGAGCGTAGCTTGACCTGGGCGTACGCTGGCTTGAGCGTAGCTTGACCTGAGCGTACGCTGGCATGAGCGTAGGCTGACATGAGAGTAGCCTGCTTACCTTGGATCTTCTATAGCCCTGTATATTGATATCTTATTAGATGTTTAACGTCCATTTTATATCCTTACGCCTTTTTGCATAAACTTGATAAAATCATGATATGTTAATATGGATTGTTACGTGGGATGTACCATGTGTCGTGAATTGAGTATAGATACCCCGATTGACTGGGACTTGACCTTGAGAGTTATAGGCTCGACCCTATTTAATACTAATTGACTTTCATGCCTTGTCACCATTGATAATAATGGTTATCTTGACTAAATTGATCATGCGTTCCTAGTTGAAACTAAGAGACTGGCTAGTTGTCTTATTGAATTAAATGAATGAGACACGTTTATGTTATGAACTATTGTACTCGACTGGCTGATCCCGAATATTGACATACATGCACATGCAGGCTTCAATCTATTTATTTATTTATTTATTTAGTTATTTTTCTACAAAAGAAGCATGTGTACTTTATGGTCAAGGCATGATTACCGTGGATAGATTTGATTGTTGCATTACGCTATGTAAGACCTGCAATCTAACCGCACTGGTATCGTTGTAGAGTTGTGCATATCGTACCCCGTACGAAAGTACTCATTTGAATGACCATGATCTACGGCATGGGATTTCACTCAACGTAGAGACTATTAAGTTAAATAAAATAATGATTGTATGGAGAGAATGGATTCCCGAATTCTTACATGGCAGCCCCCTTGGGACGAGTAGTACCCGACGGGCCGGCTGGTTCCCACATATACTGTAAATCTGCCACACGGGCAGGGAACAGTATCTGCTTTTATTATTATTGTATATTGTATATTGACGAGCGTCCTGCTAGGACTCGTCTAATTCATGCATGGGCCAATTGATTGATTGGATAGACTAGCCTTGCTTGCACATAGTAAGAACTGAGGAATCCCTAATTGCATTATTCCAGGATAACTTGGGACTCATAATAGCAAGCCGTAGGAGTTGATTGGCCGTTCAAGATGATTTGTTTGTGCACTGTACTCTGTTACCTAATTGGGATGATCAGAATGTCAGGACATGACGGGCCAACTTATGTCCTTGTTTGGTTGGGAGGTTGGTTCGAAGTGTCTTAATGTGATGTGAGTTCTAGTAGCAAGCAGAGATCTATTATTATATTCTCTTACTTACTGGTTTTAGTTCTCATGTCGTGCTCCCTTGTGGTACTTGCTATTAGAGGTCTAACCTCTCTGGTTTTGCATGGCCAGATCTAGAGCCAGTTCCCGAGGACTCAGCGTACTTCCACCTCCAGGATGGTCAATACTAGAGGAATGATCGCAGGAGGCCTCGAGTGGGTTCCTTAACTTCACCACTCGTTTTGTTATCTACTTTATACCTTGCCGTTTGGCACCGACATGTTAGTCGGATTGTCTTGTACTTACTTTTGCATAATTGTAATTAAGTCAGACTGCAGCTGATAACAATTGTGTATACTTTTGCTACATCAATCTGGCTATGTTTTGTAAAGCCAGATATCAAGAACATTTTTACCGAGCATTTGGAACGCCTTACTGCTTTATCTTACATGTTCTCTATTACTGTTTCTTGTTTGAATGATTGAGACAATAGATGTGTAATGACCATAGTAAGACTTTTATGTAGTATGCACCCCCTCGTCTGGTTAGACAGCATTGATCGTATTATACGGTATTCATCTACCCGTAATACGTAGCTGGCTGAGTCATTCCCCCGCTCTCCAGTATTCTGGTTCTGGGGCGTGACACACTGGGATTATGCTTGTTGTGTGGGGCACCGGACCATAGGGTGGGGTCCTGCCCATTCAGAGTCGATTCAGCATCAACAGTATCTAGTCCCTCGGTTAGGGGACCAGCACCAGCACCAGCTCTAGTACCAGTCCAGCAGCAGCAACAGTTGCCGAGGCCAATGCCGCCTCAGGCCCAAGTGTTTCAGCAGCAGTACCAGCCTCCGAGGTCATTGCCGACTCAGGCCCAGGCTTTCCAGCAACAGAACCCGCGACAGTTTGCCCTAGCCCAGGCTCAGGTTCAGAATCGATCGAGAGGTATATGTGTCCTCTCATCTTGCTTTTCTACCGTCATTATGCGGGGTGCATGACGTATTTCATGTATCCTAATTACAACGGTACATCCCGGGCCCGAGCCATATCCTAGATCATTCAAAAACGGTTATTGGTACCAACCTTTTCGTATGAGGAAAGGCCCGTGTCCCTGTTTGACCAAGGGGAGAGACCTCAGGCGTAAGACTATCAGTTTAGTTCATATTGCTTGAGTTCATCGCTCCTTGGGAGAGTCAAACGTGGGAGTGTGAGGATGATATCTGGTCACGGTATCCCGACTTGTTTGACTCGTAAGGTGTAATGTCTTCCTTATGCCTTACGTTTTCCTTTCCTTGCTTGCAATGTATGATTGTATGATTGAATTTGCTTAGTGTAGTTGTCTGTGCTTAGTGTAGCTTGTCGTGGCAATCTCTAGCTCCTTGATTAAATTCCGAGGACGGAATTCTTTTAAGGTGGGTAGAGTTGTCACCCTCATTTTCCGTATTTCCTGTATTTCGTATTTGTACTCGTAATTTGATTTTGGCACGTATTTTATTTTCTCGACTTGTGGATTCGGGTTCTCGTAAATGGGTTTTGGACCATGGCTTGGTTTTATTTTGTAAAGTTGGTTTGGTTCATCATGAGTGAAATACCTTAGTCTATTCTCCACCTCTATTCCATCACAACCCACTATCATAAAACTCCATATACTTTTCTCTCTCCTCATTATTTCCATTTATTTCTTCTTCTTCTTCCTTCCTCTACACAACTCCCCAACCATAGGCAAGTGCACCTTGCCACCACTTGAGAACCACTTTTTATTTGTCTATTAGCTAGATTAGGCCATAGAGATCAACATTAGAACTTGACATTTTGTGATTTGGAGTTTCCATTGTTATAGATCTAGGTTTTTACTATTTTCGGATTTGCATGATTTTGATCTATTTAACTTGGATTTTAGTTTGTTTTGATGCTTCCATGTGGAAGAGAATTCAATTTTACTCAAGTTAGAGCTTTGAAAATCTAAATTTCGTTTTGATTTGATCAAGTTATGAAGTTTTGAACTTTGGAGTTCTTGGAGCCTTCTTCTCGGCCTGGAGAAGAAGACAGCAGCCTGCGCTCTTTAGCGCAGTGCTGGATTGCGCATCCCCCTCGGCCAGCGCTCTTTAGCGCAGCGCCGACTGCGCAGCTTGCCTCTTGGCGAAACTGCGCTCAACCCGAGTGCACATGGATTTATGCGCAGTCTGCTCATGCGCAGTCCGTTCATGCGCAGTCTGCTCATGCGCAGTCCGTTCATGCGCAGTCTGCTCATGCGCAGTCCGTCCCTGCGCAATCTGACTCTGCGCCATCTATTCCTGCGCAACCTGATCCAGCGCAATCCATCTCCTGTGCCATCCACCCCTGCGCAGTTGGTACCCTGCGCAGCTCACCCCTGCGCAGTTGGCTCCTGACGCACTTGACTCATGCACAACCCGACCCCAGGGACCCTTGCGCAATCTGTCCAATCATGGAGATTTGTTTTTATTTTTCCTTAAGCTTGACTCTTCTACAGCCCTGTGCAGTTGACTATTGTACATGGCTTGATATGGCAAGAACTAGCATAACACGATAGTGACCCGTAGTGGTGCACTCCTGACATGACCAACCTGACATGATAGTGGCCCGTCGTAGCGCTCTTGACAAGTACTCTGACATAATTTATCTCGATAACTTGATAGTGGCCCATGGCGGCGCACTCCTGACTTGACTTGACTTGTAACTTGTAATTTGACCTGCCTTGACACCGTGGACGATTGTGTTTGTACAAATGAACCGTCTTGTCTTGCATCATGTCTAGGGCAGGAACCCCCTGAGTACCACGGTCAGGAGTACCTACTAAAATGGATTAAGGCTAATAACTAGAATAATTCAGTAGTCATGAGAGATTTCCCCAGTTACAGGCAATCCCGTTTTCCCGGCCGCAATTGTTTGGATTTGTAGCCTGCCGTCAAGTAGGGCACATTTTCAGCTCACCGTCGTGTGGGGCACATAATTATTGATAACTGCTTAATGAATCCAAATCGCCTGGATAACCTGGATTAGCTGCAGGGCTTGTGGCTGGAGGAACATCTCGCTGCATCTTGCAAGTAATTAGGCTTGTGATAACCCTAGTTAGTTAAAGTAGCAAGCCGTAATTATTGCTTGGCCGTGATTGCTTGGATGGAGTCTAGTCCAGTATAGTATTGTCTAGAATTGATTGATTGTAAGACTGTACCAGAATAATTGAAGGATTATCACTCCAGATTGTCACTATAATGATTGTCACTCCAGAATGTTACTTGACCTTATTTCTTATATTTATCTTGCCGATAAATGGTGAGAGAAACCAAGTTCCGTTCAGAGGAAGGGTTACAATCCCGGTCCTTGTTTGGTTTACGAGTTATAACCTGGCTATCTGAATAGTCCCATGGTTATCTCATCGTATATCATCCTGTCATGCCTTCTTTCCATATGTCCTGTCTTTTAGTGATTCTATACAAGATTTTCTTTTATAATTACCCATCATGCTTTTCTTAAATTACTGTCTTTTATTATGTAATTATATTATTGTGCTGATTGCCGGCTTTTGTTCTTATTTCGTGGCCCCCTTGTGGCACTTGCTCTTTCTGGGGTTGACCCAGCTGGTTTTGTGTGGCCAGATTTCGGAGCAGCTTCCGAGGATCTACCGAGCTTCCAGCCCAATGGTGAACACTAGACGGAACCCGGGCAACGAGTGGGTTTTCTATTTTGTTTCGCTCACTCTATTGTAAAATTATTCTTTTGAGGCGTTTAGCCGACGAGCACCTGTTAGCTCGATGCATATTACTTACTGTCTGCCTACGGGCTGTAACATGATTGGCAACTCGAGGTTGATCATGTATGACTTAACTCTTGCTAGTCCTTACATTTTGTACGACTAGCTTCATGATCATCTGGATATGTAATATTTGGGACGCCTTACAATTGTATATTTGGTGATCTGATATCTTGTGATTATTATTAGTTGGTTGAGATTGAGACAATAGGATAATTTATGACCCTAAGAGACTGATGGCTTGTAGATAAACCCTCACATATCTAGACAGCCGTGACCGTATGGTGAGATGGATTCCATTTCATCATACGTAGCTGGCTATGTCCGCCCCCGCTCTCCAGTATTCTGGTTCTGGGGCATGACAGGGTACGGGTCGCCAGCGGAGGGAGGAGGGGGGTTGGTCGGGGATGACCGGCGGAGGGAGGAAGGGGGATGAGGGGGTCGGGGGACGGGTCGCCGGCGGAGGGAGGAGGGGGTGAGGGGGTCGGGGGCAAGTCACCGGCGGAGGGAGGAGGGGGGTTGGGGATGACCGGCGGAGGGAGGAGGGGGGGTAAGGGGGTCGGGACCGGGCGGGTTGCCGACGGAAGGAGGAGGGGTAGGGGAGGGGGTCGAGGGGCGGGTTGCTGACGGAGGGAGGAGGGGCGGGAGGGGGGGTGTCGGGGTCGGGTCGCCGGTGGAGGGGGGACGGGTCGGGGTCGGGTCGCCGGCGGAGGGAGGGGAGGGAAGGGATGGGTTGGTAGGGAAGGGTGGGGGATAGTTTAGCTAGTTTCTATATTATTATTATTTTTTAAGTCTTAACGGCCATTTAACGGATAAGGACCATTCTAAACAAAACATGTTTTTCGGGAGGTGCAAACTGCTTAAGTTTTCTAAAAGGTCATATTTTGCAAACGAGTCAAATCTAGGGAGGGTTTAAATGCACTTTACCCTTAAATGACACATGGCCCCCAAAAATATGTTCATTGATTAAATATTTAAATGATGGACGAACATAGCATTTGAGTTAGCATTGAAATGATTTTTTGATAGATGTTAGTTATTATCAATCAAATTACTTTTTGAATTCTCTTCTCATAGCATTTAGTCACTAACATTACTTCTCATTAATTTCTTTTTTTTGACTAATAAGTAATAACTTGCATCTTAATTATGGGGCCCCCGAAAATATGGGGCCCGGGGCGGGTGCACTTGTCCAGGGCCGGCCCTGACCTCAGCTCAACAAGTCCTACCTTCCGTGACACCACTCGTGGGTGTATATGACTGTAAGTCGTAATTGAACATATTCGGACAATAAGCATATTCTTCTAGCAATGATGTTCCGATGACAATATCCGAAGATAATGTCGCATGGATTGACCAAAAGAAGAAAGGTTATATGGACGATGACCATACCATGCACATCACTCCAAAGTTTTTTTTCTCGCATAAAAAATAAAAATGACAAAATATTGAATTTAAGCATATCTGATCCCATGATATTTTGTCCGACATGTTCACCAAGTTTTTATCGAAGTTCACTTTCTAAAAAATCGTTCATGGTATTGGATTGCAGAGGCTCTCTGATTTACAACGCTCATAGTTTGAGATAATGTCATAATCATTGAGAGTATTCGGCATGTACTCTTTTATTAACTTAGGAGTCTTGAAGACGTAATGATTTTTGACTCACTTTTTTTACTTAGGTCATAAATTTTTTTCCAATGGATTTTCTGAATCAAGATTCTGATAAATTCTATATACGTATATATCCTCATAAATTAACTTGTGTTGATCTGCTACTCGAAGAATGATGATAATCATCCAGTAAGACAGATGTTATATAATCATTCCTTTAGATATATGACTTTAATCTATTGTAACAATTGGTTGTGTATATAAACGGTATATCCATTATGATTTTTTTTGTTTTCTCAATAATAACATAGATTTTTATCTCTTCTCTATCTCTTTTCTTCTTCCGATTCGCCCATTCTATATACATATATATCCTCATAAATTAACTTGTGTTGATCTGCTACTCGAAGAATAATGATAATCATCCATTACGACAAATGTTATATAATCATTCCTTTAGATATATGACTTTAATCTATTGTAACAATTGGTTGTGTATATAAACGGTATATCCATTATGATTTTTTTTGTTTTCTCAATAATAACATAGATTATTATCTCTTTTCTTCTTCCGATTCGGGTGAACGCTCCTACTGGGAATCGATCTCCTGACCACTCGGGGCACATATCTCACCACTACCACTAGACCAGAGGCTCATTGGCATATATATATATATATATATATATATATATATATATATATATATATATATATATATATATATATATATATATTGGAAATTGCTGAGAAACCCAATTTCGGGGTTGCTTTTTACGAAAAATCCACCCGCATGATGGATTTTATGAAATGCCCAGAATTATATATTTTCACGTTAACTATTCCAAGATTCCCTTTAGATGCTCTATATTTACAAAATTAATACCATAACTACCCCTCCGCACAAACTCAGATTTGGATTGCGATTCTCGTCGTCTTCTCTTTCTTCTTCTTCACGAGAGATCTAAATTCCATTGCTCTCATCTTCAGCAGAGATCGCAAAGATCGTTCGTAGTTCACCGTACTTTTTTTTCAGTCGAACTCCGATCATCGCTCATCTTCTTTTTCTTCTTCTTCTTCTTTTCTGACAATTAGGTCAATTATGGAGAGAAGATCTTCTTCTTCTTTTCCATAAGAGTTAGCATCGTTTTGAAAGAAGAACGAAAACTCTTGAATCTTTATTCATGTCAAATTTTTTTCCCAAAACAAAAAAATAAAAAATTAGGTTTCTGTCAACTGTTCTCCGTCGATATAACACGAAGAATAGTCATTCTCCTGCATTTTAATAAGGAGAATGACATTCTCCGTGTTACTAACACGGAGAATGGCATTCTCCGTATTTTTAACACGGAGAATGGCATTCTCCTGTGTTTTAACATTTGAATGGCCATTCTCCGTATAATTTAGCACAGAAAATGGCCATTCTCCGTGTAATTTAGCACGGAGAATGGCCGTTCTCCGTGTTAAATGACACGAAGAATGGTCATCTATGTTTTGATACTGGGAATGGCCATTCTACGTGTAAATAAACACGGAGAATGCCATTCTCCGTGTTAATTTACACGGAAAATGGTATTCTCCGTGTTTCCTTCGTCTTAAATTACACGGAGAATGACCATTCTCCGTGTAAATTAAGACGGGGAATGGCATTCTCCGTCTTAATTTACACGGAGAATGGCATTCTCCGTCTTAATTTACACGGAGAACGGAGAATGTCATTCTCCGTGTAAATTAAGACGGAGAATGGCATTTATAAAACCCCTAAATTTCTACTATATTTTTTTAAAATAAATTTTGGTATTGATTTTATTTATTTTGTATTTATACGTCGCGTAGTTGCATTGTACGTTGCGCGCGAAATTTCGTTTTTCGTAATTGCTCGACGAGTGCGAATATGTGCGAGCGTACATATTTTGGAAAAATATTTTTCTATTTTTTTATAGTTTCAAAATAATATACATAATAATTATTTTGTTATCGTACCAAAATTTCCAAG
Source organism: Iris pallida (assembly GCA_029216955.1). Taxonomy (NCBI): domain Eukaryota; kingdom Viridiplantae; phylum Streptophyta; class Magnoliopsida; order Asparagales; family Iridaceae; genus Iris; species Iris pallida. Next base: position 9,484,954 of record JANAVB010031417.1, on the reverse strand, counting down.
TTTGTTATTTTATTTATAAAGCCTTTCATTTCTAACAGTTATTAATAATAAATAATATTTTTATTGTATACTAGAAAAGCATAATTATGTAAATATTATTTGTGCATACCTATTTCGTAATTATCTATTAGTTTATTTTTAAATAATAGTACAATTTTCGAAATTATTATTATAGCATATTTTTGAATTATAAAAAGTTAATTTTTAAACTAGTTATTCTGAATAAATCGGATAATTTTTTTTAAATAAATTTATTTGGATTGTTCAATAAGGATTTAGTCATTATTTGATATTATCTACAATCTAAATATAGATTGAATCCAAATTTGATTTAAATAATTAATTTGGGTCAAAATCCTTATCCAATTAGGATTCTCCTCAACCCTATATATAGGGGAGCCTCCACATTATCTTTTTCTCCACAAATTCTTCCACAAAATTTTCCACAAAGTGTACGTGCATCGTGTCGGTGTCCATCTCTTCCGTGTTAGCCGTGACGGCCTCGGGTCCGACCCCGGGTGTCTTTCCAATCTTATTCCATTCTTTCTTTTACATATAAATTGTATATCTCCCGTGTTGACAACCCCGACACAACTTATAATCCTAACTCTAGCCTGTAGCCGCTACTTCCTGCCTCCTGTCGACCTCGCCATCACCACTACCAGCACCCTCCCGACTTGTCCAGCACCCTCCCGACTTGTCCAGCACCCTCGCAACCCTCCGACTCCCAGCCTCCATACCACCACTACCAACCAGACTATCACCACCACCATCACCACGGCAGCCCAACGCCGGCACCACTCCTCCCTGACATCTATCTTTTGCGCCCAAAAAAAAAACTCCCCGCCATCGCAACCGCGGCCACCGTCGCCAGATCCCAGTGAAGCTCGATCTTCCTCCTGCCAACCAGAACACAACGACATCGCCACCACGACAGCTGCAACGGCCCAACCCTCACACCGCCATCATCTGACCATTACCACCACCATTAGCAAACCCCAAACTCCCCATTGGCCGACCACCTCAGCCCGACCGAGAACCTCCACACCCCGTCGACTTCTTCGAGCCGACCATTTTGACCTCGTGCCAGCGCATCCCCTCGCCTCCGGTTCGTCGCAGTGGCACGACCAGCTTCCGGTGAACCCATGGCAGACCTCACCAAGCCCAACACTTCACGCGCTGCCCGACGAGCCTCGCGGGCGACCTTTCCGGTAAGGAACCCCCATCACGGGCCGGATCTCGACAGTGCCGGAGTCCCCATGGCCTGTTCGCGCCAGAGCCTATGACAGCCCGAGATTTTGCGACACCACCTCCAAGTTAGCGACGGCGAGCGCGCGCCGCCGTGAACGCCCAGAGCCGCTGCGACGACCCTCGAAGCCGGCCGGTGAGCTTCCGCCAGGCCGTGCCCCCAAAACCCTGTCGATCGTCGCCGGATCCCGCGCCTTCGAGTGCGCAGCCCACCACGCGGCTTTGCCTCCCCTCTGCCGTGCGGCCATCCACCAGCAGTGTCACGCCCCAGAACCAGAATACCGGAGAGCGGGGGAATGACTCAGCCAGCTACGTATTACGGGTAGATGAATGCCGTATAATACGATCAATGCTGTCTAAAAAATGAGGGGGTGTATACTACATAAAAGTCTCACTATGGTCACTCAACATCTATTGTCTCAATCATTCAAATAAGAAGCAATAATGGAGAACATATAAGATAAAGAAGTAAGGCATCCCAAACGCTCAGTCAAAATGTTCTTGAGCTCTAGCTTTACAAAACATAGCCAGATGATATAACAAGGTATACACAATTGTTATCAGCTGCAGTCTGACTTAGTTACAATTATGCAAAAGTAAATACAAGACAATCCGACTAACATGTCGGTGCCAAACGGCAATAGGTAAAGTAAATAGCAAAACGAGCGGGAAAGTAAGGAACCCACTTGTGTCCTCCTGCGATCATCCCTCTAGTATTGACCATCTTGGAGGTAGAAGTAAGCTGAGTCCTCGGAAACTGGCTCTAGATCTGGCCATACAAAACCAGAGATGTTAGACCTCTAATAGCAAGTACCACAAGGAAGCACGACATGAAAACTAAAAACCAGTGATAAGAGTTAAGAATTATAATAATAAGTCTCCGCTTGCTACTGGGATTCACACAACATCACAACACTTCGAACCAACTTCCCAACCAAACAAGGACAGAAGTTGGCCCGTCATGTCCTGACATCCTGATCATCTCGATAATTAATAGAGTAAGTACAGTATACAACAAATCAATTTAAACGGCCATTCAACTACTACGGCTTGCTACTGTAAGTTCTAAGTTACCCTGGAAATATGCATTAAGGATTCCTCAGTTCTTACTATGTACAAATAAGGCTAGTCTACCCAATCAATCAATTGCGCCAATCATGAATTAAACGAGTCCCCGTGGGACGCCCATCATCAATATATAATAAATAATATAAGCAGATACCGCTTTCTGCCCGTGTGGCAGATTTACAGTATCTGTGGAAACCAGCCGGCATGTCGGGACACCAATTGCCCCGGGATGGCTGCCATGTAAGAACTCGAGAATCCATTCTCTCTCAATGCAATCGTTATTTTATTTAACTTAATAGTCCCTATGTTGATTGAAATCCCATGCCGTAGATCATGGTCATTCAAAATGAGTACTTTCGTACAAAGTACGATATGCACAACTCTACAACGATGCCCGTACGGTTAGGTTATAGGTCTCACATAGCGTAATGCAATAATCAGACCTAGCCACAGAATAATCATGCCTTGACTGTAAAGTACACATGCCGCTTTTGTAGAAAAATCAGTTGAAGCCGGCACGTGTCCATATGTCAATGTTCGGGATCGGCTAGTCGATTGCAATAGTTCATGTTAATATGAACGTGTCTTATTTAATTCCAATAAGACGACTAGCCAGTCTCTTTAGTTCCAACTAGGAACGCATGATCAATCATTTAGTCAAGGTAACAATCAATGTCAATTCGTGCCAAAGCATGAAAGTCAAACTAGTATTTAATATGGTCGAGTCTCTAACTCTCAGGGTCAAGTTCCAGTCATACTGGGTATCCATGAATCAATCGAGACACAAGGCACATTCCACACAACAATATGTATTAAAATATTAACATATCATGATTTTATCGAGTTCATGTCAAAAGGCGTAAGGATATAATAGGGAAATGCCATGTACGTAAAAAGGAGTACGCTCAATAAATTACACCAAGCCAGAAGAGTACGCATATTGAAATACGTGTAAAGGAATTTACGTGTGAGGGAAGTTTACGCGTGAATGAATAAAGCTCACGCGTAAAGGAGTACGCTCAATAAATTAACAGTGTTACGCGTAAAACTTGTCTGCGTAAAATAGAGTTGCGCGTAAAAACTCGTCTTATGCCAAGCCAGAATAATACGCGTAAAAAGTAACGTTACGCATAAAAACTTATACGCGTAAAAAGTAACGTTACGCGTAAAAACTCATACGCGTAAGGAATAGTGTTACGCGTAAAACATTGCACGCGTAAAGGGTCGAGCCACGCGTAAAGGTTGCACACGTAAAGGGTCAGGTTTACGCACGAATGAATACGCGTAAAGAGTAATACGCCAAGCCAAGTCGACTTGCGTAAAATAGATTCATGCTGACACGAATGATCGTGGGCGTAGAGCTTGATATTACGCGAGCACGTATAAACGTGTGCGTAGAGCCGGATATTACGCTGACACGTAAAAACATGGGCGTAGAGTTCTTCCAGAACTCCAAATTCATGAGACCTTCAGTCTAAACGGAAGCGTAAAGAATACCAACAACCAGGAATGATCAAACTTGAAAATAAGGGAGTTTGACAGATCAAAACTCCCAAAAATCTGAAAAATGACAAATTTTTAGATCTACAAAAATAAAACTATCAAATGCAAAAATGTCAAGTTCTAATCTCGCTTAGAATCACGAGAGAAAGATAATTGAACCATAAAAATAGGTTCTTATGTGGAAGCAAGATGTACTTACCTATGGGTTTGGTAGGTGGAGAGAGTTATGAGGAAGAAGAAGAGTAAATAAGAAAGAAGAAGTAATAAAGAGAGAGAAAGGATTGGGTCTTTAAATGGAAATGATGGTAGGTTGGTCGGGTTCATGATGAACCATCAAAAATTCGAAAACAAACCGAACCAAACCGAACCCAAAAGCAAAACTAAAGCAGAAAATAAAATACAGGAAAATAATTAGCGTAGAATTAAAGGAATTAAATACAGAACAAATGCATGATAAAATATTAAATAAATATATTTAAGCAGTACACGTATTAAAATACGTATTCTGGAAACGGGGAGTGACAAGCAGCCGCCTCACCAACTTCCGCCAACCACCGCCGATCGCGCCACCACCAGCACGCCGCCTAAAACTAGGCGCCGACCGCTCCGCAAGCCCCTGTGCCCAGTCCCGGCCGCCTCCGACGCCACCTCCTCACCGCTCCGAACGACTGCCGGAGATCCGCCCCGCGCCGCCCATCAGGTGAGAATCCCTTCCCGATTCCCCTCTCTCGACCACTCTCTCTCACTCCATTCCTTCTTCTTTTTTTTAAAAAAACACAGCTGTTTAGTTTTGGGTTATTATTATCATCATTATTATTATTATTATTATTATCATTATTATTATTATTATTATTATCATTAAAGGAAGGATTGGGCTGTATAGTTTTTTGGATTATTATTAATTAGTATTAGTATTATTATTATTATTATTATTATCTTTGTTTTTCTTAACTGTATATATGTATTAAATAATTTCAAAGAAAAATATAGATGTGGGTTGGGGATAGTTCTACACCCCAAAAATATTTTTTCCAATGATTAGATAATTATCTATAAAAATTTAGCTCATAAAATATAGGTTTCAACTTATTTTTTCTGGTACTTTTGAAATATTTATCCGAGAAATATTTTTACTTATAAAAAAAATATTTTCACCCCAAAAATCCTAACTTTGACAAACTTCGAGTTTTTAGTTAAAATAATACTTTTATATATTTTTGGTATTATCTAAAACATATTTTGACTAATAAAAATCTAGTTTCAATATTATAAATATTTTCTAAAATACTATACATAACTTCTTCTTTTTCCTCAAACTCTCTCTTCGATTATCATCACCAATCATAACGAAACTGTACTTTCCTATTTTCTCGCAAATTTGGACCCTTACACGTCGACCTTGGCAATTGGACAAAATAGGACTTGCTCGATCATCGCACCATTCCAGGAGACACACCAGGCAAGACACCTTGTCATTTGCTGTTTATTTATTTAGTTCATATTTCATGCATTATTCATTATTTTTATTATGCAAAATAAAATGTGATACATGACATAACCTGTTAGAACTTACTGTTTATTTATATTTCCTGCTATGTATTAGTTTTCTTACACATTAAACCTATATTTAAGAGACCACCTTTGTGTGTTGCATTCATTAGCCATGACACGTTATACTACAAAGTTGTGTGTCGCATGTAGAACACGGACATGCGTGACTGGCTGGCCACTGGTGCGTATAAGCCGTGCGATAGGAATAACTGCTAATAGAATTGCATGCTAGTTTGACTTAGCGGTTATAGAGGTTTACTATTGTGGATACAACATAGTAGGCATTGGGCGGAGAGGACAATTCCTTAACGTATGGGCTTCGATGCACTTTCCCTTGTGACCCAGAATCTCCGCTGGAGATACGGGGTTGATGACCCATGATTACTGACGGCCACTGACGTTCTGCGGAACGTTATGCTCTTAATGATTGGGCCTCTGGTGCCCCAAGGGGAGACTATGCCGATCCTATTTAGCCAGGACCCATGCGTAGGAAGGATTGTTCTTAACTACATTTCACTTAGAATGGTTAGGCACCTTTATCCGTTAGGTACGAGTACTTTTGGTTTGGGTACTTGTATTTGACCGTGGCTTGGAACAATAACTTACCGCGGACTAGTTTGCCACATCTTGTCCTTGTTTGGTTGTAGGTGTGGCTTACTACTCCGATAAGAAGGTATTGAACCTTGTTGGGGTCCGGATACCATATTGGATTCATAGCATGGGAAGATACGTCACCGTGAATTAGTTTACCATCTCCTGTCCTCGTTTGGTTGGGGGGATGGTAAGCTAGTTCAGTAGGTGTGTATTGGACCATGTTATAATTCAATTGACTTATTTATTTGAGCAATGTTTATTCAGTTTATATGGCATGATATTATGTGTCTTGTTACGTCCCTCTGAGGACCTGGTTATCTCGCCAGGTGTGTAAAACCCCTAAATTTCTACTATTTTTTAAATAAATTTGATACTGATTTTTTTATTTTTGTATATTGTACATCGCGTAGTTACATTGCACGTCGCGCGCGAAATTTTGTTTTTCGTAATTGCTCGACGAGTGCGACTATGTGCGAGCGTACATATTTTTGAAAAATATTTTTTTTATTTTTATAGTTTTGGAACAATATAGATAATAATTATTTTTAACTATCGTACCTAAATTTCCAAGTTTATGATTTTAATTATGAAAAGCCTTTCATTTATACAGATATAATAATAAATAATTTTCCTATAAAATGGTATATTAGAAAAGTATATTTATATAAATATTATTTGGACATACATATATATTTCATAATTATTTATTAGTTTATTTTTAAATAATAATGTAATTTTTGAAATTATTATTATTAGTGTTTTTGGAAAATATATTTTGAAATTATTGTGGCAATTTAAATCTTGATTTGATTTTATGGATTTATTTAAATAGTTAAATTAATATCTATATTTGAAATTTGATTGATTTTAAACTAAAGGATGGAATTTAATTAGATTTAAATTGATTTAGATTTGGATTGAAATTTATTTAATTTGATTTAAAATAAATAGAGGAATTATCTACAGGGACTTGCAACTATCATAATCCTTATCTAAATAGTAGCTTCCACCTCCTATATAAGGAGAGGCTCATTATTCTCTATTCCATTAATTTTCTTCACCTACAAATGTATTTGTGCATCGTGTCCGTGCACATCAAGCCATATCCATTCACTTCTTCTATTTTTCATCCAAATTGATTAATGTTCTCATTAAAGAAATTCTCTTTTCCCTTCCATCTATTTTCTCTTATCACAAATTCTTACTATCCTTTTACCGATCAACCAAGTCCGTCTATCCTAGTAGTCCTTAAATTTCGAGTACGAAAATTTTCAAAGGTGGATAGATTTGTAACTCATCTTCCCGAAATTATTATTTTTTTAAATTATATCTATATATTTTAATTTCATGTTTAAAAGTAATTTTTGTAGAAATTTTGTAAAAGATATTTTGTGATTACTTTTGTTTCCAAAAACTAGTTTTAAATTAATGGTTTGAAATAATGTTTCTAAAAAAAAAATGTTCTCGAATTTTTTATTTGAAATATAAAATATGTTTTTATTATTTTTGGTCTTCTAAAAATTGGTTTAAAAAAAAGAGCGATAAAAGGGTTTTTTTTGTCTATTTATTTTTAAATAACGATTTGGATTTATAAAAGTAAGTTTTATAATATTTAATGACATCGAGTATTATTTTGATATGTTAATCAGTTATTTGATTATATTTGAATTTATTTAAATTATCTTGATGCTTCAACTATACTTTAAATTATGTTGATAATTTAAACATTGTTTAAAATACTTACGATGACTAATTGGAGCATTACGATTTGTCTAATCTAGATTTGAAATGTTATTTGATTAAATGATTTATTTATTATTTGATTTAAATTATTTTGATAAATATTAGATATTATTTTAAAGTTATTATGTTGAGTTTGATTTGGATTTGGATTCATATGATTTGAATTATTTGATAATATAGAATAATACTTAAAGTTATTGTGGTGATCATTTAAAGGATTGCAATCAAATTGATCGTTTTTAAAAATAATTTATTTGATTTAAATTTATGGGAAGATTTATCCATTAGAAATTTTTATCCTATTGGAATCATATCTAGCATTAATTAGATCATTTTTTATTTAAATCAAATCCTATCTAATTTAGGAGATAAATCTGAAATAAATACCTATATAAACCCAATACATCCCCCTTCTATCAGCCATAATTCGAAATTATTTTTAGTCCAATAGAAACTCTAAAATTCGTCACTAGAATTCAGCCCCGCTTTTTAGCAGCAAGAGCAACTTGGAACGACGATATCTCCTAGCTCCGAACTCCGTTTTGCCTCCAATTTTTTTAAAAGAAGCGTATCGAGGTAAGGTTTCCAAAAACATATTTTAATAGACAAAATTAGTTCTGTAGATTTCTATAAAACTGTTTGAGTATCTAGTGTCCCAAAAATAAACGTATTTCAGTATTTTTGCGATTTCGGGATATTTCGAAAACGAAAATGCGATCCGTTTAGTTTTTCGGAAAGCTAATACGAAAACCTATACCATATCCTAACTTCAGAATTTATTAAATAAATGTAATAGGTGCAGTATTAACTATAATTAGATAATAGGCTATTTTCAGCATCTGAAGTTGTTCCTGCACCTTCCTCTTTGTGCGCTGTTGTTGATTCGTCGCCAGGACATCATCTTACCTCACTCGGACATCAGGCAAGACACCTTGTCTTTACTGTTTAATTTTTTGCTCAATATTATGCATGTTTTATTTCTTGTTCTTTCAAAACCATATGTAGTTGCAAATTATTATACTTTAGTTTTCTTTATACACTTGGCCTAGAGTTAAGGGACCACCTTTGTTTGTGCCGCATTTATTGACTCGACACATGTGTGCCACGATGTCACATGTCTCATATAGATTCGGACTTGCGTACCGACCGTACATCGGTGCGTACAGGACGAGCGTTAGGATATAACTGCTAATATAGTTGTCTAGAAGACTTAGCGGTTATTAGAAATATCGTGGTATGGATTCAGCACGAGTAGTACATGGGGAGGGTGAAGACAGTTATTAGGCGCAGGGGCTTTCACACATTTACTTTTCTGTAGCTGCCATTTGTGACTCAGCCGAGAGCTAGTGTGCCGTGCACTTATTTACTTTTCTCTAGATGCCACTAGTGCCTCGGTTGAAACACAAATGTGCCGTGCATTTACTTTTCTCTAGCTGCCGTTAGTGACTCACCCAAGAGCTAATGGCCGTGCATTTATTTTTCTCTAGATGCCCCTTAGCTCTCACTCGAGTGCTAATGGGCCGTGCATTTACTTTTCTCTAGACGCCACTAGTGCCTTGGTTGAAACGCTAACGCGCCGTGTTTCTAGTCTTGAGAACCCTTGTGTGGAACGTTGTCTTCAAAGTACATTTTCACATAAAATGGTTAAGGACCTTTATTTGTTTAGTCATATATATACTTTTATGTTGAGCTTCTATTATTCAGTTATTGGCATGATATTATGTGTCTTGTTACGTCCCTCTGAGGACCTGGTTATCTCGTCAGGTGTAGGCTCTTGTCTTTCGCAGGTGTTCTAGCTCTAGCCGTGATCATCGCTATATCTTCGAGGATGATTGCAATTGGATCGTCTTCGCTTCGCTCGCCAAACTTATTTCATTTTTCATGTATTTCGTCCTTTGCTTGTTGGTAGTGGATTTGTCTCCGCCCAACATATTGTACAAATACATTTTCATAGATGATTATATGAATTCTTTATTTTTCTTTATTTGTGGATGAGATTAGTTGTTATGGTTTCTACTGCATATTACAGCTTATGTATACATACAAGGCCATGTACTTCGTATGTATACAGCTGGCATTGTAGCTCCCCTTCCCGAAATTTTAAAATATATTTTTATTTATTTATTTGTTTTAAATGGTAATTTTAGAATTTTGTAAATAATTATTTAGTTAATTATTACGGTAGATGATTTTTAATCATGATTAAATTTAGGGTACAATGTGACTAGAAATCGTGGCACTGATAGTGCGGTGGCGTGCCTAGACTAGTGTATTAGCCATGCCAAGGAAGGCCGAGCCATAAGTGTGTCCTAACTAGAAAAACCAGGCCAAGTTGCGACTTAACCCTTACCGAAGTTTATTTATCATTACTTATATTATTGTGTTTTAGGGAAACCGGTTATATCATTTTAGCCCGGACTGGACCCGAACTGAGCCCAAGCCCATGTAGTCCTGCTGTACGTCTAGTGACATTCGTGTTGATGCATGTTGGTATGATTATGTGTCGTATTCCATTTTAGTGATCTAATGAGTATTCCTAAATATTTTTAATTTAATATTATAAATATTATTATTAGTTGGTATTCAATAATATTTGTATAAAATAAGTCATTGTACATTTTTGGATTATTGAATTTCGTTATTATCATTATTATTATTTTTCTTATTATTATTCTAGTTATTTTTGTTATTCTTAAATAAAATAATTGATAATCATTTATTCAGATATTTCGTCTTCAAATGAATTATACGTATATAAATATATAGATGTGCATATTAATAAACTGTATACGAGAAATTATTATTAATGTTTTGGTTATGGAATATTTATCCATATATATATATATATATATATATATATATATATATATATATATATATATATATTAATTGTTATAAGGATACAAGTATAGATATATATAAATGTGTATGTGTATATATAGATATATATATACATATACATTACATATGTGTATATATATATATATAGGTATTTAGTGTGTATTTATATAAATAGAGATATATAAAGTATATGCGTATAAACGTGTATATACAAATATATAACATTGTGTATATGCATGGAAATATACAAGGATATATGTGTGCTTGTGTATATATAAAAATATTTGTGTGTATATACATATATGTATAAATATATAAATAATTATATGTATTTTAGTTATACTAATAAAACCAATAAAACCCCAAGCCAGGCCAGCCCAGCCCAGCCCAGCCTTTTGGAATACAACCAAACCCCCATAACTTAGCAGGCCAGCCCTCTCCATTGGCCCATACAACCGAGCCCACAGCCTAGTGAGCCGAGAGCAATGCTCTTTTATTTCCAACAGAACCCTTATATATGCGTGTATCAACCGCGAACATGGGGAGAAGAGTTTGTAACTATCGAAACCCTAACCACCCTGTGCGCCGACAGCCCCGATCCTGGCAACCTCCTCCAGTCTGGGCGCGGCATCGTCGGCCGGCCAGGTCCGCCGCAAAGCACCGCCGGCGACCAGGATTGCGCGCGCGTGCGTTGGAGCAGAGAGATAGCAGCAATTTTAAGGTCGACTTCGCCGTAACCTTTCGTCGCGCTCGGTCGACCAATGGTCGAACCGTCTTCGCAGGTATGAATGCAACCTATAGGCCTACAAGCCTGTTCTTTTAGTTTAAATTGGTACGACCTAGATCGCCCGCAAAGTCGACGAAAAACACTCCGGAACAGGACAGCATATAGCAGTCCAAACCCCTGTTTGGAAGCCGATTTCTGGGCAGCAGATCGTCAAAACATAAAATCTAAAAGAACAGATGTTTAGACAACATATACGACAGCAAAACCCTTTTCATGGATCCTGATTTCAATGAGTAGGTTCGAAATAATTTGATTCTAAAGTTTAGAAAAAAACCCGTTTTCAAAATATTAAAAACTACAAAAACCCACGATACGACGTGCGTCCCGCCATTTCGGGCGACGTGGTCACGCACCGTAAGTATCAAAAGGTGCGTAACAGCTTCGTGGTCGTGTGGGCTTTGGCGGAATTCAAATTGGTCGCGTGTGCGCGACGAATTTGATACGTATCCGTCAAAATTCACCGTATCGTGCACTTTGCGAATTTCTCAATTACTTTGTGCATGCTTGTCAGATCGAGATGAAACTTGCGCCAACAGAACCGTATCATTTTTCTGGTCCTGTATGTCAAGTTTGGTCCGATTCTGAGACCGTTGATAAAATCACCGTTTTGCGGGCCCTACGGTCCGACTCAACGGGCGATTTTGTGCACGGCCCGCCGGAATCCAACTCTGGACATACGGTTGGGTTCATATCGGAAAACCAAATCCGTAGACATGTAGTTTGACAATTTTAGAGACCATTGACTCTGGCACGCTTTTCGGTGCAAAGTGAATCCAGCGGCGGACATAGTTTTTGCCTGAAATTACCGTTTTGCCCCTGTGTCCAGAATTGAACTTAAGGACAGGCAATCCTAGCTAATTTGACTATTCTGAGAACATTGGTAATATTTATTTCAGCTTTCGGAGACAGTTGTGATGACTTGGATTTTCTGACTTGTTGATTGGCGATACATTGTTGGTTCTCCGTACAACCTCCAGGCAAGTATACCTTGTATTCCTCTATAGTTTTATTTACATACATTTTCTTTCGTTTTTCAGTTATTTGATTGTTTATGGACATGTGCTTTTCGTGTTATTTTCTGTGGAGTTGTTTTTATTGTTTATAGTCATGTTCATATTTTGGCCTTGTGTTTCACATTTGGAGTTCTCGTCAGTACCTTGCTTGAGTCGTGTCATAGAACGAGTACGTGTAAGTGAACTGCTAAATCCTTGATATTGTTTTCTTGGCACCAGAGAGTCCACACTCGGGACGAGGGTGTTTTTCTTGATCTGTTTACATCCGTGAGTCCACGCTAGGGACTAGGGTGTCGATTATTTGCACCAGAGAGTCCACGCTCGGGACGAGGGTGTAGACTTGACTTGACTTGCACCCGAGAGTCCACAGTCGGGATGAGGGTGTTTACATTAGAGAGTCCACACACGGGACGAGGATGTAATATTTGCACCAGAGAGTCCACACTCGGGACGAGGGTGCCTTGCCGTGAACTAACCAGAGAGTCCACACTCGGGACGAGGGTTAGTACTAACCAGTTAGTCCACACTCGGGACGAGGGTTAGTGTTTAGTTCAAACCTGTGAGTCCACACTCGGGATGAGGGTTTGGTTTTTTCCATTGATCTCGTGATTATCATTCATCCGGCAGTTCATTTATACGTAGTTGTTCTGGTGTTCGTGTGTTCGAGTTTGTGTTCGTGTTCGTAGTCATTTGTCTTGTCCTTATTCTTTCTTGTTTATTTCTTGCGCATGATAAAACTGTTAGATAGGCATGTATATTATGTATCTTGCTATGTCCTCTGAGGACCTGACGATCTCTTCAGGTTTAGCGATTGCATGGAGTTAGCTAGTAGTTCTGGATGGCAGAGGATTTGCGGTTCTTGCGAGATTCAGGTATCGTTATCAAGTTTATTATCCGCTCATGCCTTATGTTCCTTATCATGATATACTTTTTTTGTTAGTTACAATTATAGACTCATATCATTTCTTAGAGTCTAATCGGACATATATGCTAGTGGGCTGCAGACCACGACCCATAGTGTTCATTCATGTTTCATATTCTTATTGTGGGTTGAGATATAGATTTGTTTGCCATGAGTTGGCAGTATACCATAGCCTTGACAGCGTTTACGTATTTGAGTCGGGCTGGAGTCCGCTCGATGCGTAGCTGGGCTTGGACACGCTTCGTATCCGAAAAGCGGGTGCGGGTCGTGACAGGCATGTCTACGTTCCTAGTCCTACGTATTTTGGGACTGGGGCGTTACATGTTTTTGTGGTGGCCCATACAGGTCTAGATAAATTATTTGGTTACTTTACCGTACCAAGCAAGCCTGTGTATAGGATTAGAAGTCTAGGATCTCATCCACATACTTGACCTCTTTCCTCGATCCCATATTTGAATTACCGTTCGACTCATCAATTGCATCTTGCTTGATTCCTCCTATCATTATTCTTATCTTCCTTTCGTGTTAGCTAGAGATTGACCCTACTAGTTAGATATCCCAAATACTATTAGTTTAATTCTTTTAAGTTGGGTAGAATACTTTATGACCTAGTAATCCCTTTGTCCTTATGACCTATATTAGTAAGTTCACTTAGATTCTAGAATTTAGAGGTCCCTAACCCATCTAGTCAACCAAGGACTTGGACAAGAAGACTATAGGACGACTGTATAAAGACCATCACAGGACATGACTTAGATCCTTTAGAAGTTCGACTATACTCCCTCTCAATTTTAAACTTTTGTGCCTATATTTTTACTATCTAGACTAATGATGCTAATATAGCCTAGTTTTTGCAAGCTAAATTCGTTATCAAGCTTGTTCATGACATATGTTATTGGAGGCCTCCACTAACAGATTGTCTACTCAGAACCGATGCATGATGGTCTGATCAACCTAGTGCACTTTGGTTCGCTTCTATATATCGTTCTACATGGATAGGGACATAGCTAAACTTGTCCTCTAGAGTCCCATCCGCGACTGCTTTGGCAACTCCTTTGGAATTATTCGGTCATCTTTACGTATTCGTATTCGATAACGCCTCCTTCGAACTCTATACTGCTTTCGCCTTCACCTATTTTAGAAGGACGAAGGCGTTATACTAGAACTTGCTCTATTCTTCCTAATGACTATGACCATCCTCGCTCGATGTTGCTGTATCTTCATCCTAAGCTACTCGTTCTTTTTTTCGGCCCTATATTTACTATCACGACCTCCTAATCACTTAAATTAGGAGTGAATCTAATCGTTCTCCTAATCGTGCCATCAACCTACTTCCAAGAAACCATATCTTAAAGTCTCTAATTTATTTTCTTTTGATACCATGTTATTCCTTATCGCAGGTTATCTTGATTAAACTTTAACCCTTGATCATTTTTACTCTTGCATTAATTAGCCATATCCACGATTATTTCGTATTTATCTAAATCACGATTTCCTAATGCATCTTATGTTGAACGTTGTGAATTAATTTTTCCTCATCGTAACCCCTTTGTGCCTTTTCACCCTCCTACTAATTCTTAATTTCGAGGACAAAATTCTTTTAAGTTGGGTAGGATGTAAAATCCCTAAATTTTTAATATTTTTTTAAATAAATTTGATACTGATTTTATTATTTTTGTATATTGTACATCGCGTAGTTGCATTGTACGTCGCGCCTGAAATTTTGTTTTTCGTAATTGCTCGACGAGTGCGACTATGTGCGAGCGTACATATTTTTGAAAAATATTTTTTTCTATTTTTATAGTTTTGGAATAATATAGATAATAATTATTTTTAGCTATCATACCTAAATTTCCAAGTTTATGATTTTAATTATGAAAAGCCTTTCATTTATACAGATATAATAATAAATAATTTTCCTATAAAATGGTATATTAGAAAAGTATATTTATGTAAATATTATTTGGACATACATATATATTTCGTAATTATTTATTAGTTTATTTTTAAATAATAATGTAATTTTCAAAATTATTATTATTAGTATTTTTGGAAAATATATTTTGAAATTATTGTGGCAATTTAAATCTTGATTTGATTTTATGGATTTATTTAAATAGTTAAATTAATATCTATATTTGAAATTTGATTGATTTTAAACTAAAGGATGGAATTTAATTAGATTTAAATTGATTTAGATTTGGATTGAAATTTATTGAATTTGATTTAAAATAAATAGAGGAATTATCTGAAATTTATTGAATTTGATTTCAAATCCTATCTAATTTAGGAGATAAATCTGAAATAAATACCTATATAAACCCAATACATCCCCCTTCTATCAGCCATAATTCGAAATTATTTTTAGTCCAATAGAAACTCTAAAATTCGTCGGTAGAATTCAGCCCCGCTTTTTAGCAGCAAGAGCAACTTGGAATGACGATATCTCCTAGCTTCGAACTCCATTTTGCCTTCAGTTTTTTTAAAAAGAAGCGTATCGAGGTAAGGTTTCCAAAAACATATTTTAATAGACAAAATTCGTTCTGTATATTTCTACAAAACTGTTTGAGTATCTAGTGTCCCAAAAATAAACGTATTTCAGTATTTTTGCGATTTCGGGAGATTCCGAAAACGAAAATGCGATCCGTTTAGTTTTTTGGAAAGCTAATACGAAAACCTATACCATATCCTAACTTCAGAATTTATTAAATAAATGTAATAGGTGCAGTATTAACTATAATTAGATAATAGGCTATTTTCAGCATCTGAAGTTGTTCCTGCACCTTCCTCTTTGTGCGCTGTTGTTGATTCATCGCCAGGACATCATCTTACCTCACTCGGACATCAGGCAAGACACCTTGTCTTTACTGTTTAATTTCTTGCTCAATATCATACATGTTTTATTTCTTGTTCTTTCAAAACCATATGTAGTTGCAAATTATTATACTTTAGTTTTCTTTATACACTTGGCCTAGAGTTAAGGGACCACCTTTGTTTGTGCCGCATTCATTGACTCGACACATGTGTGCCACGATGTCATGTGTCTCATATTGTCACGCCCCGCTCCCGTAGGAGCGCTCGTCCTCGCTAAGGCGTGATGCCGCACGGGCCTAGGTTGCGCCCGTGCAAGGCCAAGTCCAGAAACGGCCGATTTGAGTTCTAGGCCACAGAGTCGCACAGAGTGTCCCCATTTGCAGCGGAATATAAATGAACACAATTGAAGCGAAACCAAATTCTTTATTGATATTCAACAAGTTTACAAGCGGCGCTAGGCCGATATTACAAGTCGCTCAAGCTCTCTCTCTCTCTGAAACATAAAAGGCGTGCCAAATGGCTTACAACATGGAAGGATACATGGCGATGTTCCGATACATTATGTCCTGTATAGGGTGCTTCAGCTTCTTGCAACGTTCCAAGGCCCCCAGAGTTGGCTCCGCGCCTTGACACGTTCGACGAAAGCTCCGCACCCGCCGACGTCTCCTGCTATCCTGCAAGCATACTGTGGGGTTATCAGTACATTGTTATGCACTGGTGGGGAGGCTGGCTCGCCCACAATGCCATCATTACCAAACACGTTCTATAATCTTTTGTGCATCTCTATCATTCATTGTCTTTCTAATCTTGCCTTAGGATCAATTTCATGGCATATTGCATAGCCTATCTCGTGTTACCGAATTCAAGTGTCGCATGAGAAATACATGCACGACTTACCCATACTTACCGTCCGGCCTTCCCTGTTCAAGGTAAACCAAGTTAAACCACAATTCATGTATAATAACATAACACGATTCATGTACGCATTCAATATCGAGTGTGTGTCCATGTCTCGGGATTCTAGCACGTCGGGGGCATGTTCTAACACGTCGTAGGCACGTTTTTAGAGTGTTACAATTCAAGCATGTTTCGGGTATTTCGTTCAAGCATGTTCAGGAGTGTTACATATCGAGCATGTTCAGCAGGTTACATTTCAAGCATGTTCTGGCATGTTACATTTCGAGCATGTTCATGTTCAGGATGTTACTTTGCAAGCATGTTCAAGAGTGTTATATTTTGGGCATGTTCAGGAGACACTTGTTCATTTAACTTAGATTACTTTGATTTCAATGCAAGAACTTGCACGTGGATTGCCACCAGCATAGTCCACTTAATCTACATGCACGGGTCGCTGGCTTTACAAGCCATTTAGGACATTCCCCTGTGGCAATTCTCAACTTAGCGTAGGGTGATGGCTGGTACACCCCGTTAAGTCTCTTGAATATACCCTCCTACTTACGTCTCTTGGTGCCCAAGCCCGCACCCAAGCAGCCCGTAAGCGCCGTATTGATTCTGCCTAGGCCGGCCACGGTTTACCCCCCCAACGCCCGTGCCGCAGAATCCTTCCACATGACGGCCACGGTTTGCCCCCCCATCGCCCGTGCCGTTTGTCCACGACCATTTCGTATTATCTTGTCTTTTACTTAGCGGCTATCTCTGAGCCGTAGGCTAACCCTTAGCCATAATGCGTTAACGACCAGGTTGGCGTCCGTACAGCGCGGGTAGTAAGCCCCGTTGCACGTGCCCGTCATACCTGTCGCTAGCGTCTTCCATGTCTTATCTTTCATGCCATAATGCGTTAACGACCAGGTTGGCGTCCGTACAGCGCGGGTAGCGAGCCCCGTTGCACGTGCCCGTCATACCTGTCGCTAGCGTCTTCCATGTCTTATCTTTCATGTATTCTTTCTTTTCATGTTATTCTTTCACTTGTTCGTATGTTCATAGAGTCATTCATGTGTTTGTTCATTCATTCGTTGATTCATTCATTCATGCATTACGCAACTCCCAGTGTGGGAGTCGCCTTGGCGACCCATCGGTCCCATAGCCTTCCAATGTTGCTAAACTCTACTCGGAGCGACTATGTTGATAGCCTTCCCGTTTCATTGTTGTAAACCATTCATTGTTTCATTGTTTGAACGTATACGGGACATGAACGTGAGCTTGTGCCGTAGCACGAGCGTAGAGCGTGGTGCGAGCGTTTCTATAATTGCCGAGTTCTTTTCCATGTTCTAAACAAGCATGCAAGATGGGATTATTCCCTCAGCTAGGTGCGTTGAATCATTTATTAACATGCATGGTGTTGTCGCCTAGCGATTCTCGTGATAGTGTCCGCATTGTTATGTGTCTAGGCTAAGCACAGACGGGTTCATCGGAGCCACCCACCTTAGCGATGTTCGCATCGGCCGAGCGATCCTCCGAGCGCGCCTTCGATAGTCTAAGTCTGGATTCATCTTGTCGGGCCAATGCAAGCCTTGCATCGATTTCCATTGTTACTTCATCGGGTCGAGGCAATTCTTCGGGTCGACGGCTCGTTTGAGTCGTTGCACTTGCCGTTTGGAATCGGCGTTCCGCTAGGGCGGAGCGGGTCGTTACACATATAGATTCGGACTTGCGTACCGACCGTACATCGGTGCGTACAGGACGAGCGTTAGGATATAACTGCTAATATAGTTGTTTAGAAGACTTAGCGGTTATTAGAAATATCGTGGTGTGGATTCAGCATGAGTAGTACATGGGGAGGGTGAAGACAGTTATTAGGCGTAGGGGCTTTCACACATTTACTTTTCTCTAGCTGCCATTTGTGACTCAGCCGAGAGCTAGTGTGCCGTGCACTTATTTACTTTTCTCTGGATGCCACTAGTGCCTCGGTTGAAACACAAATGTGCCGTACATTTACTTTTCTCTAGCTGCCATTAGTGACTCACCCAAGAGCTAGTGGCCGTGCATTTATTTTTCTCTAGATGCCCCTTAGCTCTCACTCGAGTGCTAATGGGCTGTGCATTTACTTTTCTCTAGACGCCACTAGTGCCTTGGTTGAAACGCTAACGCGCCGTGTTTCTAGTCTCGAGAACCCTTGTGTGTAACGTTGTCTTCAAAGTACATTTTCACATATAATGGTTAAGGACCTTTATTTGTTTAGTCATATATATACTTTTATGTTGAGCTTCTATTATTCAGTTATTGGCATGATATTATGTGTCTTGTTACGTCCCTCTGAGGACCTGGTTATCTCGCCAGGTGTGGGCTCTTGTCTTTCGCAGGTGTTCTAGCTCTAGCCGTGATCATTGCTATATCTTCGAGGATGATTGCAATTGGATCGTCTTCGCTTCGCTCGCCAAACTTATTTCATTTTTCATGTATTTCGTCCTTTGCTTGTTGGTAGTAGATTTGTCTCCGCCCAACATATTATACAAATATATTTCCATAGATGATTATATGAATTCTTTATTTTTCTTTATTTATGGATGAGATTAGTTGTTATGGTTTCTACTGCATATTACAGCTTATGTATACATACAAGGCCATGTACTTCGTATGTATACAGCTGGCATGTCTACGTTCCTAGTCCTACATATTTTGGGACTGGGGCGTTACAAGGTGTGTGTGCTCTTGTCTTTCGCAGGTGTTCTAGCTCTAGCCGTGATCATCGCTATTTCTTCGAGGATGATTGCACTTGGATCGTCTTCGCTTCGCTCGCCAAACTCATTTCATTTTCTATGTATTTTATCCTTATTTGTTGGTAGTGGATTTGTCTCCACCCAACATATTGTATCAAGACAATTCATTATCATTATATGATATCTACGTTCCTAATCCTACGTATTTTGGGACTGGAGCATTAAATATTTTTGTGGTAGCCCATGCAGGTCGAGATAAATTGTTTAGTTACTTTGCCGAACCAAGCAAGCATGCGTATAGGATTAGAGTCTAGGATCTCATCCATATACTTGACCTCTTTCCTCGATTCCATATTCGACCGATTCATCGATTGCATTTTGCTTGATTCCTTCTATCATTATTCTTATCTTCCCTTCGTGCTTGCTAGAGATTGACCCTACTAGTTAGATGTTCCAAACACCCTTAGCTAATTTTTTAAGTTGGGTAGAATACCCCACAACCTGACACACCCTTGACCATTAAGGAGAATACAAATAGGATTATCTAGACTATAGGAACTAGAGGGATTTAACCCATTTGGTCAACCAAGCCTTGGGCAATAAACCGTACAATGATCGTATAGGAATAAACAAGACCTAGATTTTTATGACACTTAGACTATTCATATTGGTTCTTATTTCATCTACCCTCGTGCCTATGTTTTACTATCTAGACTATTGATGCTAATATAGCCTAGTATTTGCAAGCTAATTTTTTATCGAGCTTGAGCAAGGCATATGCTATTGAGCGGCCGCTCACTAACATATTGTCTAATCAGAACCGGTGCATGATGGCCTGATCAACCGAGTGCACTTTGGTTCGCCTTTTCAATCTACGTGGATGTGATGTAGTTAAAGTTACCCCTTGGAATCCCATTCACGACTGCCTTGAAGATTCTTTTACTTATACGACCGCCTTTGAACTACGTATTCGTAATTGATAATGTCGTCGTTGAACTCCTTAAATCGCTTTCGCCTTCACCGATTTTGGAAGGACGAAGGCACTTGTACTTGAATTTCCTCTAGCTGTCCTATCATTTATGACCATTACCACTCAATGTTGCTATATCTTCATCTTAAACTACTCGTCCTTTTCTTGGCCCTATATTCGCTATCATGAACCTTCCAAATCACTTAATTTAGGCATGAACCAAATCGATCTCTTATTCGTGCCTCAACCTACTCTCAAGAACCCATATCTACTAGGTCTCTAACTTATTTTCTCTTGATACCATATCATTCTTTATTGCATGATACTCTTGATTTAAACTTTAAACCCTTAATCTTCTACTCGTTCCTTAACTCGCAACCCTCATAACCATACCCATGTTAAATTCTATGATTTAGATCACGATTTCTTACGACATGATTTTGTTGAAACATTGTCATTGTTTGTTCCCCATCGATACGGCCCCTTGTGTCTTCTCAATCCCCCTACTTTTTAATTTCGAGGACAAAATTCTTTTAAGTTGGATAGGATGTAAAACCCCTCAATTTTTACTATATTTTTTTAAAATAAATTTGGTACTGATTTTTTTATTTTGTATTTATACGTCGCGTAGTTGCATTGTACGTCGCGCGCGAAATTTTATTTTTCGTAATTGCTCGACGAGTGCGAATATGTGCGAGCGTACATATTTTGGAAAAATATTTTTCTATTTTTATATAGTTTCAAAATAATATACATAATAATTATTTTGTTATCGTACCAAAATTCCCAAGTTTGTTATTTCATTTATAAAGCCTTTCATTTCTAACAGTTATTAGTAATAAATAATATTTTTATTGTATACTAGAAAAGCATAATTATGTAAGTATTATTTGTGCATACCTATTTCGTAATTATCTATTAGTTTATTTTTAAATAATAGTACAATTTTCGAAATTAATATTATAGCATATTTTTGAATTATAAAAAGTTAATTTTTATACTAGTTATTCTGAATAAATCGAATAAAATTTTTTAAATAAATTTATATGGATTGTTCAATAAGGATTTAGTCATTATTTGATATTATCTACAATCTAAATATAAATTGAACCCAAATTTGATTTAAATAATTAATTTGGGTCCAAATCCTTATCCAATTAGAATTCTCCTTAACCCTATATATAGGGGAGCCCCCATATTATATTTTTCTCCACAAATTCTTCCACAAAGTGTATGTGCATCGTGTCGGTGTCTATCTCTTCCGTGTCAGCCGTGACGGCCTCGGGTCCGACCCCGGGTGTGTTTCCAATCTTATTCCATTCTTTTTTTTACATATACATTGTATATCTCCTGTGTTGACAACCCCGACACAACTTATAATCCTAACTCTAGCCTGTAGCCGCTACTCCCTGCTTCCCGTCGACCTCGCCATCAACACTACCAGCACCCTCCCGACTTGCCCAGCACCCTCGCAACCCTCCGACTCCCAGCCTCCATACCACCACTACCAACCAAACTATCACCACCACCATCACCACGGCAGCCCAACGCCGGCACCACTCCCCCCCGACATCTATCTCCTGCGCCCAAAAAAAAACTCTCCGCCATCGCAACCGCGGCCACCGTCGCCAGATCCCAGTGAAGCTCGATCTTCCTCCTGCCAACCAGAACACAGCGGCATCGCCACCACGACAGCTGCAACGGCCCAACCCTCACACCGCCATAATCTGACCATCACCACCACCATTAGCAAACCCCAAACTCTCCATTGGCCGACCACCTCAGCCCGACCGAGAACCTCCACACCCCGTCGACTTCTCCGAGCTGACCATTTTGACCTTGTGCCAGCGCATCCCCTCGCCTCCGGCTCGTCGCAGTGGCGCGGCCAGCTTCCGGTGAACCCATGGCAGACCTCACCAAGCCCAACACTTCACGCGCCGCCCGGCGAGCCTCGCGGGCGACCTTTCCGGTAAGGAACCCCCATCACTGGCCGGATCTCGACAGTGCCGGAGTCCCCATGGCCTGTCCGCGCCAGAGCCGATGACAGCCCGAGCTTTTGCGACACCACCTCCAAGTTAGCGGCGGCGAGCGCGCGCCGTCGTGAACGTCCAGAGCCGCTGCGCCGACCCTCAAAGCCGGCCGGTGAGCTTCCGCCCGACCGTGCACCCAAAACCCTGTGGATCGCCGTCGGTTCCCGTGCCTTTGAGTGCGCAGCCCACCGCGCGGCTCCTGTAATACCCCAGAACCATAATACTGGAGAGCAGGGGCATACATAGCCAGCTACATATAATTAAATGGAATCCACCCCACTATACGGTCACGGCTGTCTAGATATATGATGGTTTAGCTACAATCCATCAGTCTTCTATGGTCATAACAAGCCTAAATGTCTCAATCTCAAGCAAGCAAGTAAAGTTACAAGATGTAAGATCACCAAATATACAATAGTAAGGCGTTCCAAACATTACATATCCAGCTGATCATGAAGCTAGTCGTTACAAAATATGAGGACTAGCAAGAGTTCGGTCATACATGATCAACCCTAGGATCTGTCAATCATGTTACAGCCCGTAGGCAGACAATAATAAGGCATACAATACGAGCTAACAGGTGCTCGCCGGCTAAACGCCTCAAAATAAAATTTTTATAATAGAGTGGGAGAGCAAAAATAAACCCACTCGTTGCCTTGGTCACGCCTGATGGTCACCATCGGGCTGGAAGGTCGGTAGATCCTCTGAAGCTGCTCCAAAATCTGGCCACACAAAACCAGCTGGGTCAGATCCCAGAAAAAGCAAGTGCCACAAAGGAGGCTTCACTTAAGAACTAAAACCAGCACATCAGAAAATATATTAAGCAGTTAAAAGAACTTGAAGTAAAAGAATAACAACAATCATAATGGAGTACGAGGGAACCATTCAAGTAGCCAGGTCACAAGCCTTAAACTAAATAAGGACCGGAGTTGTAACCCTTCACCTGAATAGAACTCTGTCTCCAATCTTGTTGGTAAGGTAAAACATTATAAGCATGACGTGGGGTGCAATAATACAATAAACGAAGAGAGGGCTTAGAACTGCTCCGGGAGCCAGGTTACAACCCTTAAACCAAACAAGGACCGGGGTCGTAACCCTTCGCCTGAACCGAAGTTAGCCTCTGATCTTTATTGTTAAAAGCGACAATCATGCGATCAAGCTTGCAATAATCGAGCACTGAAAACCATACCATACAATTTCTCCCGGCCAATCAGTGACTACGGCTTTCTACATTAGCTAACTAGGGTTATCACAACATGCAGTGAAATGTTCCTCCAGCCACAAGCCCTGCAGCTAATTCAGGTTATCCAGGCGACCTGGGTTCATTAAGCAGTACATCGTTCTTTCCATATATCAGTGAGTTTGGACTTGTGCCCTACTCGTCGGCAGGCTGCAAGTCCCACAATGGTGGCCGGGATAACGGGATCGCCTGTAGGTGAGAAAATCTCTCATGACTACTGAATTATTCTAGTTATTAGCCTTAGCCATTTACAGCAGGTACCCCTGACCGTGGTACTCAGGGATCCCTGTCCTAGACATGATGCAAACACTACCGGTCCAATTGTACAAACACAATCATCCACGGTGTCCAGGCCATTCAATCTTGTCATGTTATGCTAGCCGTCGCAACAGCCTTCAAAATATGTATAATGTCATATTCACTGTCAGGAGTACGTCACGTCGGACCACTAGCATGTCAGGTCATTTGTCAAAAGTGCACCACAACGGGTCACCATCGTGTCCGAGAATAATTAATTTAGCAAAAGTGCACATTTAATAATTAAATATTAGAAGGGGCAAGGGCTGTAGGGGATTCATGCGGCTCGAAAAATTTCTATGCGGCCAGCAGTCACTTGCTTATGCGGCTAAGCCATTAAATACGTGCATGCGGCTAGAAAAATATATAAATATGCAAATTAATACGGCTCGCTATTGGTATGCGGCTGATGGAAGCCAAATGCGGCTGGCTTAAGGAATTGCATTAAGGAAATGTATATATACATATATATATATATAAAATATATATATATATATATATATATATATATATATATATATATATATATATATATATATATATATATATAATGCTTTTAAGAATGCATTAAAGAATGCATTTAAATGCATTCTTACATGCTTATGCGGCTGGCTCTCCAAGGAAGGGCATTAAAGCATAAAATATAAATCTTAAGGCCTTAAATGCATTAAAGAATAAAATATAAAATGTTAAGGCTTTGAATGCATAAAAGCATAAAATATAAAATGTTAAGACTTTAAATGCATAAAAGCATTAAGTAATGCATTAGGAACATAAAGCCTCCAGAAGCCTATGCGGCTAGCTTTATGGATTATAATGCATTATTAATGCATTAATATATGAAGTATTATTATGGTGCATTGAATGCATTGAATGCATGCGGCTTGCATATTAATGTATTGCATAAGCATGCGGCTCACTTGCTTCTCCATGCGGCTGAAAGCATTTGGAAAATACAAAAGAGGCATGCGGCTGAATGCCTTAGTGTATGTATTTGGAATATGCATTAAATTATTCACTAAAATATTGCATGCATTGATATAATACATTAATATGCATGCGGCTGAAGACTAAGGCCATGCATTATTTAATGCATCTAATGCATTATTTCAAGCTTATACGGCTACAACCAAGTGCCACATGCGGCTGACTGTTAGTATTGCATTAAATAATGCATGTAAACTAAATGCTTGCTATTGCATTCATAGGCCATGCGACTGAGATAGGTTGGCCTATGCGGCTCAGCAATTCCCGTAGGTCAAATTAGACCAAACGAAATTCTCTGCAACATGGGATCATCAACTAGCAAAATATGCAAGTTTGATAGATCAAACTCCCGGGAACCGAAAATACCACAAAGCTAGATTTACAAGAATTTAACCATGGAAATAAAAAATGCCAAGTACTAAAGTGAGTTAGAAACACATGAGGAAGACAATGGAACAATAAAAATGGACTTCCTCCATGAAGCAAGATGTACTTGCCTAAGCTCTCTCTCTCTCTCTCTCTCTCTCTCTCTCCTGGTGGTTGAAGAAGTAATGGTGGAGAAGAAGAAGTAATAAAGCAAGAGAAATGAGTGGTGGGATATTTAATGAAGGTGGTGGTAGGTGGGAGTGGTTTGGTCCACATAAAAACCGAACCATGCAAAACCAAGCCGAACCAAGTCAAGATAAACCAATCAAGGAAATGGTAAAATAAATCAAGCAGAGAGACATGCAATACGGGTCTAAATACGTACACGTATACAAAATACGTTATACGAACAATGGTCATTACAGCTCCGCCTCCCCTCTGCCGCGCGGCCATCCTCCAGCAGCCGCCTCACCAACTTCTGCCAACCATCGCCGATCGTGCCGCCACCAGCGCGCTGCCCAAAACTCGGCGTCGACCGCTCCGCAAGCCACTGTGCCCAGTCCCGGCCGCCTCCGACGCCACCTCTTCACCGCTCCGACCGACTGTCGGAGCTCCGTCCCGCGCCGCCCATCACGTGAGAATCCCTTCTCGATTCCCCTCTCTCGACCACTCTCTCTCACTCATTTCCTTCTTCCTTTTTTTAAAAGAAACACAGCTGTATAGTTTTGGGTTATTATTATCATTATTATTATTATTATCATTAAAGGAAGGATTGGGCTGTATAGTTTTTTGGATTATTATTAATTAGTATTATTATTATTATTATTAGTGTTATAGTATTATTATAGTTGTTATTCTTAACTGTATATATGCATTAAATAATTTTAAAGAAAAATATAGATGTGGGTTGGGGATAGTTCTACACCCTAAAAATATTTTTTCCAACGATTAGATAATTATCTATAAATATTTTAGCTCATAAAATATAGGTTTCAACTTATTTTTTTCTTGTACTTTTGAAATATTTATCCGAGAAATATTTTTACTTATAAAAAACATATTTTCACCCCGAAAATCCTAACTTTGACAAACTTTGAGTTTTTAGTTAAAATGATACTTTTATATATTTTTGGTATTATCTAAAACATATTTTGACTAATAAAAATCTAGTTTCAATATTATAAATATTTTCTAAAATACTATACATAACTTCTTCTTTTTCCTCAAACTCTCTCTTCGATTATAATCACCAATCATAACAAAACTGTACTTTCCTATTTTCTCACGAATTTGGACCCTTACACGTCGACCTTGGCAATTGGACAAAATAGGACTTGCTCGATCATCGCACTACTCCAAGAGACACACCAGGCAAGACACCTTGTCATTTGCTGTTTATTTATTTAGCTCATATTTTATGCATTATTCATTATTTTTTATGCAAAATAAACTGTGATACATGGCATAACCTGTTAGAACTTACTGTTCATTTATATTTTCTGCTATGTATTAGTTTTTTTTACACATTAAACCTAGATTTAAGGGACCACTTTTGTGTGTTGCATTCATTGGCCTTGACACGTTATACCACGAAGTTGTGTGTCGCATGTAGAACATCGACATGCGTGACTGGATGGCCACTGGTGCGTATAAGCCGTGCGATAGGAATAACCGCTAATAGAATTGTATGCTAGTTTGACTTAGCGGTTATGTAGGTTTACAGTTGTGGATACAACATAGTAGGCATTGGGCGCGGGAAGGACAATTCTTTAGCGTATGGGCTTCGATGCACTTTCCCTTGTGACCCGAAAGCTCCGCTGGAGATACGGGGTTGATGACCCATGATTACTGACGGCCACTGACGTTTTGCGAAAAATTATGCTCTTACTGATTGGGCCTCTGGTGCCCCAAGGGGGGACCATGCCGATCCTATTTAGCCAGGGCCTATACGTAGGAAGGATTGTTCTTAACTATATTTCACTTAGAACGGTTAGGCACCTTTATCCGTTCGGTACGAGTACTTTTGGTTTGGGTACTTGTATCTGACCGTAGCTTGGAACAATAACTTATCGCAGACTAGTTTTGCCACATCTTGTCCTTGTTTGGTTGTAGGTGTGGCTTACTACTCCGATGAGAAGGTATTGAACCTTGTTGGGGTCCGGATACCATATTAGATTCATAGCATGGGAAGATACGTCACCGTGAATTAGTTTACCATCTCCTGTCCTTGTTTGGTTGGGGGGATGGTAAGCTAGTTCAGTAGGTGTGTATTGGACCATGTTATAATTCAATTGACTTATTTATTTGAGCAATGTTTATTCAGTTTATATGGCATGATATTATGTGTCTTGTTACGTCCCTCTGAGGACCTGGTTATCTCGCCAGGTGTGTGTGCTCTTGTCTTTCGCAGGTGTTCTAGCTCTAGTCGTGATTATCGCTATTTCTTCGAGGATGATTGCACTTGGATCATCTTCGCTTCGCTCGCTAAACTCATTTTATTTTCTATGTATTTTCTCCTTATTTGTTGGTAATGGATTTGTCTCTGCCAAATATATTGTATCAAGACAATTCATTATCATTATATGATATCTTTTATTCTTACATTTTATGTATGAGATTAGTTAGTTGTGGTTTACTGTATTTTACAGCTTACGTATATTTATTATGCGGCTGGCATGTCTACGTTTCTAGTCCTACGTATTTTAGAACTGGGGCGTTATATGTTTTTGTGGTGGTCCATGCAGGTCGAGATAAATTGTTTGGTTACTTTACCGTACCAAGCAAGCCTGCGTATAGGATTAGAGTCTAGGATCTCATCTACGTACTTGACCTCTTTTCTCGATTCCATATTCGACCGACTCATCGATAGCATCTTGCTTGATTCCTTCTATCATTATTCTTATCTTTCCTTCGTGCTTGCTAGAGATTGACCCTACTAGTTAGATGTTCCAATCACCCTTAGCTTAATTTTTTAAGTTGGGTAGAATACCCCATGACCTGACACACCCTTGACCATTAAGGAGAATACAAATAGGATTATCTAGACTATAGGGACTAGAGGGATTTAACCCATTTGGTCAACCAAGCCTTGGGCAATAAACCGTAGAATGATCGTATAGGAATAAACAAGACCTAGATTTTTATGACACTTAGACTATTCATATTGGTTCTTGTTTCATCTACCCTCGTGCCTATGTTTTACTATCTAGACTAATGATGCTAATATAGCCTAGTATTTGCAAGCTAATTCTTTATCGAGCTTGATCAAGGCATATGCTATTGAGCGGCCGCTCACTAACATATTATCTAATCAGAACCGGTACATGATGGTCTGATCAACCGAGTGCACTTTGGTTCGCCTTTTCAATCTACGTGGATGTGATGTAGTTAAACTTACCCCTTGGAATCCCATCCATGACTGCCTTGACGATTCTTTTATTTATACGACCGCCTTTGAACCACGTATTCGTAATTGATAATGTCGTCATTGAACTCCTTAAATCGCTTTCGCCTTCACCGATTTTGGAAGGACGAAGGCACTTGTACTTGAATTTCCTCTAGTTGTCCTATCATTTATGACCATTACCACTCAATGTTGCTATATCTTCATCTTAAACTACTCGTCCTTTTCTTGGCCCTATATTTGCTATCATGAACCTTCCAAATCACTTAATTTTGGCATGAACCTAATCGATCTTTTATTCGTGCCTCAACCTACTCTCAAGAACCCATATCTACTAGGTCTCTAACTTATTTTCTCTTGATACCATATCATTCTTTATTATATGATACTCTTGATTTAAACTTTAAATTCTTAATCTTCTACTCGTGCCTTAACTCGCAACCCTCATAACCATACTCGTGTTAAATTCTAAACCAATTTTTGTAAATCGTTTGCAAAGACCGGATTTGAAAATAGATTTTAATTTAATGAACTTAATTAAATAATATTATTTTGAAATTCTTTACTAAAAATTTGGGCAGCATCTCCTCTGTAACTGGGACAATCTAGCCACGAGGCGATACAACAAATTCCCAGAACGTATTTACAATTACTCTTCCAGCTTCCAAAATCCAACTAAGCCACGAACCACATCAAAAATAGCTAAGGAAAAATATAGCCACAGAACCATTTCGAATGGAGTTCGGAAAGACCGAACCCAAATAATAATTACTAACCCAAAGGAAAATATTAGCCAAGCATACCAACCAGGAACACAATCCCACAGAACTAATCCGAGCCGAACTCAGGAAAATTGTTTCCCCTAGCGCAACTAGTAAAATCGATCCCCGTATCGGGGACGGGACCGCGTCATCATTGACTAAGCTACGGGAGGGACACAGGGACACGGGATTATACCTCAGTTGCTCGGCTAGAGCTTTCAGATGCAAGAAAATAGGGAAAAGAATTGACTCAGAACGGTCCAGAAGCACGCGGAGGAGGTCGGAGCGTTCACAGGGAACAGCGCCGGAACAGCGTGCAGATCCACGCGCGAAGAGCGGACAGCGGCTCTGGCAGCAGGGAATGCGCCGGACAGCGTCCGAACAACGGACAGCGCGTTAGGAACGGCTAGGGCACAACGGCTTGGCTCGTGACGAGCCGGGGGAACCGCGACTTGTGGCCGACTGGTCTGGGCGCGCTAGAAGGGGGCGACGACGGAGGGCGGCCGAGCGGGGTGAGGTCCGCGGACGGGGCGCACGAGACAGGACAGCCGGCGGGTCGGCCCAAAACTCGAGGG
This sequence comes from Iris pallida, assembly GCA_029216955.1. Classification (NCBI taxonomy): domain Eukaryota; kingdom Viridiplantae; phylum Streptophyta; class Magnoliopsida; order Asparagales; family Iridaceae; genus Iris; species Iris pallida. Next base: position 9,454,624 of record JANAVB010031417.1, on the reverse strand, counting down.
CACGCCGGTTAGAGCTGATGAAGGAGCTAAATATAAGGCAGAGGCGATGGTTAGAGCTGATGAAGGATTTTGATATATCCTTGCAGTACCATCCGGGGAAGGCCAACGTGGTCGCGGATGCTTTGAGCAGGTATCCCGTGGCTATGTGTTTGACGATGGATCGTCACCTTCTGGCAGATCTGGAGAGCTTGGGCATAGAGGTGATAGTTCCTGGGTTCGAGGCACAGATGTGGGGTCTGCAGGTGCAGTCAGAGCTGATGGACAGAGTCAGGGCAGCTCAGTTTGAGGATGAGGCTCTGAGGGTCATCAGGGAGCAGGTCCAGATAGGACTGTTGGAGGAGTTCTCTTTAGCAGGGGATGGGTCGTTGAGGCATGGTACCAGATTGTGCGTGCCGAGCGGAGGACTTCGGGAGGAGGTTCTTCAGGAGGTGCACCGTTCTCAGTACTCTATGCATCCCGGAGCCAACAAGATGTATAGAGACTTGAGACAGCATGTTTGGTGGTATGGCATGAAACGTAAGGTGGCTCAGTTTTTGTCGAGATATTTAGTGTGCCAGCAGGTGAAGGCCGGGAGGCAGAGACCCGGTGGATTGCTCCAGCCACTCCCCATTCCTGAGTGGAAGTGGGAGCATATCACTATGGACTTTGTATCTGGGCTTCCGCGCTCTCCAGGAGGGAAGGATGCGATTTGGGTCATTGTTGATCGATTGACCAAATCGGCCCACTTTTTGCCTTTCAAAGTGGGTTTGTCGACGGAAAGGTTGGCCGAGATGTACGTGCGGCAGATAGTCCGATTATACGGGGTGCCAGTGAGTATAGTCTCGGATCGGGACAGCCGATTCACTTCCCACTTCTGGCGGAGTTTGCAGCTTAGCTTGGGCACATCGCTCAAGTTCAGTACAACATATCACCCCCAGACAGACGGGCAGTCAGAGAGGACGATTCAGACCCTCGAGGATATGCTGCGCACTTGTGTCTTGGACTTCGGGAGATCTTGGGAGGACCACCTTCACTTGGAAGAGTTTGCTTACAACAACAGCTACCAAGCCAGTATAGAGATGTCACCTTTCGAGGCTCTATACGGACGGAGGTGCCGTACTCCTTTGTCTTGGGATGATGTCGGCGAGAGGGTTTTGCTTGGCCCTGAGATGGTGGTAGATGCTGCAGAGAAGGTCAGGGTTATCAGAGATAGACTTCGGGTGGCGCAGGATAGGCAGCGGCATTGGGCCGATAGCCACCGGAGGCCATTGGAGTTTGAGGTATAATTTAGATTTTTCTAGTATTTGAGTCTGATTGTGATTGTTTTAGATCAAGCTCTAAGTCTTGTGTTTTGTTCTTAGGTTGATGATCTTGTCTTTCTGCGGATTTCTCCGACGCGTGGCATGATTTGTTTTGGTGGCGGCGGAAAGCTTAGTCCACGATACATCGGACTATTCCGTATCCTGGGCAGGGTCGGTGCAGTGGCTTACCGACTGGAGTTACCGCCTGCACTAGAGGGAGTGCACAGTGTGTTCCACGTGTCGCAGCTGAGACGGTACGTGGCAGATCCCAGTCACGTCTTAGACCACTCAGAGATCGTAGTGGGACCGACACTCAGCTACCCAGAGAAGCCGGCGAGATCTTGGACCGAAGAGAGAAGGTGCTCCGGAACCAGGTCATTCCCTTGGTTCGAGTTGCATGGAGACACCACTCTCCAGGTGATTCCACCTGGGAGAGGGAGGACGACATGCGGGAGCGATTCCCATATCTCTTCGAGCCTTGAGGTAAAATTCTTTCTTTTTCTTCCTTGTTTTGTTCATGATTGCTGTATTAGTTCTCATTCAATTTCGAGGACAAATTTTTTTTAAGGAGGATAGATTTGTCACCCCCAGTTTTTCAAATTAGGGGTATTTTCATCATTTTCAAGTTTTATAATATTTTAGGAATTTTATTTGATTTTATATGATTTTTAGGAATTTATTTGGGTTGGTTTGGATTTTATCCAATTCGGACCCAAATTGGAGACCCGGGTAGCCTGGACCCTAGTGGGACCCACATACTAGCTGGGCTTAGCCCATGTACCATCATAAATAGGCTAGAAATTATTAACCTAATTTCCATGACTTAATTAGTCATTTTAGAGGCTTAATTTGTATTTAGAATCAAACCGAAATCAAACCGAACCAACCCGATTCCAAAACGAACCAAACTAGGGTTAATGGGTTGTGGGCTATTGGATCCCAACCCAATAGCCCATGGGAAGTGGCCGGCCATGGCATAGTCCCCCCCCCCCTTTGTTACTTCTCCACAAAGTAACTTCTTCTTCCTCAAATTCTTTTCTTTTTCTCAAGTCTTCTTCCTCCAAGCAAGTTTTAGGTATGCCATTAAATCCCTAGTAAATCCTCTTTTCCATTCATGACTTTCACATTAAGTGTAGAGAATTCAATTCTCTACACTTTGCCCCTATTTTGTAGGTTTTCTCTAGAGTTTTGGTTAAGTGATTAATTAAGGGAGATTATATGTTAATGGTATATATATATATATATATATATATATATATATATATATATATATATATATATATATATATATATATATATATATATATATATGGATATATATGTGTATGTATAGATATGTATATAGGAATATATATGTATATATGTATTTGTGTGTGTGTGTGTGTGTAGAGAGTGGTGGAGGAGAGGAAGAGAGTGGTGGTGTGGTTGTGTGTGTGGTTGTGTGTGTGTGGTTGTGGATAGATATATATATATAGGTATATGTGTATTTGTATATATATATATATGTATGTATATATAATATGTATATGTGTGTGTGTATATATATATAGATATATAGAGGGGAGGTTAGAGGATTAGATATATGTATATATATATAAAATAGATAGATAGATATATAGATAGATAGATATATATATAGGTATATATATATATATATATAAAGAGAGGAGAGGAGAGGAGTGAAGTAGGAGGAGAATAGGAGAAGAAGGAAGAGCAGCAGCAGCTGCACTAGCAGCTGGCAGCAGCAGCTGCAGAGCAAGCAGCAGCAGCAGCCTGCATTAGCAGCAGCAGCTTAAGCAGCAGCAGCAGCTTAAGCAGTAGCAGTAGCATGGGTAGCAGGAGCTGCCACTGGCAGCTCCTCTTTCCCCCCTGTGACCCCCTTTCACACCATAAACCCCCCTAGTGTCGTATGTATATATGTATATATAGGTAGATATATATGTATATATATATGTAGGAATAAAAAAGAAAGTTAGTTAAGAAGAGGGAGAAAAGAGTTTAGAAATTAGAATGAGAAGTAGAATAGAGTTGAGAAAGGTAATGAGGGAAATTAGAAAAGATCAAGAAGAAGAGAGTAGAAAAGAGGAGTATGAGGAGGAATTAGATTTAGGAAAATAAGGAGAAGAAGTTAAGAAGAAGAAGAACTAGAATAGAGGGTTAAAGAAGAGGTTGGGTGCGAGGCCAAAAAGAGGAGCTTTTGTTAGAAATCGAGTTAGAGGGCAAAATTGAGCCCGGAGCGTCGGATCGCGACGAAACTTGACGTAGGCCTAGGATACGCGATTTAGGTTTTGCGGATAGGCTTCCGAGTGGAAATCAGAGTTCTAGGGCGCCGGTATCGCGCCGTGTCAGTGCGTATCTCGAAATCTTCGAGATATCTGCAACGGGCCGTAAGGTGGACTAGACGTCTACTTTACTTAGGTATTATGGTAGATAACGAACCTATAGGATAGTACCCTACTACCCTAGGGAGATCGGGTCAAAATAACTAGCGTAGGTAGGCTAACGGGGTTATCGCCGAGGGTAGAATTTTACCCTTAAAAAGGGTAAAATAGGGATTTGGCCCACGGCCAAGATTCGAGTTTCCAAGTCCAAGATGGACTTGGATATGGATTGTATAGGTTGGTAATAAGCAGATTTAGCCGTCTAAACCTAGTCTTGGACCCGGTTGACCACGGTTGACTTTTTGGACTAAAAGTCAACTATGGGTTAACACTTTACCCAATTTGGTTCCAAATTTCTTTTAACTTGGGCAGTTGACTAAAAGTCAACTATTAGTCACCAGTGACCTAGGGTTGACCTAGAGTTGACCTAGAGTTGACGAGAGTTGACCCGTTGACCAAAAGTCAACGGTAAGTCAGTTTTTGACCTAGATTGATCCGGTTTGACTTCTAATGTTCCCCCATGACCAAGATTGACCCGACTAGACATGTCTTGACCTAGAATGACTAAATAGGATTTAATTTGATTTAACTTTACTTCCTAAACTTAGTATTGATACGTCTTGTTTTCTATAGGTCCTCGAGACACTGCAGTTGATCCAGTCGACGTATTTTATCATCTTACAGGCGAGTACATTCTCTGATACTTATTCCTAATTTATGATAACTGTTATGATTCATGTACTTAGTGTTGATATGCTTATTTCCGACACATGGTTCTCACGGATTGGTATTCTTGGATCCCGACGAGAGATGTTTTCTCCTTCTTAGGTTGGGATATATTGTGCAAGCACCCTTGTAGCTCTTGCTCGATATATGGTCACTGATTCTAGAGAAGGCTAGCTACCTTCTCATTAGAATCCCGTGCAGTGACGTGTCCTGTTTGGATCCATTCTACCAGTTGGGGTAGGGGGAGTAGTAGCGTATGCCTGTAATCAGATCCATCCCGTATTCCCGAACAGTGTGAGTCATATACCGCACATATGACTTGCCAGGCCGATTCGTGACAGGTACCCAAGCCGATCACAAGCTGAAACTACTATTCACACACATTAGATATATAGCTTGCCTTGATTTGTGTACATGCCATGATCCCGTTCTATTCTTCTTGTTCTAGCTCTAGCTTTACAGCTTACCATGCCATGATACATACATGTACACTCCATGATTCATTGTATATGCTCTATTTACAGTCTTATAGCTTTTATTCTATCTTGAGATCTGTTATGAGATATATGTACTCGTTCCATCTTGACTGGACTGTTGATAAAATATTACAGATTTCGACGAGGGAGATTGCAGTACCTACTACGGTCCGGACGACGTAGTGGGCCTAGACTTGGTCCCGCAGGGCGTAGCTCCGCCTGACGAGACCATACCACTTGTATAGTTTAGAGTAGGTCTTTGTACTGGACTTAGTATCCAGTTACTTTTTGAGACTGTATTACTTTTGAGTCTGTATTATATTTGGACTGTATTTAGAGACTGGACTTGTATATTATTTGTATCTGGACTTGACAGGTTATATTTTATCGTCTTGTTGTCTTTATCTTTCAGTCTTTACTTTTCGTCTTAGAGTTGTGATTGAGCATTATATATATTCATTGCTTGTCCTCCGTTCGGAGTTGACTATATTCTCGACAGGTTTTGTTATATATATAAACTGTTGTCAGACTAGAAAATACACAGCGTTCCACGCCATTTTTCCGGTGAGGGCTGGGCGTTGTCGCGTCATGTGCCCTTGTAGAGGGTGCGGGTCGTGACACGTTTTAGTGGTAGCCCACGCAGGTCCTGAAGTCGCAATTAGTGCGATGTCGTGGCGGCACTCGTCTTAGAGTGTTGACTACGAGCCTGTGTTACCCATAGGAGGTAGTAGGCTAAGGGTGCTCAATCACAGTAGGATCTTTCCTTGCTTATCGTGCTTACCGTCTTTGATATTGATTTACTGCTTTCTAGCTGTCCTCCTTTGATATTGCCTTCATGTGCCATATTGATATCTTCTTCTCAATTTGTCTCCAGGATATTGATGACTCATTCTCCTGGCGAGGAGGACGGGGAGACGGAGAGGTCTGCCACCTCTGGCGGACAGGCTCCGGTCACTTCCCCGGCTGATGGGACTTCTGTTGGGGCTCTCGGAGGTACTCCTCCAGCTACCTCGATGACCGTCCCTGGGGCCATTACGGGTGCTCTTCCCGTAGTGCCAGGGGCTGCAGTGGGAGCTGCCGAGGGTATTCTTCCTCCTCAGCAGGGGACTCCTCCGGTGATGATGGGAGCTATTCCTCCATTGCCTTCTCTGTCCACAGACATGGGGCAGATGCTAGCGTTCTTCCACCAGGTGCTTGAGTCCCAGCGGGCTCAGCACGAGGCTCAGTTGAGGCAGACAGAGGCCATACGCCAGGGCATGAAGGATGCACATAGATTGGCTATGGCGGCAGTGGAGCGTCAGGCTCCACAGAGGGAGGTTCAGCAGCAGCAGCCGAAGATCGGAGATATCCAGGCTTTCAAGAAGCTTGGTCCGAGGGATTTCAAGGGGACTGAGGGCATTATCTATGCTAATGACTGGCTCGAGGATATCGAGCGCCAGATGGGGGCCTGCCGCCTTGCAGCCGACCTGAGGGTCGAGGCGGTTGGGTTACAGTTGTTAGATATTGCCCGGACATGGTTCCGGAATGAGCCGGCTCTTGCAGGAGAGGGCCATACTTGGGCCGAGTTCAGGGCCCTGTTCAGAGAGAAGTTCTTTTCCCCTACGGACAAGATTGGCTTGGTGCGGCAGTTCCAAAATCTGCAGCAGGGCAGTATGACTGTAGAGGAGTATGCAGCGGAGTTCGGCCGGCTGGGTCGATACGCCGAGTACATGGTGAGTGACCCGATGATCCGAGCGGAGCGCTTCCGGGAGGGATTGGCATGGGATATCAAGATCCTGATCCCTTCCTTCTACGCGTCATATGCGGAGGTTTACGCAGAGGCTCGGAAGGTGGAGAGGGAGTTGGGCTTGAAGCCGAAGAGGGATCGAGATGTATTTTCTGGGGCCAGTAGCAGCGCAGGGCCTGCTAAGCGCCCTCAGTTTCAGCACCAGTCGTTCCAGCATCACCAGCATCAGGGGCAGGCCAGAGTGTCTGTCCAGAGGAGTCAGCAGCGTCCGGGGCAGGATGATCCATCGTACTACTTCTGTAAGAAGCCCGGTCACCTCTTCGAGTTCTGTAGGAGGAGGCTGGGGCTGTGTCTCTTTTGTGGTGCCGCTGGGCATCAGATGCGGGAGTGTCCCAAGAACCCCCATGTTACTGGAGCTGCTCAGAGGGCACCCGTTCAGAGGGCACCAGCTAGTGTGCCGGTAGTTCAGCAGAGAGGTCCGCTTCCGACTCAGCAGCAGCAGTTTGTTCAGCACCGCCAGCAGAGGGGTGGTCAGGGTAGAGCCTTTACTCTTGCAGCCGAAGAGGTGGAGCCTATTGCGGATGTTGTCGCAGGTTCTATTCTGTTCGATTCCTTTCCAGCTTTGGCCTTATTTGATTCTGGTGCTACGCACAGTTTTGTGTCTGTTTCTTTTGCTCTTAGGCACAATATTATTGCTGAATATCTGGGTAGGACTTGCAAGATTATGACTGGGAATGGCATCATCCTAGTTAATAATGTTTGCAAGGGGCGGAGAGTTTCTTTGAGAGGCCGGGAGCTGAGTGCGTGTCTGCTCGTAATGCCACTTCCGAGTTACGATGTGGTACTCGGCATGGATTGGTTGAGCACGCACCACGCTAGCATCGACTGCAGAGGGGACAGGATTCTGTTTAGGCCGCCGGGAGAGCCGGAGTATGAGTTTACCAGGGGTGCAGTGGAGCAGGGAGATGGATTCTGCGGAGCATTGTTGGCGGGGCCGGTGTTGCCACATCCCCTCATTGCTGAGTTCTTAGATGTTTTTCCCGAGGAGTTGCCCGGGATGCCGCCAGATCGTGATGTTGAGTTTTCTATAGATCTAGTGCCGGGTGCTGAGCCTATCTCCCAGCACGTCTATAGAATCAACAACAGCGAGTTAGCAGAGCTGAAGAAGTAGGTCGACGAGCTGGAGGACAAAGGCTTTATTCGATCTAGTTCTTCACCTTGGGGCGCGCCAGTTCTTTTCGTCCCCAAGAAGGATGGTACGGTACGTCTGTGTATTGATTACAGGGCGCTCAACAACCTTACCATCAAGAACAAGTATCCTCTGTCGAGGATTGATGACTTGTTCGACCAGTTGAGCGGTGCGAGGGTGTTCTCGAAGATCGACTTGCGTACCGGGTACCATCAGCTGAAGGAAAAGCGGGATGACATTCCGAAGACTGCCTTTCGGAACCGCTATGGCCAGTATGAGTATACCGTCATGCCGTTTGGGTTGACCAACGCCCCGGCGGTATTCATGAACTTGATGAACAAGGTATTTCACCAGTACCTTGACAAGTTCGTGGTGGTCTTCATTGATGACATTCTCATCTACTCGAAGACACCAGAGGAGCACGAGGAGCACCTGAGGATTGTGTTGGACACTCTCAGGAGGGAGCAGCTGTATGGGAAGCTGTCCAAGTGCGAGTTCTTCTTGGATCGCGTGGAGTTCATAGGCCATGTTGTCTCTGGCGAGGGGATTTCAGTGGATCCGAAGAAGATTTTTGCAGTGGAGTCCTGGTCGACGCCGAGCTCAGTAGCAGAGGTTCAGAGTTTTCTGGGTCTGGCAGGTTACTACCGGAGGTTCGTGCAGGACTTTTCCAGGATTGCCCAGCCGATGACCCGCCTTACCAGGAAGGATGAGGAGTTTGTTTGGTCCGATGAGTGCCAGGCCGCCTTCGAGGAGCTGAAGGTGAGGTTGACTATGGCTCCTATCTTGACGCTGCCATCTGGATCTGGTGGTTATACGATCTATAGTGATGCTTCAGGACGGGATTTGGGTTGTGTGCTTCAGCAGCACGGGAAGGTAATTGCCTATGCATCTAGACAGTTACGTCCTCATGAGAGGAATTACCCTACCCACGATCTTGAGCTGGCAGCGGTCATCTTTGCTTTGAAGCTGTGGAAACACTATCTGTACGGAGAGCGTGTGGAGATCTATACTGACCACAAGAGCTTGAAGTACGTGTTTACCCAGAAGGAGCTGAATATGAGGCAGAGGCGATGGTTAGAGCTGATGAAGGATTTTGATATATCCTTGCAGTACCATCCGGGGAAGGCCAACGTGGTCGCGGATGCTTTGAGCAGGTATCCCGTGGCTATGTGTTTGATGATGGATCGTCACCTTCTGGCAGATCTGGAGAGCTTGGACATAGAGGTGATAGTTCCTGGGTTCGAGGCGCAGATAAGGGGTCTGCAGGTGCAGTCAGAGCTGATGGACAGAGTCAGGGCAGCTCAGTTTGAGGATGAGGCTCTGAGGGTCATCAGGGAGCAGGTCCAGATAGGACTGTTGGAGGAGTTCTCTTTAGCAGGGGATGGGTCGTTGAGGCATGGTACCAGATTGTGCGTGCCGAGCGGAGGACTTCGGGAGGAGGTTCTTCAGGAGACGCACCGTTCTCAGTACTCTATGCATCTCGGAGCCAACAAGATGTATAGAGACTTGAGACAGCATGTTTGGTGGTATGGCATGAAACGTGAGGTGGCTCAGTTTGTGTCGAGATGTTTAGTGTGCCAGCAGGTGAAGGCCGGGAGGCAGAGACCCGGTGGATTGCTCCAGCCACTCCCCATTCCTGAGTGGAAGTGGGAGCATATCACTATGGACTTTGTATCTGGGCTTCCGCGCTCTCCAGGAGGGAAGGATACGATTTGGGTCATTGTTGATCGATTGACCAAATTGGCCCACTTTTTGCCTTTCAAAGTGGGTTTGTCGACGGAGAGGTTGGCCGAGATGTACGTGCGGCAGATAGTCCGATTACACGGGGTGCCAGTGAGTATAGTCTCGGATCGGGACAACCGATTCACTTCCCACTTCTGGCGGAGTTTGCAGCTTAGCTTGGGCACATCGCTCAAGTTCAGTACAGCATATCACCCCCAGACAGACGGGCAGTCAGAGAGGACGATTCAGACCCTCGAGGATATGCTGCGCACTTGTGTCTTGGACTTCGGGGGATCTTGGGAGGACCACCTTCACTTGGTAGAGTTTGCTTACAACAACAGCTACCAAGCCAGTATAGAGATGTCACCTTTCGAGGCTCTATACGGACGGAGGTGCCGTACTCCTTTGTCTTGGGATGATGTCGGCGAGAGGGTTTTGCTTGGCCCTGAGATGGTGGTAGATGCTGCAGAGAAGGTCAGGGTTATCAGAGATAGACTTCGGGTGGCGCAGGATAGGCAGCGGCATTGGGCCGATAGCCACCGGAGGCCATTGGAGTTTGAGGTATAATTTAGATTTTTCTAGTATTTGAGTCTGATTGTGATTGTTTTAGATCAAGCTCTAAGTCTTGTGTTTTGTTCTTAGGTTGATGATCTTGTCTTTCTGCGGATTTCTTCGACGCGTGGCACGATTCGTTTTGGTGGCGACGGGAAGCTTAGTCCATGATACATCAGACCATTCCGTATCCTGGGCAGGGTCGGTGCAGTGGCTTACCGACTGGAGTTACCGCCTGCACTAGAGGGAGTGCACAGTGTGTTCCACGTGTCGCAGCTGAGACGGTACGTGGCAGATCCCAGTCACATCTTAGACCACTCAGAGATCGTAGTGGGTCCGACACTCAGCTACCCAGAGAAGCCGGTCGAGATCTTGGACCGAAGAGAGAAGGTGCTCCGGAACCAGGTCATTCCCTTGGTTCGAGTTGCATGGAGACACCACTCTCCAGGTGAGTCCACCTGGGAGAGGGGGGACGACATGCGGGAGCGATTCCCATATCTCTTCGAGCCTTGTGGTAAAATTCTTTCTTTTTCTTCCTTGTTTTGTTCATGATTGCTGTGTTAGTTCTCATTCAATTTCGAGGACGAAATTTTTTTAAGGGGGATAGATTTGTCACCCCCAGTTTTTCAAATTAGGGGTATTTTCATCATTTTCAAGTTTTATAATATTTTAGGAATTTTATTTGATTTTATATAATTTTTAGGAATTTATTTGGGTTGGTTTGGATTTTATCCAATTCGGACCCAAATTGGAGACCCGGGTAGCCTGGACCCTAGTGGGACCCACATACTAGCTGGGCTTAGCCCATGTACCATCATAAATAGGCTAGAAATTATTAACCTAATTTCCATGACTTAATTAGTCATTTTAGAGGCTTAATTTGTATTTAGAATCAAACCGAAATCAAACCGAACCAACCCGATTCCAAAACGAACCAAACTAGGGTTAATGGGTTGTGGGCTATTGGATCCCAACCCAATAGCCCATGGGAAGTGGCCAGCCATGGCATAGTCCCCCCCCCCCCTTTGTTACTTCTCCACAAAGTAACTTCTTCTTCCTCAAATTCTTTTCTTTTTCTCAAGTCTTCTTCCTCCAAGCAAGTTTTAGGTATGCCATTAAATCCCTAGTAAATCCTCTTTTCCATTCATGACTTTCACATTAAGTGTAGAGAATTCAATTCTCTACACTTTGCCCCTATTTTGTAGGTTTTCTCTAGAGTTTTGGTTAAGTGATTAATTAAGGGAGATTATATGTTAATGGTATATATAGATATATATGTATATATATATATATATATATATATATATATATATATATATATATATATATATATATATATATATATATATATATATATATATATATATATATATATATATATGGATATATATGTGTATGTATAGATATGTATATAGGAATATATATGTATATATGTATTTGTGTGTGTGTGTGTGTAGAGAGTGGTGGAGGAGAGGATGAGAGTGGTGGTGTGGTTGTGTGTGTGTGGTTGTGGATAGATATATATATATATATATATAGGTATATGTGTATTTGTATATATATATATATGTATGTATATATAATATGTATATGTGTGTGTGTATATATATATAGATATATAGAGGGGAGGTTAGAGGATTAGATATATGTATATATATATATAGAAATAGATAGATAGATATATAGATAGATAGATATATATATAGGTATATATATATATATATATATATATATATATATAAAGAGAGGAGAGGAGAGGAGAGGAGTGAAGTAGGAGGAGAATAGGAGAAGAAGGAAGAGCAGCAGCAGCTGCAGGAGCTGCACTAGCAGCTGGCAGCAGCAGCTGCAGAGCAAGCAGCAGCAGCAGCCTGCATTAGCAGCAGCAGCTTAAGCAGCAGCAGCAGCTTAAGCAGTAGCAGTAGCATGGGCAGCAGGAGCTGCCACTGGCAGCTCCTCTTTCCCCCCCTGTGACCCCCTTTCACACCATAAACCCCCCCTAGTGTCGTATGTATATATGTATATATAGGTAGATATATATGTATATATATGTAGGAATAGAAAAGAAAGTTAGTTAGGAAGAGGGAGAAAAGAGTTTAGAAATTAGAATGAGAAGTAGAATAGAGTTGAGAAAGGTAATGAGAGAAATTAGAAAAGATCAAGAAGAAGAGAGTAGAAAAGAGGAGTATGAGGAGGAATTAGATTTAGGAAAATAAGGAGAAGAAGTTAAGAAGAAGAAGAACTAGAATAGAGGGTTAAAGAAGAGGTTGGGTGCGAGGCCAAAAAGAGGAGCTTTTGTTAGAAATCGAGTTAGAGGGCGAAATTGAGCCCGGAGCGTCGGATCGTGACGAAACTTGACGTAGGCCTAGGTTACGCGATTTAGGTTTTGCGGGTAGGCTTCCGAGTGGAAATCGGAGTTCTAGGGCGCCGGTATCGCGCCGTGTCAGTGCGTATCTCGAAATCTTCGAGATATCTGCAACGGGCCGTAAGGTGGACTAGACGTCTACTTTACTTAGGTATTATGGTAGATAACGAACCTATAGGATAGTACCCTACTACCCTAGGGAGATCGGGTCAAAATAACTAGCGTAGGTAGGCTAACGGGGTTATCGCCGAGGGTAGAATTTTACCCTTAAAAAGGGTAAAATAGGGATTTGGCCCACGGCCAAGATTCGAGTTTCCAAGTCCAAGATGGACTTGGATATGGATTGTATAGGTTGGTAATAAGCAGATTTAGCCGTCTAAACCTAGTCTTGGACCCGGTTGACCACGGTTGACTTTTTGGACTAAAAGTCAACTATGGGTCAACACTTTACCCAATTTGGTTCCAAATTCCTTTTAACTTGGGCAGTTGACTAAAAGTCAACTATTAGTCACCAGTGACCTAGGGTTGACCTATAGTTGACCTAGAGTTGACCAGAGTTGACCCGTTGACCAAAAGTCAACGGTAAGTCAGTTTTTGACCTAGATTGATCCGGTTTGACTTCTAATGTTCCCCTATGACCAAGATTGACCCGACTAGACATGTCTTGACCTAGAATGACTAAATAGGATTTAATTTGATTTAACTTTACTTCCTAAACTTAGTATTGATACGTCTTGTTTTCTATAGGTCCTCGAGAAACTGCAGTTGATCCAGTCGACGTATTTTATCATCTTACAGGCGAGTACATTCTCTGATACTTATTCCCAATTTATGATAACTGTTATAATTCATGTACTTAGTGTTGATATGCTTATTCCCGACACATGGTTCTCACGGATTGGTATTCTTGGATCCCGACGAGAGATGTTTTCTCCTTCTTAGGTTGGGATATATTGTGCAAGTACCCTTGTAGCTCTTGCTCGATATATGGTCACTGATTCTAGAGAAGGCTAGCTACCTTCTCATTAGAATTCCATGTAGTGACGTGTCCTGTTTGGATCCATTCTACCAGTTGGGGTAGGGGGAGTAGTAGCGTATGCCTGTGATCAGATCCATCCCGTATTCCCGAACAGTGTGAGTCATATACCGCACATATGACTTGCCAGGCCGATTCTTGACAGGTACCCAAGCCGACCACAAGCTGAAACTACTATTCACACATATTGGATATATAGCTTGCCTTGATTTCTGTACATGCCATGATCCCGTTCTATTCTTCTTGTTCTAGCTCTAGCTTTACAGCTTACCATGCCATGATACATACATGTACACTCCATGATTCATTGTATATGCTCTATTTACAGTCTTATAGCTTTTATTCTATTTTGAGATCTGTTATGAGATATATGTACTCGTTCCATCCTGACTGGACTGTTGATAAAATATTACAGATTTCGACGAGGGAGATTGCAGTACCTACTACGGTCCGGACGATGTAGTGGGCCTAGACTTGGTCCCGCAGGGCGTAGCTCCGCCTGACGAGACCATACCACTTGTATAGTTTAGAGTAGGTCTTTGTACTGGACTTAGTATCCAGTTACTTTTTGAGACTGTATTACTTTTGAGTCTGTATTATATTTGGACTGTATTTAGAGACTGGACTTGTATATTATTTGTATCTAGACTTGACAGGTTATATTTTATCGTCTTGTTGTCTTTATCTTTCAGTCTTTACTTTTCATCTTAGAGTTGTGATTGAGCATTATATATATTCATTGCTTGTCCTCCGTTCGGAGTTGACTATATTCTCGACAGGTTTTGTTATATATATAAACTGTTGTCAGACTAGAAAATACACAGCATTCCACGTCGTTTTTCCGGTGAGGGCTGGGCGTTGTCGCGTCATGTGCCCTTGTAGAGGGTGCGGGTCGTGACAGGTAGCCATAGGTTTTTGTTTTATTTTTATTTTTTTAATAATTCTTATTAAAACCAACCATATGTATAGATATAAAGATTAATGTTTTTATATAATTTCAGGTTTAATGGAAAAATCCAAAGATGGGTTTGGAAAACGGGATCTGGTGTTCGGACTCGGGGTCGGACCCCGGCATGGGATCGGGACAGGCCACAATCAAAAATCCAATAATTAATTTTAAAAATAATATTTTCTTGATCCGACCATAATAATAATAATAATAATAATAATAATAATAATAATAATAATAACTTATTCTAAACTAATGAGCAATAGAAACTAATGATCAAACCAAGAGGCAATAATTCAATTATCCATAAATTCTAGAAATTTCGAGTTGCGGGTTTCACAACCTTCCAACCTTAGGAAATTTTGTCCTTGAAATTAGAGGATAGGGTTAGAAAAATACCTCAAGTTTCAAACAGATACGAATACTGCTCCCGCATCTTATCTTCTCGCTCCCAGGTAGACTCGCCTAGGGAGTTGTGCCGCCACATAACTCTGACTATCGGCGTCACAGAATTCCTGTTTCTCTTCTCTCCTCTGTCTAATATTGCCATTGGCTTTTCTGGCACTGTGAGGCTGGGTCCAATTTCCAGCTCCGAATGGTCCAAGATGTGGCTTGGGTCCGGGATGTAGCGTCTCAGCTGCAAAACATGGAAGACGTTGTGGACGCCTTCGAGACTTGGAGGTAGAGCCTCCCGATAAGCTACTTCTTCAATCCTGTTAAGTACTTCAAAAGGACCGATATACCTGGGACTTTGCTTTCCTACTCTGCCGAAACGGATGGTTCCTCTGGTAGGGAAGATCTTCACGAACACACTGTCTCTTTCTTCAAACTCCAACGGCCGTCGGCTGCTATCGGTCCAATGCTTCTGTCTGTCCTGGGCAATCCTGAGCTTGTCTCTGATCATCCTTACCTTCTCTGCTGCATCGGTCACCATCTCAGGTCCAAGCAATACCCTTTCTCCTACGTCGTCCCAAGCAAGTGGGGTACGGCAACGACGTCCATAAAGTGCCTCGAACGGGGTTATACCGATACTAGCTTGGTAGCTGTTGTTATAGGAGAACTCTACCAAGTGCAAATGGTCTTTCCAAGACCCTCCAAATTCCAAGACGCAAGATCTCAGCATGTTTTCTAGCGTCTGGATTGTTCTCTCCGATTGTCCGTCAGTCTGGAGATGGTAGGCGGTGCTGAACTTCAGTTGCGTTCCCAAACTATCATGCAAGCTCTTCCAGAAGTGAGAGGTAAATCTGGTATCCCTGTCAGATACGATACATACCGGAACACCATAAATCCGGTAGATATGCAGCATGTATAGTACCGCTAACTTCTCGGTGGATAGGCCCACCTTAAAGGGAATAAAGTGGGCTGGCTTCGTCAGTCGGTCCATGATAACCCAAATGGCATCCTTCTCTCCTTGGGATCGAGGCAGTCCTGACACAAAGTCCATCGTTGTGTGTTTCCATTTCCACTCCGGGATATCTAGCGGCTGCAACAGTCCTGCTGGTCTCTGTCTGCTAGCTTTCACTTGTTGACAAATTAAACATCTAGCTACATACCTGGATACGTCCTTCTTCATTCCGTACAACCACACTATAGTACGCATAGTCTGATACATTTTGTTAGCTCCTGGATGTATAGAATACTGCGACTGGTGCGCTTCTTGCATCAGCTCGTTCCTCAGTTCGCCAGTTGGTACGTAAAGTGTAAGCCCCTGATTTTCAAATTCATTTTTAATTAGTGCTAATTAATTTTTAATGTTAATTATAGCCTTAAATAATTATTAGGAATTTTTAGAAATTTTTCTAGAATTTTTAAATGATTTTTAAATGAGTTTTATATATAAAAATATTAATTTGCAATTTTCTAAAATGTTTTAATTGACTTTTGCAATTAATTAGATTGTTTTAATATCGTTTTGCAAATCTAAATTTGTTATGTGCAAATTTTATTTGCACATTAGCTGTGCGGGATGGATTATGCAAATTCTATTTTGCATTTAGACTCTGTTAGGACCTATCTGCAATTACCTAAAACTAGGAGGACCTAAGTGTTAATTTCCTACCCACCCCCCTGCCCGACGATCGACGGCTGACCGGCGACTGCCCCCGCCATTTCCGGCCAGCACACAGCTCCCCGACCGACCTAGAACCCCTATTTAAACTCCCCTCCTCTCCCCAGACTCAACCCTAACCCTAATCGACCACCACGACCACCGCAAACTCCCCTTCTTCCCCATTCTTTCCCGTCGGAACCCTAACTCCGACGATCACCACCCCCACCCCTACACAAACCCTCACAGCGAACCACCACCACCCCTACGTTCGCCTTGACGAGACGCGCCCAGCGCCACCGAAGCGCCACGACGCCGACGCCTCCACCGCCGTCCAGCTCGTTCGAAACCCCCTCCCCAAATCGGACACGTGAGTAGCATGACTCAAACCGTGTCGTACGTGTCTCGAACCCACTTATGTGGTTCGCCAGGACACGGGGACCCTCGTCCCATACTCGGACTCGTCGATGGACGCTCGTGCGTGTCGTGCATAGCACGGCCACGCTGACTCTGTGTCCCAAACTGTCCGGACACAGGGTCGAGTTTTATTATTTATTTTTCATGTTATTTATTTCAAACCTAAATAAAATAAACAAAACCTAAACTCTAACACGAGCAGCGGGCTGACCCCCTGGCCAGCCCGACCCGATTAAACACCTCCCCCCCCGACTCTGTTGGCTCAGGTTCGAGCCCCCTTTCTGTTTCTTTTTTTCTTTTCTGTTTTCTTTTCTTTTTCTTTTCATTTTGTATTTATATATATATGTATATGTACATATATATTAATATATATATATATGTATATACTGTATTTTAACAGTATTTAAATATATATGTATATATTTTATAGTTAGTAAATTATATATATATATATGTTTATATATACATTTTCCTATGTATATATATATATATTGTATATATATACACTATATTATTAAGTATGTTCTTATATATATATATATTTGTATATATATATATATACTCAATAAATTAAGTATTTTTCCTTACATATATGTATATGTACTTTTAAAACATAGGTAGGTATATTTTCTATATACATAACTCTACCTTATTAAAATAATAATATTTATTTTGTACTATCACCAAATTGTATTTTATTGTATTTAAATTACTGCAACCATTTGGTGTCCAAGCCTAGCATGGGTATTTGGGCTCAAATGTGTTTTCACACATTCAAGACCTGTACAAGTCATATTGGACTTGATTCATGGCCTTGGATCCTGTATTTGAACTTTGGTTCAAATTATATACATGGACAAAATATGCAGATAATTAATTATTGTGTGCATTGCTGTTTTTGATTTTCTAAAAATACTTAAAGTATTGCTAAAATTATGGAAAAATAGTTTTTAGATACTTTGTTAAGTTAGCTAATTTAGTATAATTTTTGTAGTATTTAATTTACTGTTTTGCCACTAGTTTGGCATATGAAACCAAAACTCACTTTCTGTATACTTAGGAAAACTGATTTTTATAAAATATTTGTACTGGATAATAAATTCCAGAAAAATTATAATAAATTTCTATGATTAACAAGGATCACTTTGGTACTTTACTTTAAGAAAAACTAGGCTTTTTGTCTATCTCTAAAATTGTTAGAACACAATAGTCTTTTGATTTATTTATTGATTAATTACGACTTGTAGCTTTTTATGTTATTTGCAGTTTTAGTCGTGTTGAACCCCATCCCTCACTAGTGTAAAGACCCTGGAAAGTTAGTTAACATAGTGTGTCACCCCCACATTGGTCTCCTAGGCCAAGTCATTATTTTGGCTAGGTGCCCAATCACAAGTCGTGTCACACCAGTTTAGTGATCTAGTATTTTAGCTTAGTGTAAAAGCTAAGTTATTGCATTTATTTCTACAGTGACGAGTTACTGGACATCCATAGCATTGTTATCGCAGCTTGTTTTGTTTTGCTTTGCTAGAGGCGAGTACTTTCTACGAACTTTACATATTGTCACATAAATGAACTGCAAACTCCACCATGTTAAAATGCTGATCCTTGGGGTAGCAAGTTAGAAATTTTACATATTGTACTTCCAGTCACTACCATGCTTAGAACTGTCTTTATGTATCTCTCACATGATAGAATACGGGTTATGGGAAAACTGATGGTAGAGTACGTGATCATGACCCCCCTATAGTAGCGAGCGAGGTCGCATTTTATATGCATACTTTGCCGTAGGCCATTATCCCGCATTTTTGTACGGATGTACACCTATGCTTGTTGACTTGTACGTATGTACATTTTATTTACATGTACCACAGTACATTGTACATCTATTGACCGATCACGTACCTGCTACAGTTTTAAACATTACATATACATCTGTTTCTATGACATATGTATCCTTGCCATGATAGACTATGTGATGCCATGCTTTCCAGTTATTCCTCTCATGTTCATTTCTATGTTTCATATGCTAGTTTGCTAGATTTAGTACTTGCTCCCGTCCTGACAGGATAACGTTGTAGGTGTCCTTACTGAGGAGGAGTTACTCTGCGACTCATATTATGGGATTACTGCCGAGGACCCGGCTCTGTTTTACGAGGATGTTCCTGCAGGGAACCTCGCCTAGATGTCTTTTGTTTACTTAGACTTTTGAGACATGTATTAGACTATATCATTTTGTAACTGGACATGTATCCAGTTTTACATTTCAGTTTACTTGTACTTGGACGTTTACTATATACGACGACTTTTGTGTTTGGAGCATTTATGATTCTTCTTCACTTATAGAACTGTTAGCACATTTAGTCTTATCCTGTTGTCTTTAGAACAGCTTACTACGTTTTATCTCAACGTAGGCTGGGCATGTCTCGGCCTGGCCCAACAATTTGGGTAGCGGGTCGTGACATGTTTTTAGTGGTGGCCCACGCAGGTCCCGACTAAACTGTTTGGTTACGTTATTGTACCAAGCATGCCTGCAATTAGGAACTTAAGGCAATTAGACAACATTAGGAAAGACGCTTAGAACACTTAGAGGAATGCTAGGATTGCAACATAGGAAACACATCACATGATTGCTATTATAATTAGATTTTCTTGCATATGATTGCTTACTTTAAACAAGTCCTTATAAGTCTTTTTGTGTAATTTAGATGGTGCTTACTCGTTCGTCCCAGCATGTTACCCCCGAGAATGGGGCCCTCCATATCCAGTCAGCTGACCAGTTGACTGATACACCTCCACCTACCACATTCCCCCATTCCACAGATCCACAGACCCAGATACCACCTTCCATATCCCAGTCCCAGCAGGACCCGATACTTCCACCACCCCCTATCACTATACCCACCCAGGCTTCCGTCACACTCGACGGGAACCAGCTGCTCACACTGATCCAGGGGTTCCTAACAACCCATCAGGAGCAGACTACCCTACTCCGCCAGAGCATGGAGCGTTCTGAGGGACGTCCCGTGGTCCCACCACATGTAGAGCCACGGCAGAGAGCGGGGACAGTCAAGGACTTCATGGGTCTGAATCCCAAGGAGTTCTCAGGGACTGAGGGCATAGTAGTAGCTGATGACTGGCTAGATTCAGTAGAGAGGAAGCTTCTGGGAGTTAGGATGCCGGATGACCTTCAGGTCGAGGCAGCAGGATTTTTGCTGATAGACTTAGCCGGAGTCTGGTTCAGGAATGAGCCGTTGTTCGCGAGAGGTAGAGCCACTTGGGACCAGTTCAAGATCCAGTTCAAGAAGAAATTCTTCTCGACCACTGCTAGAGTAGCCATGGGGCTACGATTCCAGAACATCCAGCAGGGGAACCGTTCTGTTGACGACTATGCGGGATAGTTCAGTCGCTTGAGTCGTTTTGCTCCTAGTCTGGTTGCTGATCCAGAGGAGATGACCCGTAGGTTTTGCCATGGTCTAGTTCCAGACATTGGCATTCTTATAGTGGCAAACGGTACGACTGACTACTACCAGAGCCTAGAGTTAGCTCGGAGCATCGAGGAGCGTCTTCTGTCATGCAAGAGGCCGGCTTCTGTGCATCATGAGGGACCGTCCAAGCGTCAGGCTTTCCAGCAGAAAGCACCGACGCCACCCCAGCAGACTTACCGTCTCTCTACACCACATCATCAGACCCCGCCAGTTAGAGCCCCGGGACCCCAGCAGCAGCAGCAGCAGCGAGGAGCTATATGTTCTTTCTACGGAAGACCAGGGCACGACAGGTCCGTTTGCAGGAAGAGACTGGGACAGTGTTTAGTTTATGGGTCTGCCACCCATCAGCTTCGGAACTGTCCAGCGGTGAAGGGACCTAGGGGACCACTCCCGACTCAGCAGCAGAGGTTTGGGCAGCATCTGCAGCAGCAAAAGGGACCTCAGGGGAAGGTCTATAGCCTAGCCATTGAGCCGGAGCCGGAGCAGGTTTCGGAGCCGGATTACTTAGCTGACGTCATCACAGGTCATGTTTATTTGCATACTTTTCTAGCTGGATGTTTGTTTGATTCTGGTGCATCTCATAGCTTCCTATCATTAGAGTTTATGCGTAAACATCATCTAGTAGCTACACCTACTACGGAGATTAGTAGAGTGATGACGGGAGGAGGACCAGTGCCTATTAGATCTATCAATAGATGTTCTATTTTTATAGCCGGGAGAGAGTTCAGAGGGCGATTCTTTGTGATGCCGCTCCCCGGTTATGATATCATATTGGGGATGGACTGGCTTAGCTATGCCCATGCATCTATAGATTGCCATGTGGGTAGTATTGTGTTCAGTCCCCCAGGCACAGCACCATTCAGTGTCAGGAGGACAGGGCCGGAGATCAGCCTAGAGCCGAACTGTTGTGCTACAGTCGAGGACGCAGCACCGCCACGCCCTATCATTAGGGAGTTTATGGATGTATTCCCAGAGGATCTTCCAGGACTTCCGCCTGACAGAGATGTGGAGTTCACTATAGATCTAGTGCCGGGTTCATCACCAGTATCCCGGGCTTGCTACAGAGTGAATCCCAAGGAGGCCATAGAGATGAAAGAGCAGATTGATGACCTATTGAAAAAGGGTTTCATTCGATCCAGTGCTTCTCCATGGGGAGCGCCAGTGCTCTTTGTGCCTAAGAAGGATGGTACAGTCCGGTTGTGTATTGATTACCGGGCCTTGAATGCCATCACCATCAAGAACAAATATCCTCTGCCCAGGATAGATGATTTGTTCGACCAGTTGAGCGGGGCGAAGGTGTTTTCCAGGATAGATTTGAGATCCGGGTACCACCAGGTGAAGGTTAGGCCAGCAGACATCCAGAAGACGGCGTTCAACATGAAGTACGGGCAGTACGAGTTTCTGGTGATGCCATTTGGTCTGACAAATACGCCGGCTGTCTTTATGAACTTGATGAATAAGACATTTCACCAGTATCTGGATAAGTTCGTCGTAGTGTTTATCGACGACATCCTGATATACTCGAACACGCCGGAGGAGCATGCAGAGCACTTGCGGATAGTTTTGGGGATTCTGAGGCAGGAGAGATTGTTTGCCAAATTGCCGAAGTGCGAGTTCTTTTTAGACCGAGTGGAGTTTCCCGGCCATGTAGTCACTGGAGATGGAATCTCGGTGGATCCCAGGAAGATTGCTGCAGTTGAGACGTGGAAGGCTCCGACGTCAGTTTCAGAGATCAAGAGCTTTCTGGGTTTAGCAGGCTATTACAGAAAGTTCGTCCAGGACTTTGCTAGGATAGATGAACCCATGACGAAGCTGACGCGGAAGGATGCAGAGTACATTTGGTCAGAGGACTGCCAGGCGGTATTTGAGGAGCTGAAGAGGAGGCTGACGACCGCTCCAGTTCTGACTTTACCTTCAGGTTCTGGAGGTTTCACCATATACAGCGATGCTTCTGGGAAGGGGCTAGGATGTGTTCTACAGCAGCATGGGAAAGTAATTGCTTATGCATCTAGGCAATTGCGGACTTATGAGAGGAATTATCCTACCCATGACCTCAAGTTAGCTGCGGTGATCTTTGCACTCAAGTTATGGAAACATTACTTATACGGAGAGCGTGTGGAAATTTTTACTGACCACAAAAGCTTGAAGTATGTGTTCACGCAGAAAGAGCTGAACATGAGGCAAAGACGATGGTTGGAGTTGATGAAGGACTTCGACATCGATTTACAGTATCACCCCGGGAAGGCAAATGTGGTGGCGGATGTGCTGAGCAGGCATCCGATGGCATGGTACCTGATGATTGATCGGCATTTGCAGGAGGATCTGGAGAAGCTCGGTATCGAGCTAGTTCGGCCAGGATCAGTGATACAGATGATGGCGCTTGACATTCAGTCAGGTTTGATGGAGCAGATCCGGGAGGCACAGTCTACAGATGAGAGCCTTCGCAGACTTCGACCCCAGGCATTAGCTGGATTGCTGGATGACTTCACTATAGCAGAGGATGGATCCTTGAGGCGTGGCAGCCGATTGTGCGTACCGAGAGGAGAGCTAGTAGAGGCAGTTTTGCAGGAGGCGCACCGATCGAGATATTCTATTCACCCTGGTGCTAACAAGATGTACCGTGACTTGTGGGAACATCTTTGGTGGCACGGGATGAAGAGGGATGTATCACGCTTCATTTCGAGATGTCTAGTTTGCCAGCAGGTCAAGGCGGAGCGCCAGAGGCCAGCTGGTTTGTTGCAGCCATTACCCATTCTCGAGTGGAAGTGGGAACATATTACGATGGACTACGTTTCAGGGCTTCCTCGTTCCCAAGGAGGGAAGGATGCCATCTGGGTCATTGTAGACAGGCTGACGAAGTGTGCGCACTTCATACCCTTCAAGGTGGGGCTTTCCACCGAGAAGTTGGCGGAGCTATACATGCAGCAGATAGTTCCCCTACACGGAGTGCCGGTGAGCATCGTGTCAGACAGAGACAGCAGATTTACATCCCACTACTGGAGGAGCTTACAGGAGGAGTTGGGCAGAAGGCTCAAGTTCAGTACGACGTACCACCCGCAGACAGATGGGCAGTCCGAGAGGACGATACAGACACTGGAGGATATGCTGAGGACTTGCGTGCTGGACTTCGGAGGATCATGGGAGAGCCATCTGCACTTGGTAGAGTTTTCATACAACAACAGCTACCAGGCCAGTATTGGTATGTCTCCTTTCGAGGCGCTATATGGATGACGATGTCGCACACCGCTCTTTTAGGATGATGTCGGAGACAGAGTTATGCTTGGGCCAGAGATGATCACGGATGCAGCAGAGAAAGTCGGGATGATCAGAGATAGGCTCAGAGTAGCTCAGGATAGGCAGAAACACTGGGCTGATGCTAGTCGCAGGCCGATGGAGTTCGCAGACGGTGATATGGTGCTGGTGAAGATATCACCTACTCGAGGGACGATCCGGTTCGGACGAGGAGGAAAGCTGAGCCCCAGATACATCGGGCCGTTCGAGGTACTTGGCAGGATCGGAGAGGTAGCTTACAGGGTTGCACTTCCACCCAACCTAGCAGGAGTTCACGACGTCTTTCACGTATCTCAGCTGAGGAGATATGTTCCAGACCCCAGTCATGTGCTAGATCATTCAGAGTTGGAGGTCGGACCGAGCCTTACAGTTTCTGAGCAGCCAGTGGAGATATTAGACCGGAGAGAGAAGAGGCTGAGGAACAAGGTTATACCCCTAGTGCGAGTAGCTTGGAACCGTCACTCCCCAGGTGAATCTACTTGGGAGAGGGAGTCGGACATGAGGGAGAGATTCCCTTACTTGTTCGATCCAACCGCTGCGAGGGAACCACCCGTTCCCGCTTGATACCCTAGAGGTTAGTTTTGATCGCAGCCTTAGTCATTTTGATTGCAATACTTACTATGTTAGAATATTGTCGGGTCTTCAATCCTTGTGAATTTCGAGGACAAAATTTTTCAAGGAGGGAAGACTTGTAAGCCCCTGATTTTCAAATTCATTTTTAATTAGTGCTAATTAATTTTTAATGTTAATTATAGCCTTAAATAATTATAAGAAATTTTTAGGAATTTTTCTAGAATTTTTAAATGATTTTTAAATGAGTTTTATATATAAAAATATTAATTTGCAATTTTCTAAAATGTTTTAATTGACTTTTGCAATTAATTAGATTGTTTTAATATCGTTTTGCAAATCTAAATTTGTTATGTGCAAATTTTATTTGCACATTAGCTGTGCGGGATGGATTATGCAAATTCGATTTTGCATTTAGACTCTGTTAGGACCTATCTGCAATTACCTAAAACTAGGAGGACCTAAGTGTTAATTTCCTACCCACCCCCCTGCCCGACGACCGACGGCTGACCGGCGACTGCCCCCGCCATTTCCGGCCAACATACAGCTCCCCGACCGACCTAGAACCCCTATTTAAACTCCCCTCCTCTCCCCAGACTCAACCCTAACCCTAATCGACCACCACGACCACCGCAAACTCCCCTTCTTCCCCACTCTTTCCCGTCGGAACCCTAACTCCGACGATCACCACCCCCACCCCTACACAAACCCTCACAGCGAACCACCACCACCCCTACGTTCGCCTTGATGAGACGCGCCCAGCGCCACCGAAGCGCCACGACGCCGACGCCTCCACCGCCGTCCAGCTCGTTCGAAACCCCCTCCCCAAATCGGACACGTGAGTAGCATGACTCAAACCGTGTCGTACGTGTCTCGAACCCACGTATGTGGTTCGCCAGGACACGGGGACCCTCGTCCCATACTCGGACTCGTCGATGGATGCTCGTGCGTGTCGTGCATAGCACGGACACGCTGACTCTGTGTCCCAAACTGTCCGGACACAGGGTCGAGTTTTATTATTTATTTTTCATGTTATTTATTTCAAACCTAAATAAAACAAACAAAACCTAAACTCTAACACGAGCAGTGGGCTGACCCCCTGGCCAGCCCGACCCGATTAAACACCCCCCCCGACTCTGTTGGCTCAGGTTCGAGCCCCCTTTCTGTTTCTTTTTTTCTTTTCTGTTTTCTTTTCTTTTTCTTTTCATTTTGTATTTATATATATATGTATATGTACATATATATTAATATATATATATATATATGTATATACTGTATTTTAACAGTATTTAAATATATATGTATATATTTTATAGTTAGTAAATTATATATATATATATATGTTTATATATACATTTTCCTATGTATATATATATATTGTATATATATACACTATATTATTAAGTATGTTCTTATATATATATATATTTGTATATATATATATATATATATTTTTTTTTACACTATATTTGTATATATATATATATATATATATATATATATATATATATATATATATACTCAATAAATTAAGTATTTTTCCTTACATATATGTATATGTACTTTTAAAACATAGGTAGGTATATTTTCTATATACATAACTCTACCTTATTAAAATAATAATATTTATTTTGTACTATCACCAAATTGTATTTTTATTGTATTTAAATTACTGCAACCATTTGGTGTCCAAGCCTAGCATGGGTATTTGGGCTCAAATGTATTTTCACACATTCAAGACCTGTACAAGTCATATTGGACTTGATTCATGGCCTTGGGTCCTGTATTTGAACTTTGGTTCAAATTATATACATGGACAAAATATGCAGATAATTAATTATTGTGTGCATTGCTGTTTTTAATTTTCTAAAAATACTTAAAGTATTGCTAAAATTATGGAAAAATAGTTTTTAGATACTTTGTTAAGTTAGCTAATTTAGTATAATTTTTGTAGTATTTAATTTACTGTTTTGCCACTAGTTTGGCATATGAAACCAAAACTCACTTTCTGTATACTTAGGAAAACTGATTTTTATAAAATATTTGTACTGGATAATAAATTCCAGAAAAATTATAATAAATTTCTATGATTAACAAGGATCACTTTGGTACTTTACTTTAAGAAAAACTAGTCTTTTTGTCTATCTCTAAAATTGTTAGAACACAATAGTCTTTTGATTTATTTATTGATTAATTACGACTTGTAGCTTTTTATGTTATTTGCAGTTTTAGTCGTGTTGAACCCCATCCCTCACTAGTGTAAAGACCCTGGAAAGTTAGTTAACATAGTGTGTTACCCCCACATTGGTCTCCTAGGCCAAGTCATTATTTTGGCTAGGTGTCCAATCACAAGTCGTGTCACACCAGTTTAGTGATCTAGTATTTTAGCTTAGTGTAAAAGCTAAGTTATTGCATTTATTTCTACAGTGACGAGTTACTGGACATCCATAGCATTGTTATCGCAGCTTGTTTTATTTTGCTTTGCTAGAGGCAAGTACTTTCTACGAACTTTACATATTGTCACATAAATGAACTGCAAACCCCACCATGTTAAAATGCTGATCCTTGGGGTAGCAAGTTAGGAATTTTACATGTTGTACTTCCAGTCACTACCATGCTTAGAACTGTCTTTATGTATCTCTCACATGATAGAATACGGGTTATAGGGAAACTGATGGTAGAGTACGTGATCATGACCCCCCTATAGTAGCGAGCGAGGTCGCATTTTATATGCATACTTTGCCGTAGGCCATTATCCCGCATTTTTGTATGGATGTACACCTATGCTTGTTGACTTGTACGTATGTACATTTTATTTACATGTACCACAGTACATTGTACATCTATTGACCGATCACGTACCTGCTACAGTTTTAAACATTACATACACATCTGTTTCTATGACATATGTATCCTTGCCATGATAGACTATGTGATGCCATGCTTTCCAGTTATTCCTCTCATGTTCATTTCTATGTTTCATATGCTAGTTTGCTAGATTTAGTACTTGCTCCCGTCCTGACAGGATAACGTTGTAGGTGTCCTTACTGAGGAGGAGTTACTCTGCGACTCATATTATAGGATTACTGCCGAGGACCCGGCTCTGCTTTACGAGGATGTTCCTGCAGGGAACCTCGCCTAGATGTCTTTTGTTTACTTAGACTTTTGAGACATGTATTAGACTATAACATTTTGTTACTGGACATGTATCCAGTTTTACATTTCAGTTTACTTGTACTTGGACGTTTACTATATACGACGACTTTTGTGTTTGGAGCATTTATGATTCTTCTTCACTTATAGAACTGTTAGCACATTTAGTCTTATCCTGTTGTCTTTAGAACAGCTTACTACGTTTTATCTCAACGTAGGCTGGGCATGTCTCGGCCTGGCCCAACAATTTGGGTAGCGGGTCGTGACATGTTTTTAGTGGTGACCCACGCAGGTCCCGACTAAACTGTTTGGTTACGTTATTGTACCAAGCATGCCTGTAATTAGGAACTTAAGGCAATTAGACAACATTAGGAAAGACGCTTTGAACACCTAGAGGAATGCTAGGATTGCAACATAGGAAACACATCACATGATTGCTATTATAATTAGATTTTCTTGCATATGATTGCTTACTTTAAACAAGTCCTTATAAGTCTTTTTGTGTAATTTAGATGGTGCTTACTCGTTCGTCCCAGCATGTTACCCCCGAGAATGGGGCCCTCCATATCCAGTCAGCTGACCAGTTGACTGATACACCTCCACCTACCACATTCCCCCATTCCACAGATCCACAGACCCATATACCACCTTCCACATCCCAGTCCCAGCAGGACCCGATACTTCCACCACCCCCTATCACTATACCCACCCAGGCTTCCGTCACACTCGACGGGAACCAGCTGCTCACACTGATCCAGGGGTTCCTAACAACCCATCAGGAGCAGACTACCCTACTCCGCCAGAGCATGGAGCGTTCTGAGGGACGTCCCGTGGTCCCACCACATGTAGAGCCACGGCAGAGAGCGGGGACAGTCAAGGACTTCATGGGTCTGAATTCCAAGGAGTTCTCAGGGACTGAGGGCATAGTAGTAGCTGATGACTGGCTAGATTCAGTAGATAAGGGCATCCCTAGGACTATATCATAGTTGGGTAAGGGCATCACAAGTAAGGGTGCTAAGAATTTATGGCCTGAGATAGTTATGGGGCAGTTACATGTCTCGGTGATGGTATGGGTCCACCACCGGTCATAATCCTACTTATCATCTTGCTAAATCCCGTAACTAGGTGGTGTACAGAAATGAACTTTGATGATATAAAACTGTGTGATGCATCAGAATCAAATAATGCTAGAGCAGGATGTGAAAACACATAAATGGAACCTGTGATGACATCAGCGGTGGGTTCCTGCTCTGGTTCTTGCTCGTCTGCAGCTAGGGCAAAAGCTCGCCCGGTCTTCTGTTGATGTTGCCCGAACCGTTGTTGCTGAGTGGGTAGAGGAGCTCTTTGCTGAGTTGCTCCGGTCCGGGTGAATACTGTGGGGCAGTCCCTCACTTGGTGGGTGGCAGGCCCACAAACTAGGCAGTATCCCAGTTTCTTCCTGCAGATGTTCGCCTGATGTCCTGGCCTTTTGTAGAAGTCGCAGATAGGGATCTACTTCTGAGGCGCTCTGTCACTGGTCCTTGTCTGATGGTGTTGCTGGTGGTGGTGAGGAGGCCTATTGTTGTTGTGGTTGTTGATGTTGGGCCTCTTCTGGTTACCCTAGAAGTTGCTAGTTCCAGGATACTCCCTTTTTGAACGAGAAGGCTGGCTCTTCTCCACATCCTGGGCTCGTATCAGAATCTTCTCGTACGTTTTAGCGCTGCCTGTGATCACAGGGGTGCGAATATCTTTCCTTAGTCCATAGCTGAATCTCTCAGCACGTTCTGCGGGGTCAGCAACCAAGTTTTTGGCAAAGCGGCTAAGTCGGTCGAACTCTGCCGCATACTCTCCAACTGTCATGTTTCCTTGCTTCAGATCGTGGAACTGTCTTTCCATCTCCCGTAACTCTGATGTTGGGAAGAACTTCCTACGGAACAACCTCTTGAAGGTGTCCCAGTCAAGCTGCTTGTCCTGGAGTCGGGGTTCATTCCGATACCAGGTGCTTGCTACATCTCGCAGCTGGAGTCCTACTGCTTCGACATGGAGGTCGTCGGGTAGTCGAGCGACGCTGAGGAGACGCTCTATGCTGTCGAGCCATTCGTCGGCATAGATGATTCCCTCGGTTCCCTTGAAGGGTCGAGGGTCCTGCTCCTTAAAGTTCTCGATAGTGCCGACCTTCACATAATAATATGTCTCCTATCAAATTGAATGGCCTTAATGATACATAAATTAACTCTTAGATTTATGTTTACCTTAGCAGGCCTTGGTTCCGATTGAGCTGTTCCTCCTCTCTCGAAGGAAGCCATAGCCACGTTGTGGGCATTCTCCATGCCTTCTCTCATGATCGCGGTCTGTTCGCGATGGGCTTCAGCTTGGGCTCTCTGGGCCTCCAGTACTCCTCGTAGCAGGCCTATGAGCTCGGTAGGGTCCACCGGTACTGGTGGGGCAGCTGGTACGGGCACTACCGCAGGGGACTGCGGCTTAGTTCGGGGAGGTGCAGGTTTTGTCGTTTGCGCTGTAATAGCGTAGACGGGGCGGGGTGCTGGTGCAACGTGGGGACGGTCAGTCAGCTGCAAAGGAGGAGGGTTCGGGCATGCTTGAGGAAGTGGGGTGTGATTGGTAGATGATACCTCATCATTAGCAGGGCCAGAGCGGGTGGTCTTTCCTTTGGCCATACTCTGGAAGGTTTAGGATGCAATATATAAGCAAGGTTTCCTACCAGTCTATAATCAAACAAAAATACTTACTTATAGTATATTCCGGTCCTATGTTGTGACAAATTAATGTTCTAGTGTTCTAATTATTTCTAGATATGTTTACCTAAGTTGTTGTTTCTGACCTGCATGGGCCACCACTAAAAACATGTCACGACCCGATCCCAAATTATTGGGTCGAACCGGATCATGTCCAGCCTGCACCGTAGTGAGACGGTGGCAGTAAGCTCTTCTATATGCAGGTATTCACAATAACATTTATATGTATTTTTCATAACACGAATTTATGAATATTTAAAAGCTTTTTATTCATCAATTGAAGAGTACAAACTGAAACTGAAAGTACTGAAATAAAAATATCTGAAATCAAAATATACAACTCCAGCACAATAAAACTAGATAACTGGAAAACAACTAGCTAAACGGTCGGCTCATCGGCCTTAGGTTGTGCATCCTCCAAGGGGGACTTTGGCAACACCACAGGATATAATACTGGATCATAGTAGCTATTGAACAATTGCTCAGCATCATCAACATTACCTATGGGGGGGATCCAGTCAGAAAAGGAGCAAGTACGAGTACATAATCCGATATTCTAAATAATAATGGAAAGATGCAATTTTAAACAATTGAAATTCTTTGAACAATATTTTCCAGCAATTTATAGTAATTCAGTATTTGAACAATGTGATTTGAATAGGTAACGTCTATGAACGGATTGGATTATACAATAGCATCCTAGCGATATGATACGGCTTATCCCCGTATGTAGGAGGGGTAAGCTCGTGCAATAATACAATATGAGGTTATTGGTCATAAACGCTATACTACTCCCCCAATACCCCACTATCAATAATCGAACTCAAGGAGAGAGTTCCGTATAGCAATATGGTTTAAGCATGCAATTATGACAATTACTAAATAAAATGCAAGAAAATATAACCGTAACTTGCCTTTATTTAATGACTGAAAATAGGATATCGGTACCGGGGATGAAGTCAAACACGTCCTCGAAACACTACAGTTGAGAACCCTGACTTAGAAACATAGATGAGCCAAATCTAGGTGTGCTTGTTTGCCATTGATTATAAAAGAACAGAACAGTTTTATGGGAGGACTGGACTTTTACTTCACAATACAAACTCGCTCGTACAAAGAGAGCCTAGGAACAAAACCTAGGAAAAGCAATCTAAGTACAATTGTTTAGTTTTTCTGGGGGTGACGGTAGAGGCTCGGAAAAGTGATATCAACTCTGCCTTACTGCTTGGACGATCGGGCGTAGCTTCTGCTCTGGCAAAGAAATGCTCTTTGTGTGTACGGGAGTTACTAGTCTCTCTGCTCGGGCTCTGTGCATATAACTCTGTGTGTGTTGCGAAGGAATAATCCCCTGCTATTTATAGGCCTTTGTGATAAGTAGGGTGTGCAGTAATGGCTCCTTGAAAAGTGGGCGGTTGGAGATTGGTTAAGATTAGCCTTAATCTTGTTTGTTGGAAATCAATCTGGGCTGCTTATGTTGATTGGAACAAATATGCATTGTTATGGTTTGTTGGTTACTAAATCCGAATAGAAAAGTCTTAGTCAATCTTCTGCCACGTGTCCCAACTGCCATTTTTGTGACGAACCATATGACTGAGTCGTATGAGCTCCTGGTGAACTGGTCCGCATGAAGTTCCATTGAACAGAACCGCATAAGCCCCTTGTAAACTGGACCGCATGAAGTCCCACTGAACAGAACCGCATGAGCTCCTGATGAACTGAGCTGCATGAAGTCCTATCGAACAGAACCGCATAAGCCTCTTTGTAAACTGGGGCGCATGAAGTCCCATTGAACAGAACCGCATAAGCCTCTTGTAAACTGAGCCGCATAAAGTCCCATTGGGGCAGAGCCGCATGAGGACCCATCAGAACAAAGCCGCATGAACTCCGTTAAAACTGAGCCGCATAAAGCTCCATCAAATCAGAGCCGCATGAGCTCCTTTAAATGATCCGCATAAAGAGCTTTGGAATTGATGGATCGTGCCAACTATAAAGATTTTTTTCGTCTCTCTAGGAGCACGTCATTATGTCAGAGTCATCATTTTACCTTTATGTCAGAGCTGTCAATCCTTTGTGTCAGAGCTGCCGTACTGTGTCAGAGCATTTAATGAGCCAACTGTACAGAGAAATGATGGCCAGCCGTAGAGTCATATTTTGAACCGCATAGGGCCACGTGGCTTTTTCTGAGCCGCATGGAGCTATCGGGGACTTTCGAACCGCATGAAGCTCTAAAGGGCTTTTTCGAGCCGCATGAAGCTCTAAGGGACTTCTTGAGCCGCATGGAGCTCTAAGTAATTTTTTGAGCCGCATGAAGAGTCCCCTAATATTGAGCCGCATGGAATCTCCTGTTCTTTTCCATGCTTCTACAAGACCCCCTTCAAAGTTTTCAATTTGTAAAATTGAAATACTTTGAATAAAAAGCATGGCTATGTCCGCATAAGCTCTTCTTACCTCATAGACTCCTCTGGCCGTATAGGATGTTCTGGCCGCATGGATTTCTCTGGCCGTATGGACTGTTCTGGCCGCATGGACTGCTCTGGCCGCATGGATGTTCTGGCCTCATAGGATGTTCTGGCCGCATGGACTGCTCTTCATGCCACGTAGGTGTCTCATTAATTGCTTTTGATTTAAAGCCGTCTTTTAGGATAGGATCCCAAGAGTCAGCTTTAAATATTTAGAATTGTTCTTAATGATTGCGAGTAATCTTTTGCATGCAGGGGATAGAAATCCAAGAGTCGGTCTCCTCTCCTAGGCAACACTGAATCGAAGCGTCCCTTGGTCTACGTGCCCCCCTGTCTGCCTATAAATACGAGTACATTTGGAAGAGAGAGACTCTTTACTTTCTTTTCTCTTCAACTTTTTTTTGCCCTTAGTCGCCGTCTTCTCTTCCTTCTCCGATCATCAATGGCTCCTAAAGCTTCCTCTAGCGCTGCGGCGAAGGGTAAGGGAGCGGCTTCCTCATCGACTGAGGTGCCCACAGTTCATTCTGACGTCCACCCCGCCATTGATGGTAAGGACATTTGGAAGAAATTGTATGAACTTAAAACCCTAACCATCATGGCTATATCTCATATTTTATGCGCGGGCCTTCTTCGTCTTCGTTGAACTGTTCAAGTTCATTATGATAAATCTGCATACTGTGCTGCATGTGCCACGTGTACATCTCACATCCGAGCCGCATAAGTACTTTACAAACTGGGCCGTAAGAAGACCCATCGAACTGTGCCGCATGAGACCCTACCAAATTAGAGCCGCATAAGCTCACTTGAACGGCCGCATGAGCACCCACTAAGCAGAGCCGCATGAGCTTACTTGAACTGGCCGCATGAAACCCCGCTAAACAGATCCGCATAAGCTCATCTGAACTCGGCCGCATGAGGCCCCATTAAACAGAGCCACATAAGCTCATCTGAACTCGACCGTATGAGACCCCGTTAATCAGAGCCGCATAGGCCCATCTGAACTCGGCCGCATGAGGCCCCGTTTAAACAGAGCCGCATAAGCTCCATTAAATTGAGCCAC
Source organism: Iris pallida (assembly GCA_029216955.1). NCBI lineage: Eukaryota > Viridiplantae > Streptophyta > Magnoliopsida > Asparagales > Iridaceae > Iris > Iris pallida. The sequence goes on along the minus strand of JANAVB010031417.1, from coordinate 9,421,011 downwards.
ATAAGGACCCGCCTGATCAGAGCCGCATAAGCTTATCTGAACTCGGCCGCATGAGACCCCATTTAAACAGAGCCGCATAAGCTCCATTAAATTGAGCCGCATAAGGACCCATCTGATCAAAGCCGCATAAGCTCGAAAACACTAAGCAGTTCTCCCTGGCCATCTTCTAACTTTTTTTTGTCCTTTTTTCAGAAAATTTGCCAGTCAATGCTGCGGGAGAACCTTTGGTTGGTCGCGTCCAATTTGCTGTGGGCTATAGGTTCGACCACATAGTCGAGTATGTGGTGAACCAGCTTCCAAAAGACGAACCTGTGGAGAGGCTGGGAGACATAAAAAAGCAGTCCTTCTTCTTTATCTCGGGGATGATGAACTCAGGGCTGCTGGGGGGCAAACACCTGAAGCCTGCGTTCCTCTTCGGGGACGCCATGACTGTGAAGCACTCCCAAGTTCTGGACATATCCGAGAGTTGGAGTTTTACTTCTGACGGGATGGCGATCCATATTCCTCTGATGGAACGTCACTTCCCGCTGTCATGGTTCAACGTGCTACCGTTGGACAGAAAGATGGAGGAGTCTTTGACACCAAGTCGGTCTGGGATATTCGTGGGCAACATCCATTATAACAATAACTTGGGGTCAGTGTATGTAGGCAAAGTCCCGGTCAGCCGCTACGTGATGGGGTTGGCCTCGGGCAGTTTCTTGAATGTGCAGGGTCCCAACTTCAAGATCTCTCAAGCTGACACGTTTCTGAACCAGTTTGCTCGGAAGGGGTCCTATCCCGTTGGCCGGTTGTCGCTACCGAGTTGGATAAACCCCATCCCTTCGTGGACCAACCTGTCTACATGGATCGTACGGGAATACGAGACTCTCCTGCGCGAGATTGGACTCTACCATGCTATTCGGGGCACCAGCTACGGCTTGTCCATAAACAAGAAATTGTTCATGGCTCTGCTGGAGATGTACAATTGCCGTACAGGAACCTTCTTCACACCCGTAGGGGAGATGGGGCTGGCCCTCCACAAGATGCATGCTGTCTCCCAGCTGCCTTGGGGAGATGAAGTCTTTGAGGTGTATACCCTGACGAACGAAGAGTTCGAGGATTTGAAGGAGAGGTTCCCGGGCTTCGTTGCCGTCTACTGGGAATTGCTGTGTCATCACAGAACATGCCAGCAGCTGTCAAAGAAAAAGAACGACAGTTCGGAAGGGAACCTTTCTCACACAAAGGCCTGGCTCTCTTATCTTTTTAAGCTCGGTGCCTCAGGACGGGTTGCTCCGCAAAGTCCTCGCACTCCGGAGGAGGTGCAGGACCAAGTATCGACCGCCAAGAGGGTAAGAACCACCAGTGACAGGTTCGGGAGTCAATCTGACTCTTTTGCTTATTTCTATCAAGCCACTCAGCCGTTGTCCGAGAAGGCACTCCTGGCAGGGTTCCTGATCGTGTGGCTACGGAATTGCGTAGTATCAGGAGGGGCTGGTTCCATTGAGAGGATCAGCCACAACTTCATCCTCCCTGCTATGAAGCTGGTCTTCGGGGTCAGACTAGCTCTTCTCTCGGCCATGGTGTGAAGCATACATCGTGGCCTTCGTATTTTCTCATCCAAGGTCATAGTCCGTGACACGACGAAGGACTTTGAACGCATTGAACTGCCCAATCACTATCTGATGGGGTGGCTGCTGATGCATTGCCGGTCTTTGATGAGGCCTGGCCCTGAAGATGGCGTAACTGCTGACGATGCTTTTATCTTTCAGTATCGCCGCATGCCTTGGGAATGCGAGACTATGTGCGCCTGTGGGATGGTGCTGGCAAGAGTGGACAGATACACTTTCTTCTTGTCTGTTCCTCGATTTACTGCGGAGGAAGTGAGGGCCGTACATCTTGATGGTATTGGGCCTCCTAACTTCTTATCTGACAATATGCTCCTTTGGCTGCACAACATTCGCCCTTTCCACCTAGTATATCGCAACCGCAACACTGTCTATTTGGAGCCTTACTTGCCCAGCAGGTTCTCCCGCCAGTTTGGATATAGCCAATTATTCTTGGACAGCCCCAGCTCTTGCTTGGGTTTTGAAGGTAGCATCCTTGACGGTATCAGGGCCTGGCACTATTACAACACGGTTCATACCCGTACTAGCTTCTCACTTTCTGATGCTGAGGAGTCAGGGGAGATCTTGTATTTCGCGGCTCTATACCATGTCATGGCGAACAAGCCTCATGTTGGTTTTGACCCGAGTACTAGCTTCATTGTTGGTACTGGCTTGGAGGAGAAGTCCAAGGGTCTAAGGCGAGGAAGAAGAGGGAGAACACAGTTGCTGCATCGGACTCGAAGTCTGCCAACGCGGACGAAGAGGATGACGAGCATGACCCCGATAACCCTCTTCCTTCTGCAGAAAATATGGTGGCGGATCAGCCGCCTGTCGTACCTGGTCCTTCGCGTAAGCGAAGCAGGTGTTAGCCCACCGTTGGCGGCAGAACTTACTCCATGAAACGGGCTGCATTTAAGCCTCGTGGGTTGCTCATCAAGGAGAGAGGCGAGGATGACTCCGTTTCGGAGGTGAATTGAATTACAATCATCTTCTTCTTTAGCTCTTCTTTTTTCTGAACCATGACCTAATCATTTTTTCTTTTCTCTGTAGGCGTCAAGAGAAGGGGACTTCCCAGAGTCAGCTGTTGCCTCTGAAGTCGACTCGGCTCTAACTACTCTATTTAGAGATATAAGTGCCGAGATTATTGCTGCCGGGATTCTCCCAGCGACGGCTGAGGTTCCTTCAGTTGTTGATATCCCAATCCAGGGTGACGTGGGCTCTGCTGAACCCATTCCTGAGACTGCTGAACTTTAGCTTGGTGATGCTGATCCAGTCGTATCTCCTTCCGGGGAGGCTGGGGCAGCAGAACCATCTGTATTCGGCTCGGACATTGCTGGTAAAGAGACTACGGCGGCTGTGAGCGAACCTCAATCTCAGCAACTCCCCCTGGTAAGCTAAGCCAAGTCTTGACTAGTAAGGAGGTTTATTTGCTCTATCATCACATCCTTCGGATTAAGCAGATTGATGGTTGCTCTAGACATACAGGTCCTGCTCCTTTACTGCCAACGACGAACATTATCAGGGGAGAGTTGGCCACAGGGGATCTAGCGAAAGAGAGTGCGCCTTCCCCCCTCCAGCTTACATTGAGGGGCCTCCTGCTAGATCGAGTTCAGGAGAGCAAGCGGCGGAACGGCCGGAGCGAGGAGAACTGGTCCCTGTACCCTTTTCTGTTCGTGTGGCTCCGGAGGTCAACCTTTCTGCCTTGCCGAGTCTCCAGATCTTTCGGGCTACGGAGGAGGAATTGGTCGCTATTCAAGCATCCTTTTGCTCGGAGCTTGTTTCCCTTGTAGCAGGAGTAGCAAGTGTAGGTCCTAAAAATTAAGTTGCACCTATCAAAGAAGTCATGAAAATCAAATTGTGCATCCTTCAAGTGAACTGCACAGGAGACAGATTGCGCAGCAACTCAAGTGCGCAGGCTGAACTGCGCACTCATCCAAGTGCGCAAGCTGACGTGGCCTTGCCATCATTTTCTGACAGAGAATCAGATCTTCTGACAACTGACAGCACGGAGAACGAGGAAATTGTTCGTTTATCGTACAGCACAGCGCTCGAGGACAGCTGTACATGCAGCATAATCTGCCAGACTCTCTGCAGCGCGGTCCTTTCCATCGCAATCTGAAGCCAGCGCAATTCAGGTGGCGCACTCCATCAAGACAACTGACAATGTACACGTGGCATGCATGCCATCAATTACTCACCACATGGCAACCGTCTGTACACGATTATACGCATTTCAATCAAATGATGCCATGTGTCCAATACAGTTGGCCCACGATCAAATAACTGCCAGCGCAGTCTGATGTCTGCGCGGTCTAATGCATGCGCAATCCATCTTACGCAATCCAGAATAACTAAAAATTAGTTATTTTCATAACTCTATAAATAGAGTTTCAAGTCCTTCCTAGGGGGGATCACATAGAGATCACATAGAGATCACATAGAGATCAGAAAAATCAGAATCAAGAGCAGAGAGTTCAGAAGTTCTTGCCCAAGTGCTGCTGCATTCTTCACAGGCTACCGCCTTCAACTTCAGAGGCTACCGTCTTCAAAGTTCACATCGTCCAAGGGATAAAGCGATCGTCATTCAGATCGGATTCCCATAGTTGTACTTTCCCAAAATTTTTGTAATCTTCTTACAAAGTTTGTTAAATAAAGATCAACTTTTATTTTTGCAAACAAAATGGCAACTTGCTGGAGACGAATTTCTCCTCCGACGAGGAAGTGACAACTCAATATGACGTTGCGTCTATCAGAAAGACGTAGAAGACGCTGGTTGTAAAGGTCAACCAGACGGCCTACGAGGCGATGATCAACTCCAGGACCACCCCTCGCATTGCAACAACTTCTGCCACGAGCAAAGTTCACCCAGTGTGGGTCCCCAAGACTGTTGCGCAGTCTGCCTCTGCTGCTCAGCCTACTGTGCAGTCCACTGTCTCTGCTGCTGCCTCTGCTGCGCAGTCTGCTGCTACTGCCCATGCGCAGTAAGTTGCTCACCTTGCCAGTGTACAACCTACTTCTTATGCTACTCTGTCAAAGTACAATACTCCTCTTCCTCTGGTGCAGTTGGCTGCAATGCTGCCTGCACAATCCACTACTCCAGCAACCAGAGTGCAACTCAAGCACTCTGGCATCAAGATTCCTGCTGCGCAAGCTGCTGAGACTGTGGCCAGAAGACCTGCTGCTGTTTGCCATTGATTGTAAAAGAACAGAACAATTATCGGAGGACTGAACTTAGACTCACAATACAAACTCGCTCGTACAAAGAAAGCCTAGGGACGAAAACCTAGGTACAGCAGACTAAGTACGATTGTTTATTTTTGATTCTGGGGGGTGACGATAGAGGCTCAGGAAAGCGACGGCCGCTCTGCCTTACTCCTTGGACGATCGGTATGCAGCCTTGGCTCGGGGAAGATCTGCTAGGCGTTGACGAAGAAAGGCTCTTCTTACTCTCTCTCTGATTGCTCTCCTGGCTTCTCTCTCTCTGTGTATATTCTCTCTCTGACTATGGGGGAAGTCTCTCTGTGTATACGTATCCTTCTCTGATTCTTTTTTTGTATATCTCTCTATCTTTTTTTTTTATTCTCCAGTTGCCGGGGGGTTTTTGCAAGGGAATGGCACCCTGCTATTTATAATAGTGGGGGCATCATTAGGGTTTAGATGATTGCCCTTTCTCCAAGTGGCGGCGGCCCGACGATTAACCAATCTGGACCATTCGTCTTGAACGTGAAAGATCTAGGCCATTAACATGGATTATGCCAAATCCCATCAACAATTAATGCTGATTGCAATAAATCTTCGTCATGATGATTTGCTGACATCTGCGAATCTTAATGAATAAATTTAATTCATTCTTCTGCCACATGTCCCAGATTATTGGGATTTGGCCCAAGATTTGATTGACTTTAGGACACGTATCCTGTCGTCAATATTGAGCCGCATGAGGAGTGTCGATGTTTGGGCCGCATGAAGGTCGTCATGACCGAGCCGCATGAAAGATTTCATGACCGAGCCGCATGAATAGTCTCTATATTCGAACCGCATGAAGGTTGTCATGACCGAGCCACATGGATATGTTCATGACCGAATCGCATGGGAGTCTTCATGGCCGAGCCGCATGAGAGTCTTCATGGCCGAGCCGCATGGATCTCTTTATAGCCGAGCCGCATGGGGGACCTTCATGGTTGAACCGTATAGGTTTCTCTGCATTGGCCGCATGAATTCGTCTAGTCTGGCCGCATAACCTTGCCTCGAAGCTGTGAAAATTTTCTCCAGTTCCCTAGGAAGATAGTGCTTTTGTGTCAGTCACCATGATTACTTTATGTCAGGGTTGTCATCTGTCAGGTCTGTCAGCCGTCAGAGCATTAAATATGTCCAGTACTTTAGGCACAGCTGTTTTGAAGGCCACGTGGCCTCTCTCTGTGGGCCGCATGGAGTTTACTCGAGTTGCCTATGTGTTTGAGCCGCATGTCCATGTTGATGACTTTTGAGCCGCATAATACTCTTAAGCCGCATGAAGCTTGTCTGATTTTGAGCCGCATGAAGCTTCCTGGGTTCTGTGCCGCATGAAGAATGTCTCATGAATACCGAGCCGCATGAAGGACGTCTCATGACCGAGCCGCATGAGGAATGTCTCATGACCGAGCCGCATGAAGGACGTCTCATGACCGAGTCGTATGAGGAATGTATCGTGACCGAGCCGCATAAAGGACGTCTCATGACCGAGCCGCATGAGAAATGTCTCATGACCGAGCCGCATAAAGGACGTCTCATGACTCGCATGAGGAATGTCTCGATCTGCCCGTGCATTCGCTTTGTGGGCCCGGGTATCCCGAACACACGAGTGCGTAGGTATCATGTTTTCTCCCTGATGTGGGGGGCTAATAGAAACACTTGCCCTCGATCTTTGTTGGGAGACTCTTGAGAACCACTCTGTCCGTTTGCCGTCGGGGGCTGGACACAGGCGGCTCTGTACAACTTTCCATCAGAGGCCCGCTTAGCGGGACGCTCTTGATGGTCAGAGATTGGGACAGCTGACTGAGCTCGATGAGCCCGCGCTGCCCTAGACTTCTTCTACTTAGCACCCGAAGGTGCGTAATAGGAAGAGTCCAAGTTTGGAAGGAGGGAAGAGAAGTTGGTGTGCTTTTCAAAGGAGGTAAGGGGGCTCTATTTATAGAATGGAGTGAGCCCTTTCTTCTTCTCCTTTCCGATGTGGGACTAAAAGCAATATTTTCCATGCTTCTACAGGACCCCCTTCAAAGTTTCCAAATTGTAAATTTGGAACACTTTGAATAAGAAGCATGGAAAGTAGATTTGTTTAGGTGTAGCAATCCAATCAGAGGTAGCATGGACGTGATAGGTTTGGGTACTTCTGCTGGGGATTTTATGTGGACTTATCATCCTTAGCGTACCTTGGTTTTAGGGACGGATAATAAGTTGAGAGAGGAAACCATCATATTTACTCATAGGTGGTATGACGTGGTAAATATAAGGTTGATGGTAGAGCTTTTCTACTCAGAGGTGATATGGACATAGTAGGAGTGCACTCGAATGAGGATACATAGAACAACTCAGAGGTGCTATCAACGTGGAAGTTCTATGCATTGGGTGAAAGAATGCTATGGAACAGATGGGCTCCGAATGCATGTGATGATGAGGAAAGATGTGGATGTACTAAGGGACCTAGTACAGCATTTGTGGTCAGCAGAGGACATTTGTGGGCCTATTATCCTTGGCATACGTTGGTTTTAGGTACAGATAATAAGTTTGATAGGGATACCTAGGACAACTCCGCGGTAAGGCGAATATGGAGGTTCTTGGTATCGGGCGAAAGAATGCCATGGAGCAGTGAACAGTTTTATGTTTTCTTTTACTGTTTTTCTTTTTTCTTTTTTGTCAAGGGATGTGGTCCCAGATGATGTAGCACTTTGAATTTTGAATGAATGAGCATGTTTCAACTCATCTTCTCTTTCTTGTACTTGCGGTGTTTGTGGAACTGGACTTGCTGGGGGATTATTTGTGGACCTGTTACCCTAGGCGTACCTTGGTTTTAGGTACGGATAACAAGTTTGGTCAGGATATCCGGAACAGCCATGGCAAAGTGGTCATGGATGCTCTCGGTATTGGAAAAAAGAATGTCGTAGAGCAGCTGGGCTCCCGGGGCATGGTGAGATGGTGGATTTATGCTAAGAAGCTTAGCAAGGGATATTTGTGGACCTATTATCCTTGGCGTACCCTGGTTCAGGATACGGATAATAGGATGAAAGAAAACCAACATATTTGCTCAGAGGTTATGAGGACATGGCAAGCATGAGGGTTTTACCGTAGAATCTTCCTGCTCAGAGGTAATGAGGACGTGGCAGGGGAGACTTCACGAAAGATATTCGTGGTCAATAGCGGACATTTGTGGTCAACAGAGGACATTTGTGGTCAACAGAGGACATTTGTGGTCAACAGAGGACATTTGTGGACCCATTACCCTTGGCGTACTCCGGTTGTGGGTACAGGTAATAGGTCGAAAGGGGATCATCATACTTACTCAGAGGTAATGAGGACATGGCAAGTATGAAGGTTTTTTCGACGGAGCCTTCCCATTCAGAGGTAATGAGGACATGACAGGAGTGGGCTCAATGAAGGGGGGGTACATAGAACGACTCAGAGGTAGGAGAACGTGGAAGTTCTATGCGAGGGGGCAGTTTGTTTTTGGTGGAAGTGAAGACGACTCAGAGGTAATGAGGACATGGTCGTTTCGGAAATTGGTGGATTGACTACCCTTTTTGTGCACTGGGAGTGCGGGTAGTGGATCATGAGGGAGGATCTCTTCCAGGAAGAAAGTTCAGAGGTATAATCATACGTGACTTACTATCTGCAAGAGTGACCGGAATGTAAGTTCAGAGGCACCAGCGGGTACATATCTCGATACTCTGGAATGTGGAGAGGTGAGTTCAGCGGCACCAGCGGGTACATGACTCGATAATCTGGAATGTGGAGAGGTGAGTTCAGCGGCACCAGCGGGTACATGACTCGATAATCTGGAACGTTGGAGAGTGTGAGTTCAGCGGCACCAGCGGGTACATGACTCAGTGATCTGGAAAATTTAGAGACGAAATGTGAGTTCAGTGGTACCATAGGGTACATAACTCAATCATCGGGGTTTTTTTTTTTGGATGTCGTTTCGGACGTAATACTTCTTCAGAAACTTGCCGTTGATGGGCAACATGAGCAAGTCTCAGTGTGAGCAGCCACATATTTGGCCAGCTCCGACTCTTCTTCGGCCACCCCCTGTGTAAATGCAGACTGAGAGGATGACTTGGGCAACTTGATTATCAGGGGCTCCATGGGTGGAGCAGAACGTGGAGTTGCTGGCAGACTAGCGACCCCCAGTTTGGCATTTGATGTGGGGCGAGGAGTGGCTGGTTCACTAGAAGTGTCAGACCTTGCATCGGGGTGACGACCCTTCCTGGGAAGGCGTATCGTCATGGGCCTGTCCGAGGGGTTGAGCTTCCCTGCTTGTGGTTGGCTGACTCTTGGTAGCCTGATTGTCAGTGGCTCAGTTGTGGGTCTCGGCACTTGGCCGGACCTTGGTAGCCGGATTATCATTTGCTCCTCCTGCGCTGAGAGGCTGATTGCGTCCTTCTGCGGAGTGGCGGTAAGGGGTGCAGACTTGCCCGGTTTGCGAGCTTGGAGGTGGATCGTCAGGGGTCCTTCTGATCCCGTGGCTGTCTCGGTATGAGTTTGTGCGTCTCCTTCATCAAGGTGCCTCTTCGACCTTTCGTATAGACAGGAGTTTGAGTAGTAGGATTCGACCCCTTTGAAGGGATCGATATCAGCAAATTCTGTCTTCACGAAGCCATGTTTGTCGACGTATTTGAAGCACTGGTGTAGCGTGGAAGGCACGATCATATAATCGTGTATCCATGGGCGCCCCAAGAGGATGTTGTAAGAAGTGTCTGCATCTATGACGTAGCAGGTGACTTCGGATTGGAGGTCGCCAATTTGACACTTCAGACGAATCTTTCCAATAGGGTAGCTCCTGCCCGAATTGAAACCGCTGATGGCGGTGCCTGTAGGTGTCAGGCGATGCATTGGGATGCGAAGATGATGTAGCAGACCCTTCGGGATGATGCTTATGGAAGAGCCAGGATCAATGTGCATCTGATCCACCTTCACGTCGCCGATGTATCCCATGTAGTATAGCGGGCGATCATGTAGGTTGGTTTTGATGAGCATGTCCTGCGGAGTAAAGACGATGTTGGGCATTGCTCCCGTGCAGGCGCTGTCTTGGAGATCCACGGGTGAGTCCTCCCCGGTGAGGTTGGATTGAGCCAGATAAGCATCGGCATTTTGGAGTGCATCGCTCAAAGCTGTACGAACATCCTTCGAGAGCCTCAGGAGTTCATATAAGGACAATTTGGCCGGTGTATTGGCCAATTGCGCCAAGATGTCGAAGTTGTAGGGCCTCTCCAGCCCCTGAGATGTTTCCTTTCGGAGGGATTTGTCGAAGCGAGTCTCCTTCGGCCTAGGCTTGTCGGTCGTCGAAGGCTGAGCCGGTCCCGGAGCATCCGTGGTAGTGGACGGATGATCATCAGTCGAGTTTTCAGCCACAGGTTGAGATTGTGCTCCGGATCGAGTAACAACGACCGTGACTTCCTCTTCATCTGCTGAGGTGGTACGGCAGGATCTGACTTTTCCACTTTTCTTTTTAGAAGATGGAGTGGACTGAGTTACCTCGTGGACTAGGTCCGGATGGACCCACATGATTTCCCCTCGTGATGTGGTGAGGGGTACTAGACCAGCAGCTTGAGCAGGCAGGAGATTAGCAATCTCCATCGTTGCCAGAGGGATGGGTATAACCCCGTCCTGGGTCTCTGTTGGAGGGAAGCTGCCGAATTGTACGGACACCATGTTGGCTGCTACGGTTACCTCCTCGAAGTCGATAGCCAGAGCGTTTGAATCGATGAGGTTCTGGATATACCGTTTCAGTTGGTAGCAGTCGTGTGTAGCATGGTGGACGTAGCGGTGGTAATGGCAGAACTTTGGATTTTCCAAATCAGCAGGCCGAGGTTCCCGCCTTGGTGGAGGAAGCTGAATTCTATCTCCTTGTAAAAGCATGTCCAAGATAGGCTTGACGTGGCCGTCTTCGAAAGAATAAGTGATTTGAGGCCATTATTTGTCTGCTGGCTGTGGCTCGGGCTTCTGGGATGTATCGGTCACCATGGACTGCTTGCCTTTGTTGTCCCGGTTGTTGGAGGGGCTACTCCCATTGTCGTTGCTGGCGTTGGTACGCTTCCCCTTGCTCTCTCCCTCTGAGATATGCAACCCCAGTTGGCAAGCTTTCTTCAATCGTTCCTCGGCACTTGTAGCGCTGATGATAAAGGCCTTCCAGTCCTTGAATTGACTTTCGCCCATCCAGAGACTAATTGTTGGGAGTAGTCTCTTTTGGCAAATTTCAATCAAGGAAGAGTCCGGGTTGCCAGATGGTAACTTCATTGCGGTTTGACGAAACCGCTCAATGTAATTCCTTGTCAGCTCTTTCTCTCCTTGGACGACGTCCATGAGGGTAGACATCGTGACGTCCTGCCCTACCTCATAGAACCTCTCCAAGAACAAGCGCTTGAAGCCAGCGAAGGAGTGGATGCAATTATCTGGCAGGTTACGGTACCAATCGAAGGCGACTCCTTCCAGTGCCCCAATGAATAACCGTGTGAGGATGGCGTCATCATGGGGCAGATGGTCGGTAGTGACCTCAAAGTAAGTGATGTACCGGCTTGCTGAAGTCTTACCATCATATGGGTTGATATTGAACGGCTTATATCTTGGGGGAAAGGGCACATCCCTCCATTCAGCTGGGTATGGTTGCCGTATTCTGAGGTCTTGGGAATTTTCTCGGGCGTGGAACATCGCTCGAAGCTCCTGAACCTCTCTCCTTACTTCTCGGGCCTCATCTGTCGCGGTAGGGGCCGTTATCTCGGGAGCATTATTGCCCGGGTTTGGTGCCGCTGAATTTGAATCTATGTTGTTCGTGGGACCCGTGCTTATCTGACCAGGTGACACTCCCTGCAGAGTAGGAAGCGCTGCTTTGATCTCGTCTACAGACTTGACCAAGGCGTGCAGTATGGCCTCCAAAGTGTCGATACGTTGGCGATCGCCGAAACCACCTTGGCTGTTGTCCGTCATGAATACCGTCCTTACGTGAGGAGTGACAGAAGGAGAAGTGGCGGACATGCCCTCCGAGTCATACTCATGCATCGAGAAATCATCAGGATATGTAGGGATGTTCTCTTCAGGTTCGGACACGGAAGGAACAGTACCCCCAGCTTCAGAGCTTGCTTCGTTTAGGACGTCTTCGGGGACGTCGGTATCTGTTGTATCCGTCGGAGGATTTGCTTCCTCCAGTCCGTCTTCTTGGAATGTCGGGTTGTCGTGGAGGTTTGGAGGAGTGCTACCCCCAGTTCCTACGACCCCCAATGACGTAGACGGCGAACTTCCTACTGCAGCAGTTTTCGTCTTTGAACGGGTGTGTTGGAATACTCCAGTAGAGGATAATCCTTTAGACGACGGCTTCTTAGCTGCAATAGTTGACACCTTTGGGCTGGAGATGCTTGTCTTCTTCCCTCTCCCCTCCAAGGGGACTTTCTGCACGGAATTGCAGGAGGCAACAGGAGGTGCCTCGTCTTCCGAGCTCGGATGTTGTAATCTTTGGAAGACGGATGGCCGGTCTTCGGTTACTGTCGTGTTGTTGCAACAGCAGTTGACGATAATCTGGGTGCAATGACGTCCCTGTGAGGACTCTCTGCACGCTGAGGCTCCTTCTCTTTCCTTGCGTTTGTGGAGGATAGCTTCACGCAGGTCAGAGGGACCACTTTGTCCGTTTGCCGCCGGGGACTGGACTCGAGTGGTTTTATACAACTTCCCGTCAGAGGCCCGCGTGATACTCAGCGGGACGCCCCGATAGTTAGAGGTTAGGGCAGCTGTCTGGACTTGATGAGCCCGCGCTGCCCTAGACTTTTTCTTTTTAGCACTTGTGGGTGCGTAATAGGAAGAGTCCACATTAGGTATCACAGAGTCTGGATTTTCATCCAGAAAGTGATCAGAGTTAGGACCGCATGAGAGTCGGTCGAAAACTGATCGAGAGAAGCACGGTAGAGACGCTATGCGGCTAGCGTTGGGTGCCGTGCAGGCTATCTGCATGCGACTGTCTTCTGTTGTGGGACGAGTTCTTATGCGGTTAGGAGTCACGGCCGTGCAGGCTGTCCGCATGCGGTTGGCATCTGTGGCCGCATGGATTTTCTGCAAGCGGTTGACTTTACTAGCCGCAGGAATCTCATCCATGCGGTTGGAAACTGTAGCTGCATAAGTTATGCGGCTGACAGAAGTGGCCGCATGAGTTTTCTTCGTGTGGTTGACGGTTGTGGCCGCATGGATTTTCTTTCTGCGGCTAATACCCCTCTGTGGCTCAGGTTGAGCAGAGACCCTCTTTGCCCCTGCAAGTCCAGCATCATAGTGTTTTCTTCTGCCGGACTTGGGGACAGCAGAGGTGTCTGCGATCTGAAGTGGAGCCGCAGGAGAATCTTTCTCATCGTCTTGAACGACCGAGGGTATCCCATCGAGGGCTTGGAGAGGAGCAAATGACTTTGGCCTCCACTCTTTGCGAGCCTTCGTGGTACGGGTGCGTTTCTGAACCGGGCCAGCGCTGCCTTAAGAGAGCATCTCTTCGAACGCCTGTTGGTCGAAGCGGACGACCATCTTCTATTGTGTGGAGCCAAGTTTGGCTGCATCCGATTGCGTCACCAACTCCTTAGCCGTGGAGAAGTTAGTCCCCAGCAGAGTCGCCATCGTGTTTGCCATTGATTGTAAAAGAACAGAACAATTATCGGAGGACTGAACTTAGACTCACAATACAAACTCGCTCGTACAAAGAAAGCCTAGGGACGAAAACCTAGGTACAGTAGACTAAGTACGATTGTTTATTTTTGATTCTGGGGGGTGACGATAGAGGCTCGGGAAAGCGACGGCCGCTCTGCCTTACTTCTTGGACGATCGGTATGCAGCCTTGGCTCGGGGAAGATCTGCTAGGCGTTGACGAAGAAAGGCTCTTCTTACTCTCTCTGATTGCTCTCCTGGCTTCTCTCTCTCTGTGTATATTCTCTCTCTGACTATGGGGGAAGCCTCTCTGTGTATACGTATCCTTCTCTGATTCTTTTTTTGTATATCTCTCTATCTCTTTTTTTTTATTCTCCAGTTGCCGGGGGGGTTTTGCAAGGGAATGGCACCCTACTATTTATAATAGTGGGGGCATCATTAGGGTTTAGATGATTGCCCTTTCTCCAAGTGGCGGCGGCCCGACGATTAACCAATCTGGACCATTCGTCTTGAACGTGAAAGATCTGGGCCATTAACATGGATTATGCCAAATCCCATCAACAATTAATGCTGATTGCAATAAATCTTCGTCATGATGATTTGCTGACATCTGCGAATCTTAATGAATAAATTTAATTCATTCTTCTGCCACGTGTCCCAGATTATTGGGATTTGGCCCAAGATTTGATTGACTTTAGGACACGTGTCCTGTCGTCAATGTTGAGCCGCATGAGGAGTGTCGATGTTTGGGCCGCATGAAGGTCGTCATGACCGAGCCGCATGAAAGATTTCATGACCGAGCCGCATGAATAGTCTCTATACTCGAACCGCATGAAGGTTGTCATGACCGAGCCACATGGATATGTTCATGACCGAATCGCATGGGAGTCTTCATGGCCGAGCCGTATGAGAGTCTTCATGGCCGAGCCGCATGGATCTCTTTATAGCCGAGCCGCATGGGGGACCTTCATGGTTGAACCGCATAGGTTTCTCTGCATTGGCCGCATGAATTCGTCTAGTCTGGCCGCATAACCTTGCCTCGAAGCTGTGAAGATTTTTTCCAGTTCCCTAGGAAGATAGTGCTTTTGTGTCAGTCACCATGATTACTTTATGTCAGGGTTGTCATCTGTCAGGTCTGTCAGCCGTCAGAGCATTAAATGCGTCCAGTACTTTGGGCACAGCTGTTTTGAAGGCCACGTGGCCTCTCTCTGTGGGCCGCATGGAGTTTACTCGAGTTGCCTATGTGTTTGAGCCGCATGTCCATGTTGGTGACTTTTGAGCCGCATAATACTCTTGAGCCGCATGAAGCTTGTCTGATTTTGAGCCGCATGAAGCTTCCTGGGTTCTGTGCCGCATGAAGAATGTTTCATGAATACCGAGCCGCATAAAGGACGTCTCATGACCGAGCCGCATGAGGAATGTCTCATGACCGAGCCGCATGAAGGACGTCTCATGACCGAGTCGCATGAGGAATGTCTCGTGACCGAGCCGCATAAAGGACGTCTCATGACCGAGCCGCATGAGGAATGTCTCATGACCGAGCCGCATGAAGGACGTCTCATGACTCGCATGAGGAATGTCTCGATCTGCCCGTGTATTCGCTTTGTGGGCCCGGGTATCCCGAACACACGAGTGCGTAGGTATCATGTTTTCTTCCTGATGTGGGGGGCTAATAGAAACACTTGCCCTCGATCTTTGTTGGGAGACTCTTGAGAACCACTCTGTCCGTTTGCCGTCGGGGGCTGGACACAGGCGGCTCTGTACAACTTTCCATCAGAGGCCCGCTTAGCGGGACGCTCTTGATGGTCAGAGATTGGGACAGCTGATTGAGCCCGATGAGCCCGCGCTGCCCTAGACTTCTTCTACTTAACACCCGAAGGTGCGTAATAGAAAGAGTCCAAGTTTGGAAGGAGGGAAGAGAAGTTGGTGTGCTTTTCAAAGGAGGTAAGGGGGCTCTATTTATAGAATGGAGTGAGCCCTTTCTTCTTCTCATTTCCGATGTAGGACTAAAAGCAATATTTTCCATGCTTCTACAGCTGCCAGTGCTACTCATGCGCAAACTGCCAGTGCGCCAACGGCCACTTCAATTCCTGCGCAAACTGCGCCAGCGCAGTCTGAGAGAGACAACCGTTTGGCTAATCTCTCTTCTTCTCACAGCAAGGAAAAAACCTCTGCTCCTCTTCTCAAGCACTCTGTTGCTCCAGCG
Source organism: Iris pallida (assembly GCA_029216955.1). Taxonomy (NCBI): domain Eukaryota; kingdom Viridiplantae; phylum Streptophyta; class Magnoliopsida; order Asparagales; family Iridaceae; genus Iris; species Iris pallida. The sequence goes on along the minus strand of JANAVB010031417.1, from coordinate 9,405,363 downwards.
CAATCCACTGGGGTTAGTCTTTTGACTATTCCTCCTCCCCAGAACAAAGAAAAATGCTCGTTGGTCTTTTCTCAAACTTCCTCGTCCCACGACTTGGAAGACAACAGAGGGAAACGCTCTTTAGCTAACCCTTCTTCACAAAACAAAGGAAAAGGCCCTTTGGTCTTTTCTCAGTCTTTCTCGATTTTTACCGTAGAAGATCAATCTGAACGTGCCTCGGCACCAGTCAGTACAAGAACTCTCTTAAACAAGAGTTCTTCTTCCCTCCTTGCCAAAGGGAAGTGTACTGATCAAAGAGGTATTCTGCCTACTCCAGTAGCAGAATTCCAAGATCTCCCAACTCTCAAGATATTCCGTTCGAAACAGAGAAAATTGCTGGTGTCTCAGACAGAAACCCCTGGGTGCGAGTTTGCTGATCTAAGAACTTATCTCAATCGACCAACTTCGGTGAAACACAAATAGCCAATGCCGAAGACCAACCAGTATCAGAGGCAAACTTCCAGGATCAAAAATCCTGACACCTATGCTAATGAAATGAGTACTTCCCTGTACACTCAAGGGACAAAATATTTGAAGAACCGGAACCATGTTCCGAATGTTATCAAAGAACATATCCCTCGAATTTCTTCTCGTCCCGTCATTGTTCCCGATCTCCGAGAGTACCTTAAGCAAAAACGGGACAACATCTCAACACCTCCAGTGCAACCACTTGGACATCATTGTAATCACAAGGTTGTCATCAAGTGTTGCTGTCAGACAACAAAACGATCTGTCCTCGATCGTCTGAACTTTATAAACTCTGAACCTATGTCAGAAGATGAAGACGAAGTTTTGTACGCTTCCGTCAACATGACTTCCCGAGACACTGGGGGTAGGAAGTGCTCTAAGCACGGCAAGCCTCGTAAGCCAAGCCAGCGGTATTTGGATCTACTCCAAGAATCTTCTGAAGGAGCATTCCAACATAGCCGATCCCGAAGCCGAGACACAATTGGTTAAAGGAATCTTCAAGATCCTTCTGGTCATCTTCCTCTTTTTCACTCAGGAGATGATTCTTTCTCCGATTATGATGCATACAGTAAAAGTTCGAAACAGACAGTGTCCTCTACTGTACCTAGAGAAGTGACAGCTTATGTTATCACTGAAGACCCTGATGCTTCCAGTTCGGCTAGTCAAGAACAACGAATAGCTGCACTAGAAGACAAACTGAAGACCATGGCCGAAATGGTTGCAAGTATGTATTCTATTATCGTGGCCCAACATACAGTACCACCGACCGTACCTGCTGTAAATCCTGAGATCATAGCATCATCGGTGCCTGTCAATACAGGGCTGGGGGTAGCATCTACTCAAGTACCTTCTGTACAGATTCAATCTACACCCAGTCAATCAGGTGCTGGGGGTAGTGCTTACCATGCTGTTCCTCCCCCTAACACTCTAATTTAGCCTGCTCCTTCTACATCAGTGGAGGATGCCAATGAAGCTGTCAAACTCCTGTGCACTCAATTCGAGGCCTTCAAAGAGAAGGACAACTTGCAGAGGTTGGGGATCAAACAACCCTACCCAGTTGAATGGAAGGAAGTCCCATTTCCTCCAAAGTACAAAATTCTAACAATCTCGTTGTTTGATGGCAGCACTTCTCCTAGTCAGTTCATTAACCACTTTGAGGTAATGACTGTCCAACTTCAGCCAAATGACGCTCTTCTTACCAGGGTATTCGTCGGCTGTTTAGCCGGTGTGGCATATGATTGGTATAGAAGCTTGCCCGGTGGTTGTATTACCTCCTTCTCAGGTCTAAAACAAATCTTTTTGGAACGATTCTATAAGGGGATCAACGACATGATTATGTCAGCCCTCAATAAAATCAAACAAAGACACAATAAAACTGCTGAGAGTTTTATTGAAAGGTTCCGCCGAGAAGCTTTAAAAATGCCTCCTGGAACTTCGGCCGCTGTGACTATAGACACCTGCAAGGCAAATCTTTTGCCTATCATCAGCATGTGGACGGGGTCAACTCAGTTCCAAGACTGGCCATCCTTCATTGTCAACGCTAAAGCAGCTGAAGTTAGTGCTGACAAATTCAAGCAGCTAGGGGTACAAATGTCTAACCCCGACCGGGATGAACACCAGACATCAAGTGGTGGTAATCGCCAGAACAACCGCAAGGAAAAAGAAACTTTGAATATCAACCTGAAGAACAAATAATCTCTGGCGGTCAACGTAGCACCACCTACGTCCACTTCTATTCCTTCAGCACCTCCACCAAGGGAACCTCATCCGAAAGTAGAGTACTCTTTTGACGAGAATAACACCGTGAGCATCTTTGATTGCTTAATCAAAAGCAATAAGCTCCAACTCCCAGACCCGAAGAAGCCTGATGAGGTCGACAAAACTGATCATCCCAAGTATTGCATCTATCACAGGTTCATTGGGCATCCCACTCGAGCATGTTATGTGCTCAAAGGCAAAATTCAGGAGCTAGTCAACGCTGGTGTTGTCACTCTGCAGCAAGATGAGAAGACTGTTACCGCAAATATGGTCTCAGTTCAATTCGGTGACTTTCCTCCACAGATGGTACATCATGGTGTCATCCCTATCCCCAAAGCTACTCTTGAGATCGAGAATCTCCATCCTCCACGAAGTGAAGGTCTCGTCCCCTTGTCTCTTGACAATGGCGAGATTATGTGGATTCATCCGGATCTGGCTTCAGAGTTCGAGGTTCCCTCTTCCTCCAAGAAGAAAGACCGCTCTAAGGGCAAAACAATGGTCTGTAATATGGTATCTTTTGACCCCATAGTTGACGAGAAAATCTTGTTGGGCACCAGATCAGGGAAAGCCTATCTAAAGGATTATCCCGAAGCTCAGGAGCATCATGCTTCTTCTTCTGAGCCTGCTCCAGTGCAACCTGCTTCCACTCAGGACATTCCTGCCACATCCTCACCGGTTATAGAGTCTACTCCTCCCAAGCCGACAGTCGCTGACAAAGGCAAACAACAAGTCCGCTTCGACAAACCTTTGAAGAAGTCATCTCCCTCAGGACTTGAGAAACCTTACAACTTTGATATCTTGGCTCAACTAGCCAATACACCGGCCCGGCTGTCAATCTTTGAGCTCTTGCGCCTCTCCAAAGAGACTCGAGAAACTTTGAGTGAGGCTCACATGCAGGCAGAAACCTGTCTAGCCCTTCTGAAGAAGCCAAAAGCAGAGCCAGTCTCTTGTCTCCATTGTTATAGTGTGTTGGAGTTAATTCTAAACATTACCTTCACCCAGGATGACATGCTGATGGAAGACAATAGGCACGATCGTCCTCTATACTATACAGGATATGTAGACTCGATGAAAGTCGATCGTATTCTGATAGATCCTGGGTCTGCCCTCAGCATCATGCCGAAAACAATATTAGATGCATTGAAGATCCCAGTGCATAGTCTTTTCAGTACAATCACCACCATTCTTGGATTCAATCAGGAAAGGAGTGAGCCTCTGGGCAAGATTCGCCTAAAACTCTAAATAGGCAATCTTCGTACAAAGGTGACCTTCTACATCATTGACAACCATGGTTGTTTTTACAATGCACTGTTGGAAAGACCATTCCTATATGAACATAACATTGTTCCTTCGACTCTCCATCAATGTTTCAAATATGTCGATGACAATGGAGAGGTTCAAAAGGAGGTTGCTGATCTCTATCCTTTTAAAGGTGTCGAAGCATACTGCAACGATGCTCGTATATACAAGGATGAATTCATGAAGGTAGTGCTGTCTCTGGACACTGAAGAAGAACAAGAAGCAGTGCCCAATGACACTCTCATCATACCTGTCAAAGGGCGTGTTTCTCGTCCTCAATCCTCCAAACCACTGGCTATTCACTTACCAGTCCAGAAGCAGCCAACTGATGATGGTCAGGATCAAAGGAAGCTCACCTTTTCTGAGCCACTTGTTATTGGCTTACGTCGTAACAAGAAAAAAAGGCAGCTCACCTCTTCTGAGCCACTTGTTATTGATTTATCTCATAACAAGGATAAAAGGGAGCTCACCTCCTCTAAGCCGCTTGTTATCGACCTCCGTCGTAACAAGGCCAATCTCCCTCCACGTTCTTCTTCTTTCCCTCTTGTAATCAATCTGACCAAGCCTGCTAAGGCTAAAGGTCCTGCTGTAAATACAAATGTACAAATCAATGCACCCGGGGACAGATTAAAATCCTTAGAACCCTCCCCGGTGGGGGCAGGGATGGTTGAGCTGCTGGAGCCCAAATTGCTAGATGCGGATCAGCTTGTCGCCCAGTTTCAAGTACTGCGGCAAGTCGACCTGTCTTCGGCGGTAGATCAGGAGCGTGCCTTCCTCATAACTGTTATGAAGAAGGTAAGGGCCGCAAGAGATGCGTCCAATCCGATTATAATGAAGGACCTCCACGATCTGTCCCTACAGTATGATCAGCTGAGCCGCCGGGGAGAGGATTGCATTGCTCGGGAGGCGACAGCCTCTCGTGGGATAATCGACACGAAGTAGCAGATCCTCGAGCTCCAGAAAAAATTGGCCTTCTTAGAATCTGAGTTCGAGGCCTCCCGTACGGGTAAGGAGCTAATTGTTCAGGAGGCCGACAAAGTCACCCGTGCTTCTGCTGACTTGGAGCGTGCTCTAAAGAAGCTTAAAGATGGCTGGTAGGCTCACGCACATCTGGAAGATGCGGAGCGGTTAACTGAGGAGGCCGAGCGCCGAGCCAAGCGACGGTTTGAGCGGTCGACGGCCGTACTGAGGGACCGTCTCAGAGAATTATGTATCGCCGAACCATAGTCGGCTTTTTCTTTTTCTTTTTTTCTCTTTATGTTTCTTCATCTTTTTTTTGGCAGGGAGGTGGTCCCAAAGAATATAGTACTTTTAATTTGATTTGAATAAACGACTTTGCTTGCATCATCCTTTATCTATCGTACTTGTACTGTATTTATGTGCTTGCCCCACTGGGGGCTTTTCTGTGGACCTATTACCCTTGGCATACCTTGGTTTTAGGTACGGATAATAAGTTTGATAGGAATACCTGGAACAACTCCGCGGCAAGGTGGATATGGAAGTTCTTGGTTTCGAACGAAAGAATGCCGTGGAACAGCTGGGTTCCAGAGGTACGAGATTGTGAGAAAAGAGACGCGTGTACCAGAAAACTTAGTACAGCATTTGTGGTCAACTGCGGACATTTTGTGGTCAACTGTGGACATTTGTGGTCAACTGTGGACATTTGTGGGCCTATTATCCTTGGCGTACCCTGGTTTTGGGTACGGATAATAAGCCGAGAGAAAACTAACATACTTACTCAGAGGTAATGAGGACATGGTAAATATGAAAGTTTCTTCAATGGAGTCTTCCTACTCAGAGGTAATGAGGACGTGGCAGGAGTGGACACCATGAAGGGTACATAGAACAACTCAGAGGTAATATAGATGTGAAAGTTCTACGTGAGGGGCAGTTTGTTTTTGATGGAAGTAAAATAACTCAGAGGTGACATCGACGTGGTTATTTCAGGAAATTTGTGGATCTGTTACCCTTTTTATGCACTGAAAGTACGAGTAATAGATCATGAGGAAGATGCTCTTTTAGGAAGGAAGTTCAGAGGTATGATCATACATGACTTACTACACAGAAGAGGCGATATGGATTCATTTGGGATGACCAAAGTGTAAGTTCAGCGGTACCTGGAGGCACATAACTTAACAGTCTGGTTGATTCAGAGGATGTCGTTTATACATAACACCTCTTCAGGAACTTGCCGTTGACGGGCAACATGAACAAGTCTCCATTTTGTTTTGCGATGCGGTAAGCACCATTGGAGAATACAGCCTCGATGACAAATGGGTCTTCCCACTTTTGCTGGAATTTGTCGACAGTTTTGTGAGTCATAACCATCGGCCTTTGAACTGCCAGAACGAGATTGCCCACTTGGAATGTTCTGAGTTTAACCTTCTTGTTGAAGGCTCCGGAAATACGGGCTTGATAAAGCTCGATTCGATGTTGAGCTAGCAGGTGCTTTTCATCTAAGGCCTCCAACTCTTGTAGCCGGCGACGGTTATTGTCATCCGTCGTCAATCGATAGGTGAGGACGACACGGAGCGAGGGGATTTGAGTCTCCAGTGGGAGAACTGCCTCATTCCCTTACACCAGAGAGAATGGTATGTTTCCGGTGGCCGTCCGGACTGTAGTACGGTATGCCCATAAGCATTCGCCAAGTTTTTCATTCCAGTCGCGTTTGTTGGAAGACACGAACTTCTTGAGCAGCTTGATTATAGTTTTGTTGAATGCTCCTGCCAACCCATTCGCCGCCGGATTGTACAGTACTGAAGCAACATTCTGGATCCGATATTTGTCGCAAAACCGATAGAAGGTGTGGCTTGCGAACTGCGAACCGTTGTCATGGATGATCCTTCGAGGCAGTCCGAAGCGATGGATGACGTGATGCTTGAGGAAGTTGATCACATTTGATGTCTTCACCTCTACAAGCGGGATAGCTTTCGTCCATTTGGAGAAGTAATCTGTAATTGCCAGTATAAAGCGGTGTCCTCTCGACGAAGGTGGAGTGATTGGACCAATGATATCCATTTTCCATGCCTCAAATGGCCAGGATGCCACCGTTGGATATACAAATTCAGATGGTTGGTGTATGAAATCTACGTGAACTTGACAAGCTTTGCACTTTTTTGCGTAGTCTATTGCATCTGCCACCATCGTAGGCCAGTAGTAACCCATCCGACGAAGGCGATCTTGCAATTTCAAGCCAGGCTGATGGGCCCCGCAGACGCCGTCATGTGCTTCACGTACAGCTTCTTTGGCTTCTGTATTGGACAGACACCGAAGCAGCAATCTGTCATATGATCGCCGATATAGCATCTTTGTTTCTGTATCGTAGAAGAATCTGAGAGAATGTCTTCTAATAGAGGTGGCTTCTTTTGGGTTCTCCGGCAAGATGCCATAAACTACGAAGTCGATAAATAGGAGTCTCCAATCCTGTGTCTCATCGACGGTCAGGACAGAATAGCTCTCAGCAAATTGGACGGTGTTCTTGGGATAGACCAACTCATGGCCTATTACGTCCACCAAATGATGAGTATATTTTGGGACCGCTAGGGAAGCGGCCAGTCCTGCTAAGGCGTCGGCTTCAATATTCCGGAGTCTCGGAACATGTTCTATGAAGAACCCTTTCAGAGACGTAATGATGGCGATCGCTACCTGATGATAGGGAATCATGTCTTCATAACGAACTTCATATGAACCCCGGATCTGATTGACAATTAACTGTGAATCGCCGTATGCCTCTAGGTACTCTACCCCCAGTTCTTTTGTAAGTCGGAGGCCGATGACCAAAGCGTTGTACTCGGCCATGTTGTTAGAGCAAGGTTCTGTAAGGGAATACGCCCTGTTGATCACCAAGCCAGAGGTAGAAATCAGTTCCACTCCGACCCCAACGACAATGTTGCCCTTGGGCCCGGTTCTCGAAGCACCGTCGAAGAACATTCGCCAGACGAAATCATCGGAAGCCATGTTTGAATTAGCAATCTCGTCTGGAATATTTTCATATATTCTGGTTGACTCCGAACTTGGATGGGCTGCTAAAAAGTCCGCCAGAGCTTGACCTTTAACAGCCTTTTGCGGAATGAAGATTATGTCGTAGAGAGACAATAATATCGCCCAGGTAGCGAGGCGAAAGCTGAGTGCACCTGGCTTGGTCATGAGAACCCTGAGGGGGTTAACTCAAGATATGACATGGATGGTTTGTCTGTAACATAGTGTCACGTCTTTTGGATAGCGAACACCAGAGCAAGATATTCCTTCTCCACGGCGGTGTATCTATGCTCAGGCCCAATCATCATTCGGCTGAGGTAATATATAGCTTGTTCATGCCCTGCGTCATTGTTTTGTGCTAGTTGAGCACCGAGGGAATGTTCTATCGCTCGTACATAAAGCAAGAACGGCTTTCCAGCAACCGGAGCCACCAGAACTGAAGGATTTGACAGATATTCTTTGATGTTGTCGAACGCGCGTTGGCACTCTTCATCCCATACGAATGAGATGCCCTTCTTCATGAGGTGCGTGAATGGTTGACATCACCCGGAGAGGTTAGAGATGAACCTCCTGATGTAATCTAGCCTCCCTTAAAGGCCTCGGAGTTCACAGAGATTTTTCGGGGGACCCATCTCCATGATTGCCTTCGTCTTCTCCGGATCTATATGAATTCCCTGGTCAGTAATGATAAAACCCAGGAATTTTCCACTAGATACGCCTAAGAAGGATTTGGTGGGATTCATCTTTAAGTTGTGCGCTCGCATCAGGTCGAATATCGTCCTCAGATCCTGCAGATGGTCTCCCTTAGAGCAGCTTTTGACAGCTATGTCGTCGACGTAACACTCCACGGTCTTACGCAGGTGATCTCTGAAGATGACACTCATGGCTCTTTGATATATGGTACCGGCATTCTTTAAACCGAAGGGCATGACGGTATAACAGTACACGCCAATCGGTGTTCGGAATGATATATGCTTCTCGTCGTCAGGAAATATCTTGATTTTGTTGTATCCTGAGAAGCCATCCATGAATGACATGCGCTCAAAGCCATATGTATTGTTGATCATGATGTCCGTGATGGAAAGAGGGAACTCATCTTTAGGACATTCTTCGTTTAGATTCCGGAAGTCGATGCAAATTCGAATTTTTCCATTCTTTTTTAGGACTGGTACTAAATTGGCGACCCAGTCTGGATGTTGCTCCTTCCGGATGAAACTGCTGGCTATCAGTTTGTTGACCTCAGCTTCAATAGAATTCATGATGTCCGGGCAGAAACGTCTTTGTTGTTGCTTGACCGGCTTTGCGTCTGAATGAATGTTGAGTTTATGAAGTACAACCTCAGGGTTTAGCCCTGGCATGTCTTCATAGCTCCAGACGAACACGTCAATGTACTCCTAGACGAGTTGTAAAAGCGCCTTCCGCTCTTCGTCTGTCAGGCTTTTGCTGATGAAGATTGGCTTTGGAGAGGACTCATCGCCGAGGTCAACTTGCATCACCTCATCTTCAGTGGGAGGTTTACGAAGTTCGAAGCGTTTCTTCCACTGTGTATCTAGTTGCTGATCCTAAGGTTCTAACTCGAGAAGTTCGGGTACGTCTTCGTCTTCTTCGCAGGCATCAGCAAATGCCATATTGACAGACAGAGCTTGCCTGAATACGTCTCTAATACTGATATTCGAATCAGAAGTTGGTGATCCGGTTGAGTATGAATACCAGTCACATTCCTCATCTGAGCTTTCAGGAGTTGTTGCAGGTGTAACATAACCTCGCCCACATCTGGTCTTGTTGTAATAATCTCGTAGTTTTCCAGCCGGGACTGGCAACTGCAAAGGTAACCGCCGACCAATACCGTAGTTTAAGCCTGGCTTAGTCTCCAGATCATACCCCTATTTTTGCATGAGGTACTTGGATCAGAGATATACAGATAAAGGGGCAGTCTTCCAGTGTCGGGTTCGAGATCAACTTCTTCTATCCTGAAGGGCTGTGGATTATTCTTCCGGCCGATGATGATTGGATGATCCTCTCCCTCGACTATGAAGCAAGCGTCTTCCACAGGAGTAAGTTGGTTTGCGGTGTAGACATTTGTCACCTGTGTGTGTAGGTGGGTGCCTATACCGTGTTCCATAGCATACATTGTACAAAGCTTATTAAGCTCGAGGTAGTTCAAAGATAACCCTTTATTGATGAAGTAAGGTATCTTTTTCGGTAGAATTACATTATCTGCGGACGGAATATCAGTGTGAGCAGCCACATACTTGGCCAGCTCTAACTCTTCTTCGGCCACCCCCTGTGTCAATGAAGACTGGGAGGACGACCTGGGCAGCTTAACCATCAGGGGCTCCACTGGTGGAGCAGAATGTGGAGTTATTGATGCGCTAGCGACCCCCAGTTTGGTGTTCGGTGCTGGGCGGGGAGTTTTTGGCTCGCTAGCAGTCCCCGGCTTAGTGCTCGATTGTTGACTCATTCTGGGAAGACGAATCGTCATCGGCTTGACAGAGGGATTGAGCATCTCTGTTTGTTGCTGGCCAGCTCTCGGCAGCTTGATTGTCAGTAGCTCCGTAGCGGATCTCGGTGCTTGGCAAGACCTTGGCAGTCGGATTATTATCTGCTCTTTTTGTGTAGTGAGCACCGGGAGACTCGTTGTTTCTCTACGCAGAGTGGCAGTAAGAGGTGCTGTCTTTCCTGGTTTGCAGGGTTGGAGATAGATTCTCAAGGGTTCCTTCGGCCCCGCAATTGCCTCTGTCTGCTCTTGAGCATCCTCCTTGATCAGATGCCTCTTCGAGTTCTCGTACAAGCAGGAATCCGAATAGTAGGATTCGACCCCTTTGAAGGGATCGATGTCAGCGAATTCTGTTTTGACAAAGCCGTGCTTGTCGACGTACTTAAAACACTGGTGCAATGTGGAGGGCACGATCATGTAATCGTGTATCCACGGACGCCCCAAGAGAAAGTTGTAGAAGGTGTCTGCGTCAATGACATAGCAGGTTACTTCCGACTGAAGGTCACCGATTTGGCACTTCAGGCGAATCTTCTCGATGGGATAGCTTCTCCCGAAATTGAAGCCGCTGATGGCGGTACTTGTAGGAGTCAGCCGATGCATAGGGATGCGCAGATGATGAAGCAAGCTCTTCGAAATAATGCTTATCGAAGAGCCAGGATCAATGTGCATCCGATCCACCTTGATGTTGCCGACGTATCCAGTGTAATACAGAGGGCGATCGTGCAAGTTGGTCTTGATAAGCATGTCCTGTGGAGTGAACACGATATTGGGCGTTGCACCGGTACAAGCACTGTCCTGGGCATCTGCTGGCGAGCTCTCTCCTGTGAGCTTGACTTGAGCCAGATAAGCATCAGCATTTTGAAGTGCGTCACTCAGGGCGACATGAACATCCTTGGAGAGCCTCAAGAGCTCGTATAATGACAACTTGGCCAGTGTGTTGGCCAATTGTGCCAAGATATCAAAGTTGTAGGGCCTCTCCAGCCCATGAGGCGCCTCTTTTCGGAGCGGCTTGTCAAAGCGAGTCTCCTTCGGCCTAGGCTTGTCGGTCGTCAAAGGCTGAGAAGGTCCTGGAGCATCAGCAGCCACCGGCTGATGATCTTCAGCCGAATTACCCGGTGGGGGTTGATTTTGTGCACCGGATCGGGTAACGACAGTCGTAGCTTCTTCGACATATGCCGAGATTGTGTGGCAGGACTTGACTTTTCTACCCTTCTTCTTGCCAGTAGAGGGTTATGCTGGCTGGGTTACTTCAGATACTAAGTCCTGGTGGACCCATATGACCTTCCCTCGTGATGTGGTGAGAGGTACCAGCCCAGCAGCCTGGTCTCGGGGAGGTGGAAGATTAGCGACCTTCATTTTTGCCCGGGGGACGGGTACTACGCCGTCTTGGATTCTCGTCGGAGGGAAGCTACCGAATTGGACAGACACCATGTTGGTCGCCACAGTTACCTCCTCGAATTCAATGGCTAGAGCCTTAGAGTCGATCAGGTTCTGGATGTACCACTTCAATTGGAAGCAGTCTTGAGTAGCATAGTGGACGTAGCGGTGGTAGTGGCAGTACTTTAGGCTTTCCATCTCCGCAGGCCGAGGCTCACGTCTTGGTGGAGGGAGCTGAATCCTGTCTCCTTGTATGAGCATGTCAAGGATGGGTGTTATATCCCTATTTTGATGATAGGTATATGATCGTATATGGGTTATTTTCAAATTTCGTATTTGTTTAAAATTTTATTTATTTTTTCGGAGTTGTACTGGCCTTACTTGTTTAGGCCTGACATTTGATTATTGTTCCCATTGAATTGTTATCAGTATTATTTTATTATTATTATTGGAGTTAATATGGTTAGATTTTATTAATTTTTTTCTATTATTATTAATGTCATCATCATTATCATTATTATTATTATTGTTATTTATTATTATTACTAATCCTAATATCTACCCCCCCTCTCTCTAACCTAACTCCCTTCTCCTCTCAGCTCACAGCCGCCCCCTCCCCCTCTCTTCACTCTTTCTCTCTCCCGACCACACTCACCCCAGCCCTCTCTCTCCTCCCTCAACCCTCTCTCTCCTCGATCCCTCACTCAACTCCTCTCTCCTTCACTCTCTGCTGGAGAAGCCAGCCCCTCCCCTCTCCCTCGAGCTCCCGCTGACCCCCGCGTCCACCCCAGCCGCCCTCGTCTCGGCCACCGCCGCCAGCACCACTTCCCACCACCACCACCTCTATCTCTCCCTCTCTTGCTGTTTCCGACGCCCGCCACCACCGCGGCTGCCCCCATCTCCACCGCAGTCGCCCCCTTCACCATGGTCGCCACCACCACTGCTCTCTTCCTCCTCCGGCTACCCCCCTCCCGGCCGACGCCACCGCGACGACCAGCACCACCATCGTCATCGTCTTCTTCTCCTCCGCCTCTCCTTCGCTGCTGGTGTCCCCTCCGTCGGAGCCCGACCGACCCCGGTGAGCCCCGATCTCCCCCGTCCCTTCCTCTTCTTCCCAGCGGCCAGCACCACCATCGTACAGTTGCCGCGTACGGGCCAGCACCTCCTCGAGCGGCGGGATGACCTTGGGCTCCGTGCTGCTCGAGCAGCAAGCCAGCCTCGGGCTGCGTGCTCCTCGGGCCATGTGCTTCGGTGCACGTGCTGCCTCGAGCAGTGCGCTGCTAGGTCCGCATGCGCCTCGTTCTGCATATGCCTCGGTTTACGTGCATCTTCTTGGTTTTTGTGCACCCTCGATTCATGTGCTGCCTTGGGCAGCGGGATGCTTCGAGCCCGCGCTGCCTCGGGTATCGTGCCCCATTAGTTTGTGTGTTACCTCGTTTGTGTCTCGGCCTTTGTGTCCATCTCGGTTTCCGTACCGTTCCGATTTGCGTACCCATACCGATTTTTGTACCGCCTAGATTGTATGCCACTTTGATTTTCGTGTCGTCTTGGTTTGCGTGCATGCATCGATTTGCGTGCCGCATTGGTATGTGTACCCCCTTAGACTTTGTGCCATCTCGGTTTGCGTACACGTACAGATTTACGTGCCGCCTTGGTTTGTGTATCATCTTGGACTCTGCACCGCATCGATTTGCGTACATATGTTGACTTGTATGTCGTATTGATTTGCGTGCTTCCTTGAATCTCGCTCCGTCTTGATTTTCATACATGCCTCGATTTACGTGTCGTAATAATTCGTGTGCTATTTCGATATTCGTGATTCCTCGATTTACGTGCACATCTCGATTTACGTGCACGTCTCGTTCCTGTTTGCCTCGATATTCGTACCATCTTGATTCTCGTGCACGTCTCGGTTTGTGTGCCAGGATCGGTCTACGTATGCGTCTTGATTTACGTGCATGTTGTCTCCTGTTCATCTTGATTTTCGAGTCATCTCGATTCTTGTACGCATCTCGATATACGTGTACGTCTCGATTTGTATATCTGTGTCGATCTGCGTGCCTCGATTTCTGTGCCAGATCCCTACACTGCTTACGGGGGCCTACACGATATATTCCTCTGCCATCCTCCATGATTTCCTTCATTATTTTATTATTTAATGCTGATGATTGTTTATTGTGTGTTCTGAGGACCTCGATGGACGTACTAGCTTGGATCCAGATCGTCAAAGACTTGTTTACCTAGCCGAGCCCTCTAGGCAAGTATCCTTTGCTCATCGACGGCTCTTGCCCTCTCTCCTGGATTTTATTGTATTTAATTAATTTGTACCTGTAAATTATATAATCATGATTAGTGTTGCCTAGTAGTAGAACTGTTATGATGATAACTTAGGATAGCTTGGTCCGATACCGGAATAGACCGTATCGGACAACTCGGATGGGTCATCCATACCTCCGAGGACACGAGTACGACTCACTTGTACGGATTGTCCCCGTATGCCCCGTGTCCGACTCGCAGTTGGGTAACGGCTTGGCTAACTGTTTCTGTAACCGTACTTATGGCTTGGACATGATTGTGGGTCTTGGTGCGTCCTGCATGGTGATTCTTGTTGCATGTGTTGGCTTGGCGCCCAGTACGCATCGTAGTGCTGCTGGAGGCCGAGAATTAGTGTTCTCGGCTGTGGTTTGGTTTTCAGTACGCATGGTAGCGCTGCTGGAAGCTGAGACTTAGTGTTCTCAGCCTGCGATTCTGCGGCGGGTTGTGCCGAGTGGATTTTAGCCCCAATTCGTAGGGTGCTCCCGTCCAGAATACAAAGGAGACTCTGCCAGATTTTTCCAGAATTCCCGATCGGGAATTCGGTTCAAAGGATTGGGCAGAACCATTCTTTTGGTTTGCTGGACTGGGCTCGTACATGTTCATCTTGGTATAGTATACCTGATCCCATTGCCTGCTAGGTAGACTCCATACTAGATTAGTCGTCTAGCTCCTGACCTGTCTTGTCCGTCGGATAGCGTAAGGAGCGCGGTTCTACTCGGGAGACGGTCTGCAACCCTGGTCCTTGTTTGGTTTAAGGGTTGTGGATCTGCTCCAGAGTGGTTCATGCAATCCTTACCACTTTTTCGGCGGTATTTAATTAATATATTCTTGTCCCCTGACCATTTATTCGTAGGAGTTATCCTAGTCTAGCCAGCTAGGATCGATAGTTGTCCTAAGTATCGGGATTTATGATTTTGGATATCTCAGAGGATTGAGTACTAGGGAGAGTATGTCTCAAAAATATTGATTGATACACTCATGTGGACTCTTGGATCGTGTTGCTATTTCTTTTGATGATGTTCTAATTCGATCGGACATGACTGTGGATTCTTGGATTTTGATGATCGCGAATGTTTCGCAGAACGAGAAGAATATCGAGAGTATTATTATATGATTTTTACTCGACTTTCCAAGTGCCCAAAACCTGGTACCTTTGTTGTATCCCGGTAGTTGGGAGACTTAGTTGCTGATAGCCTGTGATCAATGACTCGGAGGATTCTTGTGAGCCAGGGGGCCTAGCATTATCTTTAGTGATTAGCCTAGTACCAAGTGATCGTATTTTCCTGATATGATATTTATCCCATCGGGGATGGGAAAACTATTGATAGATTGATCCGGTAGGTAGACCGACTTGATGGTTAGAGCTGTAGACCCCCATGTGTACTTGAGATGCTACTAAAGTAGAGATCCTGACCATGTACCTGACCTGGTATCCATGCCACGATGTGGACAGAGGACTCCAAGTAATTGACCGATTGATCGTGTTCCTGACTTGACTACTTGTACCCGTACTGGTACTATTCTATGTGTGCATGAGGTGCTATCCTATGTGTGCACTGAGGTGCTATCCTACGTGTGTACTGAGGTGCTATTTTATGCGTGCAATGAGGTGCTACACGCTTCTACGTGTTATATGGCAGTGCATTCATCTTCCAGCACGAACATGGTAGTTGGCCTATAGTTTTAGCATGGTTATGACTGATTGACTGCTTGCTGTATTACACTAAGAATAAATCCATATTTGAGACTTTCAGTGTCGAGGTAGATTCGTACTTAGTGTACCCGTACGGAGGTACGACATCTAGGAGGATGAGTATGTGACCACGGAATGTGATTCCAGATAAATATAGGGTTAATCTAGGAAACTAAAGATGGTAGAAGCATTAGGAGGGAGCAGAATCTCGAGATCGTGCATGCCAGCCGTCACAGGTGCTATGATTACCTGTCTAGCACAAGGGTGACTGCCCCGGATATTGTTATCGTCCGCAATAGCGGATGGCAGTATCCAACTACTATATGTACTACCATATGATTGATCTATTTCGCATGGTTGCCTTTGAGGGACCAGTGCTTATCCCTGTGCTATGCGTTATTATTTGGTCTCGTTAGCCCTGCTGGACATAGCACGATCTGAGGATTCTTATATTACGTTTTTGGGGTAACCCAACCTCCATATAGATAGCCGTAGACATTTGAGTGGCCGCTTATTCACCTAAATTGGATGGCTTGTTGCTTGCTAAGCTGGCTGGCACGTAATGCTGTCCCGGCGCGGTAATTTATTCCCTTGTTCTTGTTTGATGTAGGGATGGATTACTGTTCCGATGACAGACTACGAGTTCCAGTTGGTGGTGCAAGTATTATTGGATGTTAGAATGATTGTGATGATTGTTGTTTACTTATGTATTAGTTGTTGGAGTGCTGCCTTATATTCTGTAATCGTGCGTTGGTACCACACGATCCTTTACCCTCATTACTGCTGTATATACATGTTATTCCTGTCATATATTATATCCTACTGGTTTTCTTCGCCCGTCCTTGAGCCTTCCTTTCTGGTACTTGCTACGGTTGGCCTGACCAACCCTAGATTGTTCCCAGATTGCCTGTGATCGACCCTGTGGATCTTCCAGACTTGACTTGGAGGACGTGCTTCAGTTCCTGACCATGAAAGAACTGTGTGGGAAGGTATTCTTGTCTACATTATTTCTTATTGTAGACTCTCTGATTATCATATGAGTATTTCCTGCTTTCCATTTGATTATCTCTCTTGTCGTTATTTTATTGATTATTGTATGTGGATTTGAGATCAGATTTAGGCCATAGACTGCTTGCATGCTAGGATACCCAACAAGATTGACAGCCATGATAGCCGTATAACATTTTCATACCTTATACGGTGTAGCTGCCCTACGTTCGTCCCTGTATTCCGGTACGGGGGCGTGACAAGGTTTTATTGGTGGCCCATACAGGTCTCGTTTTGAGATATTGTTGGGTATCACATGATTATTGATCTCAGTCCACTATTTCTTGGGACTCTAACTTGCTACACTTGTCCTTCGCTCCCTTGATCTTGCAAACTGGTCATTTTCTCTACTTGGACCTATCTTGCTTGGCCATGTCTTATTCGTTGTTACCTACCTCTGATCCTTATTTGATAGATATGATCCTATAGTTGGTCATGTCGATCGTTTTATCCGATGAGATGTTATCTTATCTCCATCATTTGGTTACATGATTATTTTTCTTGGGTTCGGTACTCTTTACCGGTGTTTCACTTTAGTTGATTTCTTGTTATCTCTTTCATGCGTTGAGTTCGTGTTGACTTAGTATCATTATTGCCCTCTTCGAGCGTTGGCTTGATTGTTGTAGAAGAAAGATTTCATCAGGACTCTGAGATTTGGATATTTTAACATTTGTTGAGTATCCAGTGGATATTTTTGTATGAATTCAGCTCCCTTGATTCTGGACAGTTCCGCACTCATGATTATCTGTTTTGGATATTATTTTAATTATAGATATACTTTATGTACATTATGTTTTGATATGGATCCTTGGTTTGGAGTATTTTCCTACGGATATGGAGTATTTTCCTAGAAAAGCTATCTTGTGGTTATTATTGGATATATTTTTGATGTGTGTTATGATTCACCTGGATTTTGGATTTTGATTATTTTCTAGGACTCTCGTTATATCGTTAGAGATTTTGTGATTTTAGTGATTTGGATATTTGGGTTATGGATTTGATTCGTTTTGGATATTTGTCAAGAGTACCGGGTGACCCTAGTATACCTTGACGACGTGGTAACGAAAGTTACAGCTGCTCGATTATAGTGCCATGGTGAATCTTTTGTAGCCATTTCGGGTGGCGTGGCATGGAATGACCATGACACACATTTTTTGGATATTGGGAAACTACAGTCGTCGGCTCGAGACAGATATCCTGTGTTTTATGATTTTATGCGGATTTTTATGCAGTCGGGTTTTCAGGTTTTCTGATACTGTTTTCGATATTTTGTACTTGTTTTTGATTTATGGAGTTATTTCGTGCATATGAGATTTTGAATTTTCGTGATTACTTCATTGTTTGGATTTACCTTACGAGTTGATTTATGTAGCCATACATTGTTCCCTTTGACGTTTTCATATTGATATTTTGTTCTTTTCTAATTTTATTACTTGATTTCTGTAAGGTGGGTAGAGTTTTATTGATATGTATATACTAGTTTTGAAAATCCTATATTACATGATTTTCAAATTTCGAGGACGAAATTTTTTTAAGGTGGGTAGGATGTCATATCCCTATTTTGATAATAGGTATATGATCGTATATGGATTATTTTCAAATTTCGTATTTGTTTCAAATTTTATTTATTTTTTCGGACTTGTGCTGGCCTTACTTGTTTAGGCCTGACATTTAATTATTGTTCCCATTGAATTGTTATCAATATTATTTTATTATTATTATTGGAGTTAATATGGTTAGATTTTATTAAATTGTTTCTATTATTATTAATGTCATCATCATCATCGTTATTATTATTATTGTTATTTATTATTATTACTAATCCTAATATCTATCCCCCTCTCTCTAACCCAACTCCCCTCTCCTCTCTGCTCACAGCCGCCCCCTCCCCCTCTCTGCACTCTTTCTCTCTCCCGACCACACTCACCCCCAGCCCTCTCTCTCCTCCCTCAGCCCTCTCTCTCCCCGATCCCTCACTCACCTCCTCTCTCCCTCACTCTCTGCTGGAGAAGCCAGCCCCTTCCCTCTCCCTCGAGCTCTCGCTCACCCCCGCGTCCACCCCGGCCGCCCTCGTCTCGACCACCGCCGCCAGCACCACTTCCTACCGCCACCACCTCCATCTCTCTCTCTTGCTGTTCCCGACGCCCGCCACCACCGCGGCCGCCCCCATCTCCACCGCAGCCGCCCCCTTCACCATGGTCGCCACCACCACTGCTCTCTTCCTCCTCCGGCTACCTCCCTCCTGGCCGGCGCCACCGGCACGACCAACACCACCATCGTCGTCGTCTTCTTCTCCTCCGCCTCCCCTTCGTTGCTGCTGTCCCCTCCGCCGGAGCCCGATCGACCCCGGTGAGCCCCGATCTCCCCCGCCCCTTCCTTTCCTCTTCTCCCCGGAGGCCAGTACCACCGTCGTGCCGTTGCCGTGCCCGGGCCAGCACCGTCTCGAGCGGCGGGATGCCCTTGGGCCCCGCGCTGCTCGAGCAGCGAGCCAGCCTCGGCCTTACGTGCTCTTCGGGCCACGTGCCTCGGTGCACGTGCTGCCTCGAGCAGTACGCTTCTCGGTCCGCGTGTGCCTCGTTCTGCGTATGCCTCGGTTTGCGTGCACCATTTTGGTTTTCGTGCAATCTCGATTCACGTGCTGCCTTGGGCAGCGGACGCTTCGAGCCCCGCGCGGCCTCGGGCACAATGCCCCATTGGTTTGTGTGTTGCCTCATTTATGTGTCTCAACCTTTGTGCCTATCTCAATTTTTGTGCCGCTCCGATTTGCGTACCCGTACCGATTTACGTGCCGCCTCGATTGCGTGCCACTTTGATCTCCGTATCGTCTTGGTTTGCGTGCATGCATCGATTTGCGTGCCGTATTGGTATGTGTGCCCCTTGGACTTTGTGCCATCTCGGTTTGCGTACACGTACGGATTTACGTGCCGCCTTGATTTGTGTATCATCTTGGACTCCGTAACGCATCAATTTGTGTGCATACGTCAACTTGTATGCCGCATTGATTTGTGTGCTTCCTTGAATCTTGCTCCGTCTCGATTTGCATACATGCCTCGATTTGTGTGTCGTAATGATTCGTGTGCCATCTCGATATTCGTGATCCCTCGATTTACGTACATTTCTTGATTTACGTACATGTCTCGTTCCTGTTTGCCTCGATATTCGTACCATCTTGATTCTCGTGTACGTCTCAGTTTGCGTGCCAGGATCGGTCTACGTGTGCGTCTCGATTTACGTGCATGTTGTCTCCTGTTCATCTCGATCTTCGAGTCATCTCGATTCTCGTACGTGTCTCGATATACGTGTATGTCTCGGTTTGTATATCTGTGTCGATCCGTGTACCTCGATTTCCGTGCCAGATCCCTACACTGTTTGTTGGGGCCTACACGGTATATATTCCTCTACCATCCTTCGTAATTTCCTTTATTATTTTATTATTTAATGCTGATGATTGTTTATTGTGTGTTCTGAGGACCTCGATGGACGTGCTAGCTTGGATCCAGATCGCCGAAGACTTGCTTACCTAGCTGAGCCCTCTAGGCAAGTATCCCTTGCTCATCGATGGCTCTTGCCCTCTGTCCTGGATTTTATTGTATTTAATTAATTTGTACTTGTAAATTGTATAATCATGATTAGTGTAGCCTAGTAGCAGAATTGCCATGATGATAACTTAGGATAGCTTGGTCCGATGCCGGGATAGACCGTATCGGACAACTCGGATGGGTCATCCACACCTCCGAGGACACGAACATGACTCACTTGTATGGATTGTCCCCGTATGCCCTGTGTCCGACTCGTGGTCGGGTAACGGCTTGGCTAACTATTTATGTGACCGTGTTTGTGGCTTGGACATGACTGTGGGTCTTGTTGCGCCGTGCGTGGTGAATCTTGTTGCATGTGTTGGCTTGGCGCCCAGTACGTATCGTAGTGCTGCTGGAGGCCGCGACTTAGTGTTCTCGGCTGTGGTTTGGTTTCCAGTACGCATGGTAGTGCTGTTGGAAGCCGAGACTTAGTGTTCTCAACCTGCGATTCTGCGGCGGGTTGCGTCGAGTGGATTTTAGCCCCAATTCGTAGGGTGCTCCCGTCCAGAATACAAAGGAGACTCTGCCAGATTTTTTTAGAATTTCCGATCGGGAATTCGGTTCGAAGGATTGGGCAGAACCATTCCTTTGGTTTGCTGGACTGGGCTCGTACATGTTCATCTTGGTATAGTATACCTGATCCCATTGCCTGCTAGGTAGACTCCATACTAGATTAGTCGCCTAGCTCCTGACCCGTCTTGTCCGTCGGATAGCGTAAGAAGCGTGGTTCTACTCGGGAGACGGTCTGCAACCCTGGTCCTTGTTTGGTTTAAGGGTTGTGGATCTGCTACAGAGTGGTTCATGCAATCCTTGCCACTTTTCCGGTGGTATTTAATTAATATATTCTTGTCCCCTGATCATTCATTCGTAGGAGTTATCCTAGTCTAGCCAGCTAGGACCGATAGTTGTCCTAAGTGTCGGGATTTGTGATTTTGGATATCTCAGAGGATTGAGTACTAGGGAGAGTATGTCTCGAGAATATTGATTGATAGACTCACGTGGACTCTTGGATCGTGTTGCTATTTCTTTTGATGATGTTCTAATTCGATCGGACATGACTGTGGATTCTTGGATTTTGATGATCGCGAATGTTTTGCGGAACGAGGAGAATATCGAGAGTATTACAATATGATTTTTACTCGACTTCCCAAGCGCCCAAAACTTGGTACCTTTGTTGTATCCCGGTAGTTGGGAGACTTAGTTGCTGATAGCCGGTGATCAATGACTCGCAGGATTCTTGTGAGCCAGGGGGCCTAGCATTGTCTTTAGTGATTAGCCTAGTACCAAGTGATCGTATTTTCCTGATATGATATTTATCCCATCGGGGATGGGAAGACTATTGATAGATTGATCCGGTAGGTAGACCGACTTGATGGTTAGAGCTGTAGACCCCCATGTGTACTTGAGATGCTACTATAGTAGAGATCCTGACCATGTACCTGACCTGGTATCCATGCCACGATATGGGCAGAGGACTCCAAGTGATTGACCGATTAACCGTGTTCCTGACTTGACTACTTGTACCCGTACTGGTACTATTCTATGTGTACACTGAGGTGCTATCCTATGTGTGCACTGAGGTGCTATCCTACGTGTGTACTGAGGTGCTATTCTATGCGTGCACTGAGGTGCTACACGCTTCTACGTGTTATATGGCAGTACATTCATCTTCCAGCACGGACATGGTAGTTGGCCTGTAGTTTTAGCGTGGTTAGGACTGATTGACTGCTTGTTGTATTACACTAAGAATGAATCCAGATTTGAGACTTTCAGTGTCGAGGTGGATTCGTACTTAGTGTACCCGTACGAAGGTACTACATCTAGGAGGATGAGCATGTGACCACGGCATGTGATTCCAGATAAATGTAGGGTTAATCTAGGAAACTAAAGATGGTAGAAGCATTGGGAGGGAGCAGAATCTCGAGATCGTGTATGCCAGCCGCCACAGGTTCTATGATTACCTGTCTAGCGCAAGGGTGACTGCCCCGGATATTGTTATCGTCCGCAATAGCGGATGGCAGTATCCAACTACTATATGTACTACCATATGATTGATCTGTTTTGCATGGTTGCCTTTGAGGGACCAGTGCTTATCCATGTGCTATGCGTTATTATTTGGCCTCGTTAGCCCTGCTGGACATAGCACGATCTGAGGATTCTTATATTGCATTGTTGGGGTAACCCAACCTCCACATAGATAGCCGTAGACATTTGAGTGGCCGCTTATTCACCTAAATTGGATGGCTTGTTGCTTGCTAAGCTGGCTGGCACGTAATGTTGTCCCGGCGTGGTAATTCATTCCCTTGTTCTTGTTTGATGTAGGGATGGGTTACTGTTCCGATGACAGACTACGAGTTCCAGTTGGCGGTGCAAGTATTATTGGATGTTAGGATGATTGTGATGATTGTTGGTTACTTATGTATTAGTTGTTGGAGTGCTGCCTTATATTCTGTAATCGTGCGTTGGTACCGCACGATCCTTTACCCTCATTACTGCTGTATATACTTGTTATTCCTGTCATATATTATATCCTGCTGGTTTTCTTCGTCCGTCCTTGAGCCTTCCTTTCTGGTACTTGCTACGGTTGGCCTGACCAACCCTGGATTGTTCCCAGATTGCCTGTGACCGACCCTGTAGATCTTCCAGACTTGACTTGGAGGACGTGCTTCAGTTCCTGACCGTGAAGGAACTGTGTGGAAAGGTATTCTTGTCTACATTATTTCTTATTGTAGACTCTCTGATTATCATATGAGTATTTCTTGCTTTCCATATGATTATCTTTTTTGTCGTTATTTTATTGATTATTGCATGTAGATTTGAGATCAGATTTAGGCCATAGACTGCTTGCATGCTAGGATACCCAACAAGATTGACAGCCATGATCGCCGTATAATATTTTCATACCTTATACTGTGTAGCTGGCCTACGTCCGTCCCTGCATTCCTGTACGGGGGCGTGACAATGGGCTTGACATGGCTGTCTTCGAAGGAGTAAGTCACCTGCGGCCACTGCTTCTCTGCCGGCTTCGATTCGGGCTTCGGGGCTGTGTCGGCCACCACAGCCTGTTTGCCCTTGTTTTCTCGGTTGTTGGAGGAATTACCAACGTTGTTGTTGTTGGCATTAAGGCGTTTGCCCTTGTCCTCTCCTTCCGAGATGTGCAACCCCAGTTGTCGAGCTTTCTTCAACTTGTCTTCTGCGCCAGTGGCGCTGATGAAGAAAGTTTTCCAGTCTTTGAACTGACTTTCGTCCATCTAGAGGCTGATTATGGGAAGCAGCCTCTTTTGGCAGATTTCAATCAAAGAAGAATCTGGATTGCCAGAGGGCAATTTCATCACGGTTTGGCGAAACCGCTTAAGTTAGTTCCTTGTCAGTTCCTTCTCACCTTGAACAACGTCCATGAGGGTGGACATTGTCACATCTTGTCCTACCTCGTAGAACCTTTCAAGGAACATGTTTTGAAGCCGGCGAAGGAATGGATACAGTTGTCCGACAGATTGCGGTACCAATCAAATGCTACCCCCTCCAATGCTCCGATGAACAATCGTGTAAGGATGGCGTCATCATGAGGCAGATGGTCGGTTGTGACTTTAAAGTAGGTGATGTACCGGCTTGTAGATGTCTTCCCATCATATGGATTGATGTTAAATGGCTTATATCTTGGTGGGAAGGGGACATCTCTCCATGCAGTAGGATCCGGTTGTCGTATCTTAAGGTCTTGGGAGGTTTCTCGGGCATGAAACATGGCCCGGAGCTCCTGGACCTCTCGTCTCGCCTCCCTGGCCTCATCTGCAGCGGTGGGAGCCGATATTACAGGAGGATCGTTGCCCGGGTTTGGCGCAGTTGAGTTTGAGTCCGTATTGACCACGGGACCCAAGCTTGTTTGGCCAGACGTCCTTCCTTGCAGAGCCGGTAGGGCCACTTTGATCTCGTCCACGGACTTGACCAAGGTATAAAGTATGGCCTCCAGAGTGTCGATGCGTTGGCGATCGTTGGGACCGTCTTGGTCGTTGTTCGTCATGAACACCGTCCTCACATGAGGAGAGATGGAAGGAACTGTGGAGGACGTGCCCTCTGGATCATATCCTTGTACCGAGAAATCGTCGGGGTATGTAGGAATGTTCTCCTCTGATTTGGACTCAGAGGAAGTGTGACCCCTGCATAGGAGGCTGCCTCGTCTTAGGACCCGTGGACGTCCTCAGGTACGTCTGGATCCACTGCATCTGTGGAGGGAATTGCATCCCCTGGTGCATCTTCTTGGAATACCGGATTGTTGTGGACATTCGGAGGGGTGCTACCCCCAGCTTCGGCCACCCCCAGAGATACAGATGACGAATCTCCGAGTGTTGAAGATTTCGTCTTAGAGCGGGTGCCTTGGTAAACTCCTCCTGAGGTGGTTGTGGACAGCCGCTTGGACGCAAGTTTTCTGGCCACGCCGGTTGAGATCGTCGGGCTGGAAACAATTATCTTCTTCTCCGCCTTGTCGGTAGGGATCTTTTGAGCAGAATTGCAGGAGGCGACAAGAAGCGCCTCGTCTCCTGAGCTTTGTTGCAGGACCGATCCTGGCTGCTGCAGTCGTTGGAAGACGGACTGCCGGTCCTCTTGTACTGCCGCCTTGCTGCAGCAGCAGTTGACAATAACTTGAGTGCACTGATGTCCATAAAAGGACTCTCTAAACACCAAGTTTTCTTCTCTTTCCTTGCGCTTGTGAAGAATCACATCATGCAAGTCACTCGTTTTGTGGGCCTGGGAGTCCCAAGCACACGAGTGTGTTGGCACCATGTTTGCTCCCTGATTGGAAGACTCTTGGGAACCACTCTGTCCGTTTATCGCCGGGGGCGGGACACGGTCGGTTCTGTACAACTTTCTATCAGAGGCCCGCCTAACAGTAAGCGGAGCTCTCTCATGGTCAGAGGTTGGGATAGCTGACTGAGCTCGACGAGCCCGCGCTGCCCTAGACTTCTTTCCTCTAGCACCCAAAGGCGCATAGTAGGAAGAGTCCATGCCGCTAGGGGTGAGCATATAACGGTTGAAAACCGAAAACCGAACCGAAATGAACCGAAATGACAAACGGTTCGGTTTTTCGGTTATCGGTTCGGTTTACGGTTTGAAAATTTAAAATAACGGTTCGGTTTTCGGTTCTTCATCCGAAAAACCGAACCGAAAACCGATTTAGATTTAGTAATTTATCAAACTACCCACAATATACATATACTAATGTTTATTAACCCTTAACTGAGCGCACTCTTTTCTCCTATTCTATGTCGGTGCTTCTTTGAGCACTCTCTCTATCTACCCTCAATCTATATATACTAATATCTTTCACTCTATGTAATATAACAATTCATAAATACAATAATGTCATATATTTTTTAAAATTTTGTTATTTAAATAGGCTCATTTTGCTAAAAACTTGAAGGCCATGCACATTGGTCCATGAAACCGAACCGACCGAAAACCGAACCGAATTAATTCGATTCGGTTTTTGTTCAATTTTTATAAAAACGGTTCGGTTTTCGGTTTTGAAAAATACGGTTTACGATTATTTCGGTTTTTACATATTCGGTTCGGTTTGAACCGAACCGAACCGATGCTCACCCCTACATGCCGCACAGAGTCTGGCACATTCTCATTGGAGCATCCGAGATCAGGACCGCATGAGAGGCAGTCAAAGACAGAACCCGAGCCGCATGGAGCAGATGATCTGCGGCTGGAAATGGTGGCCGTATGAGTATTCATGCGGCTAGCATTTGTGGCCGCATCAGCATTCATGCGGCTAGCATTTATGGCCGCATAAGAATTCAAGCGGTTGGCATTTATGGCCGCATAAGAATTCATGCGGCTGGATTTAGTGGCTGCATGAGCCTTCATGCGGCTAGAATTGTCGGCCGCATGGGCCTTCTTTATGCGGCTGGCACCCTTATGCGGTTTCTTTCTGGACCTCATAGAGTCCCCGTTTGCTTCCTCAAGTCCAGCATCGTAGTGCTTTCCTCTGCCGGACTTGAGAACATCAGGGGTCTCTGTGGCCTGATGTGTGGCCGCATGGGAATCTTCTTCGCCGTCTTGGGCAGCAGAGAACGCCTCTTCCAGAGCTTGGGGAGGAGCGAAAGTCTTGGGCCTCCACTCCCTGCGGGCCTTCTTCGTGCGGGCTCGTTTCTGGACCGGGCCAGCCCTCCCGTCGGAGAGCATTTCTTCAAACGCCTGCTGGTCGAAGCGGACGACCAGCATCTGTTACGTGGAGCCAAGCTTGGCTGCGTCCGATTGCGTCACCAACTTCTCAGCAGTGGAGAAGTTAGTCCCCAACAGTGTCGTCATCGTGTTTGCCATTGATTATAAAAGAACAGAACAGTTTTATGGGAGGACTGGACTTTTACTTCATAATACAAACTCGCTCGTACAAAGA
Source organism: Iris pallida (assembly GCA_029216955.1). Classification (NCBI taxonomy): domain Eukaryota; kingdom Viridiplantae; phylum Streptophyta; class Magnoliopsida; order Asparagales; family Iridaceae; genus Iris; species Iris pallida. Next base: position 9,378,913 of record JANAVB010031417.1, on the reverse strand, counting down.
GAGCCTAGGAACAAAATCAAGGAAAAGCAATCTAAGTACAATTGTTTAGTTTTTCTGGGGGGTGACGGTAGAGGCTCGGAAAAGTGATATCAACTCTGCCTTACTCCTTGGACGATCGGGCGTAGCTTCTGCTCTGACGAAGAAATGCTCTTTGTGTGTGCGGGGGTTGCTAGTCTCTCTGTTCGGGCTCTGTGCGTATAACTCTGTGTGTTTTGCAAAGGAATAATCCCCTGCTATTTATAGGGATTTATGATAAGTAGGGTGTGCAGTAATTGCTCCTTGAAAAGCGGACGGTTGGGGATTGGTTAAGATTAGCCTTAATCTTGTTTGTTGGAAATCAATCTGGGCTACTTATGTTGATTGGAACAAATCTGCATTGTTATGATTTGTTGGTTGCTAAATCCGAGTGGATAAGTCTTAGTCAATCTTCTGCCACGTGTCCCAACTGTCATTTTTGTGACGAGCCGCATGACAGAGCCGCATGAGCTCCTAGTGAACTGGTCCGCATAAAGTCCCATTGAATAGAACCGCATAAGCCCCTTGTAAACTGGACCGTATGAAGTCCCACTGAACAGAACCGCATGAGCTCCTGATGAACTGAGCCGCATGAAGTCCTATCGAACAGAACCGCATAAGCCTCTTTGTAAACTGGGCCGCATAAAGTCCCATTGAACAGAACCGCATAAGCCCCTTGTAAACTGGGCCGCATGAAGTCCCATTGGGGCAGAGCCGCATGAGGACCCATCAGAACAAAGTCGCATGAACTCCGTTAAAAATGAGCCGCATAAAGCTCCATCAAATCAGAGACGCATGAGCTCCTTTAAATGATCCGCATAAAGAGCTTTGGAATTGATGGATCGTGCCAACTGTAAAGATTTTCCCCGTCTCTCTAGGAACACGTCATTATGTCAGAGTCATCATTTTACCTTTATGTCAGAGCTGTCAATCCTTTGTGTCAGAGCTGTCGCACTGTGTCAGAGCATTTATTGAGCCAACTGCACAAAGAAATGATGGCCAGCCGTAGAGTCATATTTTGAACTGCATAAGGCCACGTGGCTTTTTTCGAGCCGCATGGAGCTATCAGGGACTTTTGAGCCGCATGAAGCTCTAAGGGGCTTTTTCGAGCCGCATGAAGCTCTAAGGGACTTCTTGAGCCGTATGGAGCTCTAAGTGATTTTTTGAGCCGCATGAAGAGTCCCCCAATATTGAGCCGCATGAAATCTCCTGTTCTTTTCCATGCTTCTACAGTGCTAGTTGCAATTTCTAGAAACAGGTCCTAGTCCAGTTTTTAAACTGTTAATAAAGCTATCAATCAACTCTACCGTCGCAGGATACAATTATCAATTAACGAAAAAGGAACCGATTTATTGATTTATTGGATAAAAATTGTATTTTTCCAATTCATTTAACAAAACTTTGTACTTTAATATTATATACATAAAATTAGGTTTTTCTTTTAATGAGAAAAATGTGAATTTGTTTAAATAATACAAACTTGAATTTTATCCTTTTTATTTAGAAGTGAGAAAGCTCTTATAATTTTTCATACAAAACTAATACCCATTTTAAGTACGCGTCTAATTACGCAAAGCAGCAACCAAAAAGGAACAGAAAATCCTAAAGTATACAAATACAGGACCACAGAAAAACAGAGAAAAACTGGGCTTATGCCCTTACAACAAATTAATTAATTTAATTTTAAAAGCTGAGGCGAGCTCTGAATGCCGTGAAACGGTCCAGTCAGGAGGCCGAAGCCCTGCACCCAAAATACTAGAGGCTAGTAACTAGTTCTAAAAATAAAACATAATATGAATTAAATATAATTTAGCGAAAATGGGCGTCTCGGACTTGGTCATGCAATCTCACGTTGCTGGCTTACGCCTCAACGTACAGAAAATCCTGTAGCGTTTGCGTTTCACCGAGGCTCATCCGACCGATACGGTTGTCGCGTAACAGGGGATACAAAACTCACAAAATTCGCATTTAAAACCAACAAAACCAATTTTTGTAAATCGTTTGAAAAGACCGGATTTGAAAATAGATTTTAATTTAATGAACTTAATTAAATAATATTATTTTAAAATTCTTTACTGAAAATTTGGGCAGCATCTCCTCTGTAACTAGGACAATCTAGCCACGAGGCGATACAACAAATTCCCAGAACGTATTTACAATTACTCTTCCAGCTTCCAAAATCCAACTAAGCCACGAACCACATCAAAAATAGCTAAGGAAAAATATAGCCACATAACCATTTCGAATGGAGTTCGGAAAGTTCGAACCCAAATAATAATTACTAACCCAAAGGAAAATATTAGCCAAGCATACCAACCAGGAACACAATCCCACAGAACTAATCCGAGCCGAACTCAGGAAAATTGTATCCCCTAGCGCAACTAGTAAAACCGATCCCCGCGTCGGGGTCGGGACCGCGTCATCATCGACTAAGCTACGAGAGGGACACAGGGACACGGGATCATACCTCAGTTGCTCGGTTAGAGCTCTCAGATGCAAGAAAATAGGGAAAAAAATTGACTCAGAACGGTCCAGAAGCACGCGGAGGAGGTCGGAGCGTTCACAGGGAACAGCACCGGAACAACGTGCAGATCCGCGCGCGGAGAGCGGACAGCGGCTCTGGCGGCAGGGAATGTCCCGGACAGCGTCCGAACAATGGACAGCGCGTCAGGAACGGCTAGGGCACAGCAGCTTGGCTCGGGACGAGCCGAGGGAATCGCGGCTTGTGGCCGACTGGTCTGGGCGCGCTAGAAGGGGGCGGCGACGGAGGGCGGCCGAGTGGGGCGAGGTCCGCGGATGGGGCGCACGAGACAGGACGGCCGGCGGGTCGGCCAAAAACTCGGGGGTACGCCGGGGAGGCGCTGGCCGGGACAGAACTCGGCAAAGCCGAGTGGTCGGGGCGGAGGCTGGGGCCAAACGGGGCGCGGGCGGAGGCGGTCCGCTGGGAGGTGCTGGCCGGGCAGAGGCCGCTAGGGGTCGTCCAGGCACGGGAGGCGACCGGCGGCTCGCTCGGGTCGGAGGTTGGTTCTGGAGAATGTGAAGAATGGGGATTGAGAGAGAGTGAGGGGAAAAGGAGAGGGGGAGTGCTGGTGTTGGTGTTGTGAGAGTGGTGGTGGGTTATGAAGAGAGATTGGGAGGAATGTGTGGGAGAGAGAGAGAGAGAGAGATGTGGAGGAAAAAGAGGGCTTGGCCAGGTCGGGGGGGGGAGGGAACAGGTCCTGGCCGTGGGTAGCCATAGGTTTTTGTTTTATTTTTATTTTTTTAATAATTCTTATTAAAACCAACCATATGTATATATATGTATAGATATAAAGATTAATGCATTTTATATAATTTCAGGTTTAATGGAAAAATCCAAAGATGGGTTCGAAAAACGGGATCTGGTGTTCGTACTCGGGGTCGGACCCTGGCACGGGATCGGAACAGGCCACAATCAAAAATCCAATAATTAATTTTAAAAATAATGTTTTCCTGATCCGACTATAATAATAATAATAATAATAATAATAATAATAATAATAATAATAATAATAACAATAATAATAATAATAACTAATAACTTATTCTAAACTAATGAGCAACAGAAACTAATGATCAAACCAAGAGGCAATAATTCAATTATCCATAAATTCTAGAAATTTCGAGTTGCGGGTTTCACATTTTCCTTTGAAAGTCACTTCTATTACTTTGAAAGTGCTCACTAATAATTTTTTAACCAATATAAAGCTAATAGTGAATGTATTTTTTTATTTAATCTTACTTTCATTCTACCAGCCTCCTCAAAGGCACATAAGAGATCCATATTATTAAGGACTAGTATATATGTACGTGCGTAGCACATATTTTATAATACTTGGAAAGAGCACACAACTTTCTTAATTTTTATTTTTTTATACATAATTACATAACTATCAATCTTAAAAGTAATGAACAATTTTAACTAGTATATATAGATGAGGACATTTTGGAATAAAAACTTCTATAGTGAAGCTTACTTATTTCATTATATAGTTGTATAGATGAACAATTTTATTTAGTATATATAGATGAGGACATTTTTGGAATAAAAACTTCTACGGTGAAGCATACTTTTTTCATGAGCTGGCGTGGGTCAAAATGGGACGTCCGTGCATGAAAACTCAACGACTAGGACGTCGCACCAACGATCGAGGACCGGCACCATTCTACCACGGATATAAACGACGGTCGACCATGCAGTCCGTCGTGCGGCGCCGTAAGGGCGTCGAGAAGACGTCGTAAGGACGTCGTGCACATATAACGGGTGGCTGGACGGTATCGGCTGTCGTAGGCGTCGGGGTCGCCTTCAGCGTCGTGGGCGAAGAGAGGCGTTGAGTTGCCGACGTTGAAAAAAGTCGACCGTCCCGTGAGGCTCTCGAGCACGCGGAGTGCGCGATGCGTGCGTGTGGGACGATGATGAAAAAGCCAGAGCGGGCAAGATCCGTACGAAGGGTCCAAAACGACATGACGACCGGCTAAAAATCGTTTGTAGGGAGACACACGATTTAACCGAGTCCGCACGTACTTGTTTAAAAAAAGAAAAAAAAGGAAAAAGAAAAAGAAAAAGAGAACATGTCCAATTACAAGTTTGGACCATAAATTTTTTATTATTTTTGGTTTAATATCAATTTTTTATTTTTATATTAAAAATTTTAAATTTATTTATATCTTTTTTCCAATAATATGTATATAGTTATCAAATACGAGAATATAGTTTTTTAAAAAATTTAATTACCATAAATTTGATTTCAAAAATATAGAATATATAGTATTCCGCGTCCAAATAGCCCATCAGAATCTTACAAGCCAATTTGTTTATTTATTTGCATAACCCAAATGATGTCACAAAAATTGAATGAGAATTACTTGAAGCTTTTATGCACTCCTCCAATGTTTCGAGACAGTCTTTTTTTTTAAATTCAAGGGCGGAAAATTTTATTAATCGGGGGGGTGCTTATAAAACTGGATACAGTACTAGGAGAGTCATTAGCTAATGCTTGCAAAATACATTCAGGTGGAAAATCATAGTAATCACATGTAGCTGTGTTGATAGTATACTTGGCCAGGAGATGGGCTGGTTCATTCCCCGTTCTTCGCACAAACTGGAGAGATAGATTGCTATGATCCTGTAGCTCATTCGAGACGTCATCAAAGATATCCTGCAATCTCCACGGCACCAATCTAGCTTCTCCTTTGAACATTCTGACGACAGTGAGGGAGTCTCCTTCAATGATGACGGATTCACATCTCAGTCTTTTAGCTAGCACAGTCCCCAACCGAACCGCTTCCATCTCGGCTTGTAGACTGCTCTCGTATGTAGGATGCTCAATTGACAGCCACGATATTGCAGCAATGAATCCCCCGGTCGAGTCTCTTGCTACTGCCGCTGCAGCAATGGATGAGGTCGTAGTTGCGCCATCAACATTTATCTTGATCGAATTGTCGGGAGACGGAGTCCACTTAATCTTCTCGATAACATCGCTCCTCATCCTCTGTAGATCATTAGTGCTAGACTGCGACTCAGACGAGTATGTAGCGTGTATGATGGTCGCTTGCTGAATAATCATTTGGATATTTGGAGTAGTATGCTTGAATACACATTCACATTTGGCCTTCCAAAGCGCCCACATGAGAGTAGCACCTAGAGCGAACGCTGCATGTGCTTGGGAGTTGTTCAACTAAGAAGTGAGAAGTATTTTAATGTTGAGTTGGCTGTCGATTCGGAGACCCAGCGGGCAAACGAACCAGACTTCACGAGCAATATGGCAATGGATGAATAGATGATCGTCGTCATCATCTTGTAAGAGGCAGAATGGACAAAGTTTATTAATCTCAGGGATCCTCTTGTGGATCTTCGACAGGAGGGAAAAACCTTCATTCAGGAGGCGCCATATGAAGACTTGAATTCTGGGGGATATATTCCTCATCTTCCAAAGATTGCGCCATGTACATTTTTCAATCATGGAAGACGAACTGATCAGAGCATTCCTCCTAATAGACTCATACAGGGATTTAGAAGAGAAGCACCCATTCTTAGCATGGGTCCACAGCAATATGTTCGGTCCGTCTCCATTTCTCAGGCTGATGTCGAGGATCGTATTTGCTTCAGTTGGGGAAAACAGTTGTTGGATCAACTTTGAATTCCACTATCGAGTGTTAGGGATCATTAGATCCCACACTAGGCGAGGACCATTCGGCATTTGAATAAAGCTCGATACTCTGAAACCTGGCAGCTTTGGAACCCATGGTTCGGATGTAATAGCTACCCATCCGCCCCTAATTTTCTAACACACTCCGTTCACCATTGTTTGTCTGATCTAAAGGAGACTCGACCATGTCGGTGAGGCGCGTTTGGGTTTAGAAGTAGTCCAGAATGATTTGTTTTGGAGGTACACACCTCTAAGCAATCGAGCCCAAAGTTGGGCAGGCCTCTCTAGGAACCGCCATAGGAGCTTGTCGATAAGAGATTCAATAACCCATTCAGGTATTCGGAAGCCCAATCCGCCTTCCTTTTTTTGGTTGGGTGAATGTATTCCACCTGAGAAAATGCATCTTCTTATCATCGGGATCATGCCCCCACCAGAAGTTACGTTGTGCGCGCGATATTTGAGCTATTATGGCCCTGGGAATTTTATAGGCCGACATGAGATAGATGGGAATTGAGCTAAGGGTTGAGTTGATGAGCACATTACGACCAGCATGTGATAGAAGTTTAACTTTCCAACCTCGGAGGCGTGATTTGCATTTATTTATCAGTAAGTTATATGTCTCCAGCTGCTTCTTTGATTTGAGTAGGCAGTGGCCGAGATATTTTTCATCCTTCCCCATAATCTTAAGGTGAAGGATGGACGCCAAGCTACGTTGTTCAGCTATCTCTACTCGCCGACTAAATAAGATGCTTGATTTTTCGAAGTTAACTCTCTGGCCCGACCACTTGGAGAAAGTGTATAGGATGCTGCGGACTTGATTCAGAGCGGCAGGCGATGCTTTGCCAAAAATCAATAGATCATCAGCAAAAAGCAGGTACGAGATGGATGGCGCATACCTGTTTATACGGACGCCGTGATAGATGTCATCCCGTTCATAGCAATAGAACAAGCGAGAGAGAGTTTCCATGCAGAGAATAAAGATGTAGGGGGAGAGGGGGCAGCCTTGCCGAATGCCTCTCCCTGGTTTGAACCATCCCTCCGGGTTGTCGTTGAGAAGAATAGAGAATGAAGAAGTGGTAATGCATTCCATGATCAATTTGTTGGTGTGCCCATTAATACGCAGGCATTACAATACCGATTTGATGAAGCTCCATGACAGACGGTCGTATGCCTTAGACATGTCTATCTTGAGAGCAAAGGAGTTCTTCTTTTGTGGGAAGGTCTTCATTGCATGAATAATCTCTTACGCAATAATGATGTTGTCCGAGATTTGTCTACCGAAGACGAACGCATTTTGGAACGGGGATATCAATCTATCCATCATGGGCCGGAGACGAGTGGAGAGGATCTTTGAAATAACTTTGTAAGTGATATTGCAAAGTGAGATGGGGCGATAATCTCCTGGGGTAGACGGGTTGGTCTTCTTCGGGATCAAGGCGATGTGCGTATGATTGATAGGTTGCGTCATCTGATGACTGTTGAAGAAATTTTACACAGTGCTCGAAAGATCGTTGCCTACGACGTGCCAGCATCTTTGGAAGAATGGGGCAGGGAAGCCATCCGGCCCAGGCGACTTCAACGGCCCCATGCCCTTAAGGATATGTTCGATTTCCTCCTTTGATGGAGTTTCACCTATCTTTTCATTTTCTTCTGGAGTGATGGGTTCGTTGGCAAGAACAAATGAAGGCTCCATCGGGGTCGTCTCTTCTTTTCGAAAAATGGATGAGAAGTGATCCGTGAAGGCTCGAGCAATGGCGGTCCTATCCGATACCCATGAACCATCAGTAAGTTGTATGGCCCTGATCTCATTCTTTCTTTTTCTGTTTGTAGCGCAGACATGGAAATATGAAGTGTTTCTATCCCCGTCTTTGATCCATCGACACTTGGCCCGCTGTTTCCAATAAGTGTCCTCTAGAAGTAGGAGATCGTTAAGATCTACTCCTATCATTTTTCCTCATGAAGAGATTCGCTAGAAGGTGCATTATGTTGGAGAGATAGAAGTCTTCTTTGGAGTTCCCTGATGCGTCCTCTTATATTGCCGAAGGTGGTGCGCCCCCATGTGTTCAATTTGATAAGAGTGTTGTGAAGTTGCTGTGGGAACTTAGCAGAGTTGTGGTCATGAGAAGAAGGAGTCATCCATGTAGATTTTAGCAAGTCTTTGAATCTAGAATCCGCCAGCCAGAATGCTTTGAACCGTCGTGGTCGATTTCTCTGAAGATTCTTATTGCAAGTGTTTAGGAGGACGGGGGAGTGGTCGTTGTTGACACGAGGGAGGATGGAGACTGTGGAGTGAGGATGGATTCGACACCAATCAGCGTCTGCTAGAGCTCGATCTAGTCTTTCGCTGATGTGATGAGAAGGGCTGCGGCCATTTGCCCAAGTATATGCAGGTCCCACAAATCCCAGATCGATCAGGCCACAGAGGTCGACCATATTGTTGAATGAAGCTGCCGCCGAATTGTCAAACCTGCTTCCCCCGAGTTTCTCATTGGATTTTGAAATGGCGTTGAAGTCGCCAATACAGCACCATGGCACCTTGAAGGAATCCGATAGAACTTTGATCTGGTTCCATTGTCTGGGTCTTTCCTGTTCATTAGGACAGCCATACACACACATGAGTATCCATGCCGAATTATTGAGGCAAGCATTGATATGTAGAATAATAATATTATTAGAAGAGAAGGTGACATTTGCCGAGATAGTGTCCTTCCAGCCGATCCAAAGACCCCCCGATCGGCCAACGGGAGGGACCGAGTGCTCATTAGGAAATCCAAGGTAAGGGAGGATGCGGGAGGTGTGTGGAGTGGTGGACTTGGTTTCGAAAATGAAGAATATGGTGGGGTGGGTGGCGGAGAGGAAATGACGGAGGGTTTGAACTGTCGGGTTATTCCTCGCTCCCCGACAGTTCCAGGATAGGACTAACATTGTCCTTGCGGCTGTTCAAGGCCAGCCGCCACGGCCATTTCTGATATAACTGTAGCTTTAGGAGATTCAGTCACTATCCTTTTGCGACGAGGATTCGGGGGGGGGGAGCTTGCACGTTTCTTAGTTGTCTTGTCTTCACGTAGGAGGAATTGTTGTTTAGTTGCGGCTTCTCGTGCTAGTCTCTTCCAGGTTTTCTTATATGCCCGAGCCATAGTAGAACTGTGAGACTTGCCTGGAGATGGTGGTAGAGACGGGGGGAGTTCAACAATAGGTCCCATGTTAGAAGTAGTAGATTGATTGAAGACGGAGCATGAAGACGAATGGTATGGATAAGCTGCAAAAACATGGTCGTGAAGGAGAACATGGGTGATAGGTTCAAAGAAAGGATAGAGGTGGTTGGCAATGTTGTGAGTGGCCATTGATTGGGAAAGCAGACACACTGTAATGGGCGGTATAGGATCTGATGATTGAATGCCACAATCTATCTCCATCTTATCCATGCTCGATTCCTCATTGTTCGCCATCTTAGAAGGATATGAATTAAGTGGTTGCCTGCTGCACTGCACATCTTTCCTGTTGAGATTACTTCCGATCTCTGGTAGGGCATCGCTTTGTGTGGGGTTTAGAAATCTTTTATGAGGGGGAAGATATCTAGTAAGTTGAAGAGATAGTGTTTGCCAACCGAATTTGCCACGTGGATCCAACAAAGTAGGGATTTTCGGTTGCGGGCTTGATGCTCGGTCTGGCAGGGGGTACGACACCGGAGTGGCCCTTTCCGGTTGATGAGTTAGGTTTCAGGCCATCTCCCGTTCAGCGGATGTATCATGCTGATCCGGCTCTGCTTCGTTGGGGATGTTGATTCGTCTATGACCGGTTCGGTGGAGTTCAGCTCTGTACTCATCTTTATTGATTCTGGGCTTTAGCATCTCCAGTGCTCTAGTTCGTTCCTCCTGAGTCCAATCCTCGCCGATGAGTGAGGTGAACCTCTTCCGATTGCTGCAGTAATTGAGCGAGTGCCCCACTTGTCACGACCCTCTCCCGAATAACCGGATACGAGTCGGACACGCCCAGCCTTTATTGTTAGACACAACAAAGTAAGCTGTACCAATCTAGGAAAACTAACCAGATAATATGAACATGAATGAAATCACAGCATCTATATAAATGTATCCCAACCAGAGTAAAGTACAACTCAGAATTATTACATTCCAACTAATGAAAGAAGTCTGCTAGTCTCAATACATAGAAAATGTCACGACCCGCACCCATTTTTTTTTAAACGGATACGAGACGTGTCCAAGCCAGCCTACGCCGCAGAGTCGGCGGTAGAACGCTGTCACGGCCATGAAGATCATAATCACAAAGATGCTCATTCACATAATTAATTTAATTTACAATGATCACAAGTTTTACATTTGCAGGAAAATATAAACTTGTACAAATATTGAATGACTATAACTTGACTATCTAATTAGCCTTCTAGGCTCGTCTGCAAGTATTCCCGTCACTCCCCAAGCTAAGTGAATCCACGGCTAACCTGAAAATGTTGGTTTCCAGTCAGGAATGGAACGAGCACAATTCACTGAATGCAATTTCAAATAAAGAAAATGACTATAAGACAAAGGTTAGACATCAATCATGAGTTTTGAAAATAACAGTAAAGCCGTAAGAAAAATCAATAGTAATAAATAGACCAATATACTTTCCACCGTTAGAAGTACCTTTGATATGTGATCGGTCTCGGGACAATTATGCGACACGGTCTACACGGTCTAAAGTTACACGGTCTACAGTAACACGGTCTACAGTTACACGGTCTACAGAAAATATAGCAATAAAGAAATACTGTCTACAGAATAATAATCACTAACTACACAGTTTAAATGCAATAATAAATACGGTCTACTTTGCAATAAATAAATCACTGTCTACACTGTCTACAAGAAGTAAATAAAACACTGTCTATACGGTCTACAAGAAAATAAATGTAACACGGTTTACACGGTCTACACGGTCTAAGGTCAGATCACACATCCTTGGTACTTCTCATTCCCGACTCGACAATTTATAATAGAAAATAATCACATAACTAATGACTAATCAATGAAATATAGTAAAAATCAATATCGAAATGCAAACAATAAACTGTACTCGCCTGTGGTCCTTTGCTGGTGAAACCGACAGTCTGAACTACTCAATGTGCCATAATAGTCAAAAACCCATACAACAGTTCCCGGAAGCTGAAATAAACATCACGAATATTCTCAGAATAGTCAAATTAGCTAGGATTGCCTGTCCTTAAGTTCAATTCTGGACACAGGGGCAAAACGATAATTTTGGACTAAAACGGTGTCCGCCGTTGGACCCGCTTTGCACCGAAAAGCGTGCCAGAGTCAACGGTCTCTAAAGTCGTCAAACTACATGTCTACGGATCCAATTTTTCGATACGAACCCAACCGTATGTCCAAAGTTGGATTCCGGTGGGCCGTGCACAAAATCGCCCGTTGAGTGGGACCGTGGGGCCCACAAAACGGTGATTTTATCAACGGTCTCAGAATCGGACCAAACTTGGCATACAGGACCAGAAAAACGATACGGTCCTGTTGGCGCAAGTTTTGTCTCGATCCGATGAGCGTGTACAAAGTAATTGGAGAATTTGTAAAGTGCACGATACGGGGAATTTCGACGGATACGCATCAAATTCGTCGCACACACGCGACCAATTTGAATTCCGTCAAAGCCCACACGACCACGAAACTGTTATGCAGCTTTCGATGTCTTTGGTGCGTGACCACGTCGCCCGAAATGGCGGGACGGACGTCGTGTGGAGCGATTTCTAGTTTTTCAAAACAGATTTTTGTCCAAGTTCGGGGTTCGATTTCTCGACACACAGTTATCCAAATTGGTTTCTGTAAAAAGGGTTTTCTAGCCCTACATGTTATCTAAAAATTTGTTCAAATAGATTTCTAAAAAAGTTCATGGGTTAACGGCAATTCGCCTCCCAATTTGGGAGTTTGGACTGATTCGTGCTCTGTTTGTAAGCAGGTTTTTCCTCGACTTTGAGTCGATTTCCTGGATAGCATGGTGCGTCTAGACACGAAGCGTTTGAAGAGAATTAAAGACGTATAGGTTGTCGACGTACCTGCGAAGACGACACGCAAAACGTTGCGACGAGGCAACGGGAATCGTGCCACGAAGTCGGGTGTTTACTGCGACTGTTACCGCCTGCTGCCCACGCGCGCGCGTGTCCGGCCTGCTCTGGCCGTGTCCGACGGCGATCCAGGCGGCGCCACGTGCGTGGTGGTGCGCCCATGTCTGGGGAAGGTGTGGCGCATGGTGGCGGCATCAGTCGAGGTGTTCGTTAGGGTTTCTTCAATTCCCTTCCTTCGGCCTATCGTATATACCTCGGTTTCGATTCACTTCGTATATAAACCTATTTGCTCGGGTGTGGGGGCTAAGCCTGGGATAGGCTTTGGGTTAGGCCTGTGCAAGCAACCACAGACCAAAAGTGCAAAAGGAAGTTCGCTTGTGCACAGGGTCGAAAATGGGAAACTGGCTTGTTGCTCCCATGGCCTGGCTGGGCCGAAATTGCTTTTTATTTCTCAAAAAGTATATATCTATATATATACACTATACATATATCTATATATATACAATATATATAATATTTATAGTATGTCTACATACAATCAAGATATAATATCACTATATAATATATATATATATATATACAACCAAGATACATTATTTGTATATACAATCAATATCTATAATATATTCATATATATATTTATTTATATATATATATCCAATATATATACGATATATATACGATGGCTATATATACCACACATTTATTTAATATATATATTCACACACTCATATATTTATATACACATATATAATATTCATTCTTTTGATAAGGAATAAATTATTAATAAATAATAATAATAAATAGTTTATTCTCCACAACCATAATAAAATGATAATAATAATAATAATAATAATAATAATAATAATAGTAACAAAATTCAATAAACCCGTAGTGGCATATATACCATTTAGGCACAGTCTAATCATTCTAAAATGTACAGAGCCTATTTATTCAATTATCATTGAATATCGTTAATGTTAATATCTATAATATTATTAATAAAATATATAAAACATGCCTTAAATCTTCAAACTGAAATACGACACAATCATACCCGCAATGTATCAGCATGAACGTTTTTGGACGGGTCGCATGACTACATGGGCTCGGCTCAGTTCGGGTCCAGTCCAGACAGTTTGGTACGACCAGGTCACCTAGACGTCAAATAATATTAATAATGAATAATTAACTATTTATAATGGTCATGTCACAACTTGGCCTGGTTTTCCTAGTTAGGACATTCCTATGGCTAGGTTTCCCCGGGCATAGCTAGTACACTAGTCAAGGCACATTGCTACTTCTCCCGTGCCATAAATCCTAGTCATCTAGTACTTCAAAACTCAACCATGGCTAAAATCATCTACCGTAATAATTAACTAAATAAATATTTATAAAATTCTAAAAATCACTATTCAAATAAAATAAATGATATTAAAATATTTTTACATTTTCGGGAAGGGGAGCTACAAATCTACCCACCTTAAAAATAATTTCGTCCTCGAAATTTAAGGTAAGAGTCCACCCGCTATGATAGACGACGGTTTCCATTTGCTATCAATCCATTCTCATGGTCATTTGAAACTGTAATTTCTTGAGGACGTCTACCCACCTTTGGTCACACTACTCCCTCAACGCTATGTCACTAAAACTTTATAATCTTTCCACTACTTGCTAAAGTTTCTACGTATACGACACCTATAAATCCCTCCTATCTATCAAGCAATCCAAATTCAAATGTCAACTAATTTATACTATACTTCCGCTAAATTCTAAACACACGGTTATCGACCCCCAAAATAGGAAGGACGAGAGTCAATGGTACGAAAGGACGAGGGAGAATAACTGAGAACAAGCACGAAGTTTCAAGAGCGGTAGAGGATATCAAATGATGCCGATAGAAATAATGTTTATGAAACATTGACTTGTTGCTAGGTTGGCTATTCTAGTCCAGTCGCTTGCTAAATCGAAGAACCCTTCGTTTCTTAGAGTGGCTTGCAACCTACGCACTACGAAAATCCCGTTCTCGAAATTAAAACTAAGCACGGTTTCATGATAGAACAGAATTTGAGAAATCAAGATTGTAAACTTTTCCGTGGTTATTTAAACACACGAGCAAAGAATATCAATACAATACAAAATCGTATCGCGACTTTCAGGCAGATGGAATAAGGGTTAAAATTGACTTCACGATCGAAGAGGTGAGGACTACATAATAGGTATAGGGACCTATTTCAATTAGTTCGATTTTATAGTCCAATTTTAGTGGTGTGAATGGCTGGATTTTTCTAGGTCTTAAGGGATTTTCTGATTGGACATCAATCGTTGATAGAATGAAACGTGGACTTCAATCTATATTGACTGGATAAGATCCCAATAATAAACTACTTCTACTAGGTTAGGGTAACCTAGAATAGGTTTCAACCCATGTGGTTGCTAGTTGGACAGTCGGATTGGTTAAATAGGTTCTCTAAGCCCTGAAGGTGCGCCTTCCTTGACTTCTGTGTTTAAGTGGCACGAGAAGACACCATTGAGTGGCACACTAGTGACATGTGCGCAGTGGGCTCGAGTCGATCACAACCATATATTGGGTTGAAGGTTTCGAGTCGAAGTTGAGTCTCTAATCATAATCGAGAAGTTTACCGGTACCATGGTAAGGGTTATAGTTAGTCCTTTCTACCTGAAAGTCGTACCATAAAAATAGAGTACAAGGGGACGTGTTTGAGTGGGACATGATATACCTAGATGAAGGTGGACTCGTCTAGATCTTACATATGAAATTTGTTGGAAGGTAACAACTGGTCTCGTGCTCTGAATATTAATGACACGGCTGGGGACACAAAATGATCTAAATGAAAAGTGGGAGTCCAAGGGCACTAATCATCACCCCAGTGGAAAATTTTTCTAGTCAATCGGTAATCTCCATATACTCCCAAAAATTTTAGGAGGCTTACAGTCTACCCACCTTAGAAACTAGGATATGGTTTTAGGAATGATGTGGTTAGAAAAATTCCAAAGTCCAGATATAGTACCTCGGCTCTTATTAATAAAGGATGAGGCATGGCGTAACGGAATACGGTAGAGCTAAGTCAAGTCAATGATCGTTCCTCAATAAATGGAAAACGAGCGTGTACAATAACACACGGTCGATAAAATAAAATGACCTACTCGTCCGCAGTATACGAGAGTTTCCGATAGGGTAACCAACTCCAAGGTACAACATAAGAAGAGATTTCTAACAACTGAGTCAAGAAATTATATTTGTGTCAAACCTGCCAGACTATGGTCACAAGGGTTGTAGTGATCATGCATTGCTATTGACCACTGGTAGATCATAATATGACAGGGTATTAAGCTATGGTATTGGCCAAACTAGTGACTGTGGTGTTCCAATACTAGTTAGGTCTTAATAATAAAATTTATATAACTAGAGTAATATTTGTTGGAAACTAATCTCGGGATGAGTGTCACGGTAAATGATTACCCTATTGTCCACTCATCTCATGTCTAACTGTGGGCTTCGGTCGATGAAGGATTGGTTCAAGGCTCAAGGGTTGCTAGTCAAGGCAAGCTTCAAGCTAATAATTAGAGACTCACAATATTTGGTTTCTTAAGGATAGATACTCCTAGGTTGTCATTTCGACTAAGGGTAAAACCCTACTCATTCTTTAATTTAGATGGCTAGAAGGTCATCAAGAGTAGTTTGAGGGTCGAGAGGAGAACGAGTAACTCAATCTCATGGCTGGCCGCTGGTAGTTACACTTGTGTATACAACTAATATAGCCATGTGGATACTCTGTATCTCTCCACCATCACGAGCTTTCGTCTTTCCAACTCGGGGAAAGGCAAAAACAATAAAGAATTCAAGGAAGATGTTACTGAATACAATTTCGTGATTCAAGGGCGGACATATAATTCAAGAGAAATTGTCAATGCTGTCGCGGATGAGATCCTAGAGACGTCTATATCTCAATCCATGTAGGTTAATAATAGGGAGAGCGAACCGAGTGCACTACGGCTGATCAGACCGTAATACATCAATTCTGATTAGACAATATGTTAGCAGGCGTCCCCACTAAACATATGCCTCGAATCAAGCTCGAGAACATAGTAAGCTTGCAAAAACTAGGCTGTAATAGCAGTGTTGGTCAAGATAGTCAAGATTTTGGTATGCGAGATTTTGAAAAGAGGCACAAGTAGTTCGAGTTTTGTGAGAATCAAACCTTACCCGGTGTTCTTGCTCCTGTAGGTATCCCACTATCATCTTACCCTTAAGGTCTTGGTTGACTAATGGTTTATGGACTTCTGAATTCTATATTCTAGGTAACCTATTAG
Organism: Iris pallida; assembly: GCA_029216955.1. Classification (NCBI taxonomy): domain Eukaryota; kingdom Viridiplantae; phylum Streptophyta; class Magnoliopsida; order Asparagales; family Iridaceae; genus Iris; species Iris pallida. The sequence goes on along the minus strand of JANAVB010031417.1, from coordinate 9,362,320 downwards.
CATCAATCAATTTCCTCGTCAATAAGTCACAAGGACTACAAAATGCTAGGTCGGGAGACATGCTACCCAACTTATAAAACTTTCACTAATATTGGCTTCGGATCTTATGGAACACACAGGGCGCTGTCCTATCCTCTATAGTATCCCTAATTTGTAATCCCGTCTGAAGTCATTTCACCGAGGACTACGCCTCGCCCGTAAAATCGGGCTGTGGTAACCCTTGGTTTCGTAACTCAACATGATACAAAATCGAACATTACTTAACCCTATCCAATATTGATTCAAGCTACGATCAAAGAGGACCAAAAGCCATAGTTTTAGCAATATTCTATGACATATATTTAAACCAATTTCAACTCTAGGGGTCGTGTCTCGCCAGTGCGCTGCTGGCTACAGTGAGTCCATAATTCAAATAAATGGCGACAGTGCGCTGCTGTCCTGCCATTATGAGTCAACTAATATTCTTTTAACTATATCTGTAAAACTTCATGGGCTTCTATAGATTCAAACAAGTTGACTATGAGATAAAACGTAAACATTTGTCCTATCACTCACAACCCTTAAAAGAAAGGATTGAACAGGGAGAAATAACCGAGGACAAAAGAAATACAAACATTCTAACTATTTCGTGTGTATTCAAGTCTTTGAGGAAAAACTTGAATCTAAACTAACTCGAGGTCCCTATGGGAATAACAATAATCAGAATTTATACAAAACATTAATTCCTAGGGCAAATAGAAACTAAATAGGCAGTTCAACTAAGATATGAGGATGATATCTAAGAGGCAAGAGAATGAATTGAATAATCTATCAAGGCTAGATCATTAATTCTACGAAGCCCTGTCTTACCAAGGGGATAATCTATCCAAATTAGATTACATCGTCATATCAAGAGATAATAATGTACCTATGGGGATCTGATAAACTATCAAAATTAATAACCCCCATCCTAAATTGCATGGCCTAGACTACCCATCGGTAAATTTGTATAAGGGACTCCTAGTCCTAGTCATTCACTTAAATTAAATTAATCTTAATTCGTGAATGAGCATTTCCTTGCCGCAGGCTCGCAATAGTACAACTAACTTTAAGTACTATCACGAGTTCGCGTGATTTGCGAAGACCGACCTGCATGGGCCACCACAAAAACTTGTCACGACCCGCACCCCTTTTTTTTTTAAACGGATACGAGACGTGTCCAAGCCAGCCTACGCCGCAGAGTCGGCGGTAGAACGCTGTCACGGCCATGAAGATCATAATCACAAAGATGCTCATTCACATAATTAATTTAATTTACAATGATCACAAGTTTTACATTTGCAGGAAAATATAAACTTGTACAAATATTGAATGACTATAACTTGACTATCTAATTAGCCTTCTAGGCTCGTCTGCAAGTATTCCCGTCACTCCCCAAGCTAAGTGAATCCACGGCTAACCTGAAAATGTTGGTTTCCAGTCAGGAATGGAACGAGCACAATTCACTGAATGCAATTTCAAATAAAGAAAATGACTATAAGACAAAGGTTAGACATCAATCATGAGTTTTGAAAATAACAGTAAAGCCGTAAGAAAAATCAATAGTAATAAATAGACCAATATACTTTCCACCGTTAGAAGTACCTTTGATATGTGATCGGTCTCGGGACAATTATGCGACACGGTCTACACGGTCTAAAGTTACACGGTCTACAGTAACACGGTCTACAGTTACACGGTCTACAGTTACACGGTCTACAGAAAATATAGCAATAAAGAAATACTGTCTACAGAATAATAATCACTAACCACACAGTTTAAATGCAATAATAAACACGGTCTACTTTGCAATAAATAAATTACTGTCTACACTGTCTACAAGAAGTAAATAAAATACTGTCTACACGGTCTACAAGAAAATAAATGCAACACGGTCTACACGGTCTACACGGTCTAAGGTCAGATCACACATCCTTGGTACTTCTCATTCTCGACTCGACAATTTATAATAGAAAATAATCATATAACCAATGACTAATCAATAAAATATAGTAAAGATCAATATCGAAATGCAAACAATAAACTGTACTCGCCTGTGGTCCTTTGCTGGTGAAACCGACAGTCTGAACTACTCAATGTGCCATAATAGTCAAAAACCCGTACAACAGTTCCCGGAAGCTGAAATAAACATCACCAATATTCTCAGAATAGTCAAATTAGCTAGGATTGCCTGTCCTTAAGTCCAATTCTGGACACAGGGACAAAACGGTAATTTCGGACTAAAACGGTGTCCGCCGTTGGACCCGCTTTGTACCGAAAAGCGTGCCAGAGTCAACGGTCTCTAAAGTCGTCAAACTACATGTCTACGGATCCAATTTTCCGATATGAACCCAACCGTATGTCCAAAGTTCGATTCCGGCGGGCCGTGCACAAAATCGCCCGTTGAATGGGACCGTAGGGCCCACAAAACGGTAATTTTATCAACGGTCTCAGAATCGGACCAAACTTGGCATACAGGACCAGAAAAATGATACAATCCTGTTGACGCAAGTTTCGTCTCGATCCGATGAGCGTGTACAAAGTAATTGGAGAATTTGCAAAGTGCACGATACGGGAAATTTCGACGGATACGCATCAAATTCGTCGCGCACACGCGACCAATTTGAATTTCGTCAAAGCCCACACGACAACGAAGCTGTTACGCAGCTTTCGATGTCTTTGGTGCGCGACCACGTCGCCCGAAATGGCGGGACGGACGTCGTGTGGAGCGATTTCTAGTTTTTCAAAACAGATTTTTGTCCAAGTTCGGGGTTCGATTTCTCGACACACAGTTATCCAAATTGGTTTCTGTAAAAAGGGTTTTCTAGCTCTACATGTTATCTAAAAATTTGTTCAAATAGATTTCTGAAAAAGTTCATGGGTTAACGGCAATTTGCCTCCCAATTTGGGAGTTTGGACTGATTCGTGCTCTGTTTGTAAGCAGGTTTTTCCTCGACTTTGAGTCGATTTCCTGGATAGCATGGTGCGTCTAGACACGAAGCGTTTGAAGAGAATTAAAGACGTATAGGTTATCGACGTACCTGCGAAGACGACGCGCAAAACGTTGCGACGAGGCAACGGGAATCGTGCCACGAAGTCGGGTGTTTACTGCGACTGTTACCGTCTGCTGCCCACGCGCGCGCGTGTCCGACCTGCTCTGGCCGTATCCGGCGGCGATCCAGGCGGCGCCGCGTGCGTGGTGGTGCGCCCATGTCTGGGGAAGGTGTGGCGCATGGTGGCGGCATCAGTCGAGGTGTTCGTTAGGGTTTCTTCAATTCCCTTCCTTCGGCCTATCGTATATACCTCGGTTTCGATTCACTTCGTATATAAACCTATTTGTTCGGGTGTGGGGGCTAAGCCTGGGATAGGCTTTGGGTTAGGCCTGTGCAAGCAACCACAGACCAAAAGTGCAAAAGGAAGTTCGCTTGTGCACAGGGTCGAAAATGGGAAACTGGCTTGTTGCTCCCATGGCCTGGCTGGGCCGGAATTGCTTTTTATTTCTCAAAAAGTATATATCTATATATACACTATATATATATCTATATATATACAATATATATAATATTTATAGTATGTCTACATACAATCAAGATATAATATCACTATATAATATATATATACAACCAAGATACATTATTTGTATATACAATCAATATCTATAATATATTCATATATATATTTATTTATATATATATATCCAATATATATACGATATATATACGATGGCTATATATACCACACATTTATTTAATATATATATTCACACACTCATATATTTATATACACATATACAATATTCATTCTTTTGATAAGGAATAAATTATTAATAAATAATAATAATAAATAGTTTATTCTCCACAACCATAATAAAATGATAATAATAATAATACTAATAATAATAATAATAATAGTAACAAAATTCAATAAACCCGTAGTGGCATATATACCATTTAGGCACAGTCTAATCATTCTAAAATGTACAGAGCCTATTTATTCAATTATCATTGAATATCGTTAATGTTAATATCTATAATATTATTAATAAAATATATAAAACATGCCTTAAATCTTCAAACTGAAATACGACACAATCATACCCGCAATGTATCAGCATGAACGTTTTTGGACGGGTCGCATGACTACATGGGCTCGGCTCAGTTCGGGTCCAGTCCAGACAGTTTGGTGCGACCAGGTCACCTAGACGTCAAATAATATTAATAATGAATAATTAACTATTTATAATGGTCATGTCACAACTTGGCCTGGTTTTCCTAGTTAGGACATTCCTATGGCTAGGTTTCCCCGGGCATGGCTAGTACACTAGTCAAGGCACATTGCTACTTCTCCCGTGCCATAAATCCTAGTCATCTAGTACTTCAAAACTCAACCATGGCTAAAATCATCTACCGTAATAATTAACTAAATAAATATTTATAAAATTCTAAAAATCACTATTCAAATAAAATAAATGATATTAAAATATTTTTACATTTTCGGGAAGGGGAGCTACAGAAAATATTAGGGAAAACTAAGAGAAGCATTAGGCTTCTGCAGCCTCTAGGTCACAAGCAGCTCCAGCTGGCTCAGCAAGGAAAGCAGTATCCTGACCATAGTAAGTGTCGCACAAGGCCTCCATTTCACCTGCAACATATCCTATTCAGGAGCGGAGCAATTACAATTCTAGGTAATGAACAAGACATCATGATATAAAAGTACGAGGAAATATGGAAAGTACAGGAAAGAACATGTGAATAAGAACATGAAGAAACAGTGTATAAAGTACATGAAAGAACATGGTATGTAAGAACATGATATGTAAGCACCTGAAAGAACATGATATCATGGAATCACAGAAAATAAGTACAAGGTATATCTCCTGAACATGTGTGTACTATATTTGAAATATAACTAAGTATGTGACCGGCTAGGGTAAGCACATGAAAGCACATAAAAGCACATGAATGGTACGGCTTAGGACCCGCGTGTACGATGCGGGGTTTAAGCTAAACACACCTGAGTTGTTTCTTTGGGATTGGTCACATAGATAGTATATTTCTCCATCCCAGGTACAAGTAATAAGAACAAGAAAACATGAGCACCAGAAAGTACATGACGTGTTGCAATGTGTCAATCAAGAAAGCACAGGATATATAATGAAATGCACAAGACCGTAGAGTGTACTTGCCTTGCTCCAGGAAAGTACAAGTAGGCAAAAGAGCTGGATGATCTCCTGTTAATAATGGTTACAAGTTGGTTAAGCTCTATATAATCTCTTTGGTTATCACAAAGTTCTAATCCTGATTTAAACACATTAATCAAATCCTCTACTTAAACTTAACTTATAAACCACTACTCAAAGTCTAAATACAAAAGATCCTTAAATACCATACTCAATTTAGTAATAGACTTAAGTAACATACAACCCCTTTTTAACTATCAACCTAACAACCTTAATTTAATTGGACCCCTCTTGTTTAAGGAAGAACATGAACTTCAATAGAGTTGTACACAGGACATTATAGGAGTTAATTCCTATAGAATAGGATACTATAATCAGTTCAAGACCACATAGTGATATAAAGTCTAGGTTATAGACTTATAGACTTCTCAAGTTCACACTGAAATCTACCAGGAATAGGAAACATAACTGGCCACACTTGATTTCGATCCTAACCATGTTAAAATCGAGAACCAACTGGTTTTTAAGGAAACAGGAAACAGGATAATGGTTATTGTATATGCTAATCCATTTCACCAATTGAACTCATGCAATATGGTACAAAACTATCTACTGCATACCCAAAGTTTTCCAGGTTTTTCCTGAGGATGAACTGAACTTCAAATTCCTGAGAATGGTCTGAACTTCTCAGATTCCTGAGAATGAACTGAACTTCTCAGATTCCTGAGAATGAACTGAACTTCTCAGATTCCTGAGAATGGTCTGAACTCTCAAATCTCAGATTTCTGAGACACTCAAGTTTTTCCTGAGTATGTTCTCAGGTTTTTCCCTGAGACAACATTCTCAAGTGTCTCAGATTTCCTGAGACTCTCAGGTTTTCCCTGAGACAACATTCTCAAGTGTCTCATATTTTCTGAGACTCTCAGGTTTTCCCTGAGTATGCAACCCTTGATTCAAGGTAAAATATAAAATCTCAAATCAGGACAGGGATTAGTTATCACTACTGGCTGATAGTGTTCTGTAATGGTTCCATTTATAGGTACAAATCATTTCCAAACTGACCTAGGAATCTCTATCCTAGTAGAACCCATGTTTACAGTACTAAGCATAAATGGAATAGCAAGCTTAAAACTGGACTTAACAGGTTATATGCAAGGACAGTCACTCATTAAATAAGCCTATACCCAGAATTTACTACCTACTGTTGAAACCTAATACTATAAGGTACTATGGGAAATCACACATCACAGTTGTTGGTTTCTCAATACCAACTTAACCTCTGGGCTCTGGAATATTAAACATAGGTAACCAAAAGGATAACTTCCTAATCCCAACCAGGCTCGAGACAATCTTGGTGTCCAATCCTGTCTCTTGAGCTTGATACTCCACAGTATCAATTAACTAAGGATTCCCAATGACTCAATTCTCAATCCTGGAGTGAAAGGGACAGTCAAGTCCTTAAGTGGCATTCAGTCCATTAACAGATAAAATAGTTAAGTACATGTAAGAATAGTTCTCAGGAACTTTAACAGGAAACCATCACAGATTAATGTGAACCAAAATGAATGGAATATGATAGAGAGTAACATTTATATATCTCCATGCCAAAGTGTTCACAGGAAAACCAAACACTAGGTTCAACAAGCTACTGAACTCATTTCAGTCCAGGTTCTAGAATCCTAGGCCACTGTCCCAAAGAGAATCATGTCCAATAATTTCTACAAAGTCATCACCATTACTCAATCATGAGAGTAAAATAGTTATGAACACAACATCTAACTGTGACTATCTAACAAGTTATCTGAATTAACATTTATCATAATATCCTAACAGTCCTAATATGCTGAAAATTGCACTCAACACCAAGAGTCAACAAAATAAATGAAAGAAAGGTTTAAGGGGAATAATACCTTCCAAATGCTAAACCGAAATTGATTCGACACCAACTCTGTGTCGAACACACGACTCAAGGCTCTGTCCTTGAATCCCTGAGTCAAAAAAGGAAATGATGGGAAACAGAGATCATGTCCAAACTAATCCACAGATCATTTCAAGAGGAATGATTCACTAGTCTTAGAAAAACTTACAAAATTAGAAGGCTCAATGATCCAATCCAAAATTCAACGTGATGTTACAGGAAACTACAAGGAGATCAAACAAACAGTAAGGGTACATCAACACCTCTGATCATCTGAATTGCTCTTGCCACTAGTTCAGATCTGATCATCCTCAGATCCATTCCAAAAGATCAGATCCGATCTAATATAAGGTTCAGAAATTAAATAAGCATAAGTAAGGATTGATACTCACATTTCTTCACCATAGGTTGGTGCACAGGAATTGCTTAATAGCAGGGATTCGAACATTCCAACTGATAGTCCAAGAGGAGACAGTCTAGATTGATTCGATCCTTAGAAGAGATGAGCAAACCAAATAAACGAGATCGGATCAAAGTTGATCGAGAATGAATCAATCAAGGAATTGAAATCTATAGACACTTACCAAGGAATTGATCGAACTCTTGGCCGATCAATAGGAAGTACTCCTCAACCTTGCTACTGCCAGGATCTTCAAGACCAACTTCTGTGTCCTTCTTCACGCATCCGCCATGGTGCTGCTGCCTTGAGCTCTGATGCAGGAATTTCGAGAGAGATGAAGCAATGGTTGGTATGATTCCAGGAAGAGAGAGGAAGGGATTAAATAGGCGGTTAGATGAGGAATTGGAGGGAAAAAGGAATTGGAGAAGTTTGTTAGAGCACATGGTTGTCAGAGAATCAGTTGAGAGGAGAATTTGAATTTTTAGGTCGGGGAGTTGTGGAGCTATTCCTATCAGGAAGAAAATGGTGGAGTTTAAAAAATGAATTGGTTCATTCCTACACAGATGGTGGTGCTGGTGATATAATGGGTTGGTTCATGGGCTTTAGTAAAAGCCCAACAATTAAACTTGAAGGAGAAGCCCAATTAAATTGGACTAAAAAGAATTAATAATAGCAATATTAATTTAGAAAAAAAATTATCAGGAAAATTATTTGGAAATTAAAATTTCTGAGAAGTGGAGTTACACCACTCTAGCACAAAAAAAGGCAAAGACGCGGGAGACGCTCGTATCTAACAAGCACATTATTATTTGTGTTGCCGTCTAGCCTCGTCGAGATGTTTTTCTTCAGGGGATTGGAAATGTCAATCAAAACTTTGATCCGAGCAAAAGTCTTCCATTTGGATACTTCCGCAACACCACACGGCCGGGGAGACCCGAGGGCTGCTGCAATTCTTGTGACCGCTTTATCATTGAGAAATTTAGGTGGGAGGCGGTGAAGTTGTACCCATAGATCAGCATATTGGAATAGGTATTCTTCCGGCAACTTTTCTGGGTCGCATCTCTCCAGCGCTAGCAAGTCTTCATTTATGCTCCATGGAGCATCCAGGAGGATCCGATCCACGAGTTTGGGGGAGTCGAGTCGTACCAAGAATGTGCCTGCCTCAGTATCGAGATCGGATACTTGGATCGGCTCTGTGATGTTCCAGAGTTTCGGGAGGATGGAGGAGAGGGATGGGCATGTGAATCGTCGGGATGAATATGGTTTGATGGCTATGAAGTTGTTCCAGTCGGCCGACGTCGAGGTTTCTCTGGTCGTGAGGGAAACTGTGTTAGCAGGGCCTTGAAGAGAAAATAGCGAGGCCATCTTCTCGATGACTTCTTTGTATGTGGACATGGTTGGAGAGGGGTTATCCGATGGTAGGGGAGGGGAGTTACGCAGCAGCAGTAGATGGGCGGAGAGAGAATTGTGATGTGGGATGATGAGAAGAATAAGAGCGATGGAAGCAGGTAACGAGAGAATAACAAACCCTAGGGTTCGGGGGAGGGCGCCATGGGCGGAGATGAGGTGATTCAACTGTTCAATGTTTCGAGACAGTCAAACTCGATAATAATCCTCAAATGACATACATTCCAATGATGAATACCTAATAAAATAATATAATAATTAAGTAGGTAGCCGATAGTATTGGGTCGATAAGTCCATTAACCACTTCCACTTCACTTAGCATGCAACAAAAATTTGGCCCTTTATTGTTAGAACGGGCCGGGCATGTATAGTTGAGTTCCTTCCAAAGTCCAAGCCTATTGATATAGACGCAACATTTAATCCGATACAATCAAAACCGTTGGATCTAGGTTTTCCAGAAAGCGAGGGTTTTATATAAGGCCAATCCCTCTCCATTGTCGTTCTTCCGCCGCATTTTCTTCCTCGAAGAAGAAGACGAAGAAGGGAGAAGAGCGCTCGAGAAAATGGTTCAGCGTTTGACCTACAGGAAGCGGCACAGCTATGCCACCAAGTCCAACCAGACCAGGGTTGTCAAAACCCCAGGTGAAGAATCTCATCACCTTCGATCTAGGGTTTCCAAATTTCATTATCGTTTGTAGTTCTGTCTTCTACTGTGACATTGCTTCAAAATCGCAAATTTTGATATAGTTCTGCTTGAAAATAGCATCTTTCGATGTGGGTTTCGTTTATTTTTCGTTTTAGGGTTTTAGATTGAATATTCACTGTTTTTTAAATTGTCGTTTTGCTCCAGAATTGCATATCTAGATGTGGGTTTTGTTTATTATTGTGTCAGGGTTTTAGAAACCTTAAATTGATCACATCATCATTTTAGGGTTTTGGAAACCCTAGATTCGTACGTTTTAATCCTGTTTCAGTTTGCAACCCATTATTTTCTTGTTGGCGATTCAGAATGCTTTATGTCGGGTTATTGATAGTCTTGATGAAGATCTGACGGGTTGTATTTGTATATGGGAAAATAGGTGGGAAGCTCACTTACCAGACTGCCACGAAGAGGGCGAAGGGACCGAGATGTCCGGTGACTGGAAAGAGGATCCAAGGAGTAAGTTTTCTAGCTTCTTATATTTGATTTTATAACTACTCATTAATGCATACTATGTTCTTTTGTTTTTTTAGATTTTGTCCTTGTACAATGCGTCAGGTTCATTTTCTAACTGTAGTTGCTGATGTAAAATTTGTCACAGTGTTCTTATTTATGTATGCAATGTTTATATGCTACAATAGCTGACTGAATTATAATGTACAATGATGTTATCATATAATATATAAATACACTGATTAGCATTTGCAATTTGAAGTTTCTTAAATGTTCTTTTAGAACTATGGGTAGTCCCTATGTTGTATTAAGCGTGAGGTGAGGCGAGCAACGAGGCTGTCGCCTTGCTTAATGGCGCTTAAGCGGCGGTTAGTTAGCGCGTCGCTTTTTTTTTTGCTCCTACATGTAAACTATTCTATATAGTATATACACATAAATTTCAATATTTTTTCATACAATCCTACTAATATATGCATGAATAACAATACCAATTATCAATCAAGCAAAGTAATAACGTAAATACTAGAATCAAAATGCAAACTACAGGCCACACAATGCATACATACTACATAGTCATCAAAATACCATAAAACGTAAAAGTTGTCTCTAACGTTCCTACTTAAAGTTTTTCAACTATGTAAATAACAAAAGGTTCGGTTCAGTTTATTAAAAAAATAAAATTAAAAATTAAAAATCGTTAAGCGAGGCGCTAAGCGACGCCTAAGCGCTGATCACTTTTCTGGGGATAAAATTCATTAATCGAGGCGCCCTAATTATAAATCTCGCTTAAGCGCACTTTTCACAACATAGGGTAGTCCTAAACGAACTTCAGTTGATGTTGTAGGGAAGGAAATGGTTTTTCTCAATGTTATAGAAGGCATGACCATTAAGAGAACTCTACAGAAGAAGAAAATAATTCAAATAGCTTACACCAAAGGATCACCATAACTGCTTTGACATTGTATGAACATAACTAGTGTTAATATTTTGCTCCAATATTCGTCCATAATGTTAGATGGTCATTTAGATATCCTCAAAGTTTCACAACATTTTTGCAATTTGATGGTGTTACTCATGAATAATAGTTTATAGTGCAACTACGTGTCTTCGGTGCATTACACATTTGGGATATTATTGCCAAATTATAATTCAGTTTGCTAATGCTTCACTTTCTAGTTTTATACTTGGGATCCAGTTTATGATCACATAATTTTTTTCTTTCTTTCTCTGAGCTCCCTTCTGTCTGTTTGGTCTTCTGTCTGTTTGTCCTGCTTTAGTGTTTTCCTATGTAGTTTTCAACTGAATGACAATGACTCTCTCCATTTCATAAATTCTCAAGTGTTATTGACAACAGTTGTTGTCAAGGCGCTAAGGACTTACTCCTCTTCTCCGAAGAACTGAACATATTTTCTTTGCAGTTGCAGTTTTGGTAGTACTGTCAAAGAAAGACCATATCTCATCTTAACAATATACTTACAAAACATTTTTCCTTTCTTCCTCTACCCAATTTGTAATTGCTGTTGATGGAGGCAATGGCTTATCCCTTTGTAGCCATCGGGGACACCTCATCAATCCACCCACCCACACAATCATTTTCTTGTCAGTTATTTGTCTCTCTCCCTCTCCATTTGCAGCTCTTTACTCTCAAATTGACCTGCTTGTAATGTGTGTGTGAGATAGGGCATGCAAGTCAATAGCATTGACGAATTGGATAAAGGTAAGAGAGTGGGGGGATTCTTTTTGTATGATGCTTTTAGTTTTAATTGACGGTTTTCCAAAATTCTTGCAATAATGGAGGTGGGTGATACAAATAGCTGTGGTGGAGGTGACAATGGAAATTGTACAAGATAAAGTTGAAGATACTTTACTATGATGGCAGTGGAAAAAGTTCATTTTAAATCTTATTACATGGAAGCTTTTGAGTGAATTGGTCCATGTAACTTATGTAAGAAATGAGATGCTGTGGTGGAAGTTCTTTTACTTGCACCGAATAAATTTTGGTCACAGAGTCAATGGCATTGATAGAGTCGATGAGTGAGGAAAGTGTTATGTTTCTCTTAATTGTCGATCAACATGTTTAACAAGGAGTTTATCTTTGTTTCACTTAATGAGTTATCCATAAATCTACAACAGTAGTAATTGATAAAACAGTGGTGATATACAGAGCTCTTGTTCAATGTGAAAACATTGAGGGGATTTGTGTTATTTCATTTAAATTCTTACAATGATAGTACTGAGTAGGTAGGAGGTGGAAGTTACTTAAGCATTGCAAAATCATTTTTAAAGCCTTAAGATTTCATGAACTGCCGACAGGGATCAACTTTGTTTGACATGGGGGTTCTGCTTGTTATATGATGAAATAAGCTAGTTGCTCTTGTGGAAACAACTGTACATATATTAAAGATTTTTATTCCTATCAGTTACATATTACGTACTTTCTAATGTCATATTTAGCATTGAGGGATAAGGAGAATTTTATGATCCAAGATACATTCTGTCCGTCTGTCTAAACTTTTAACTTGTTATTATGCACAACTTCTCAGCTTGTTCTGTGTGAACTCCAATATCTGTTGGTCCCTAACTTAAATTTTCATGTTCAACCTTGGGTTGAGTTTCTGAGATGCTCTTTCAATTGCTAACTAACTATACATATATATATGGGTAAACGTGATATGAGCCATAGGCTCATATTCCTACACGAGCCGCGCACATGTGGACCAATAGGAATGGACTCCTACATCCCATGTGCACTATTACACTCCATTCGCTCACGTAGAACAGATTAAAGGACAATTTAATCTAATGAAATAAAGACATCTCCTTGTGTACCTGAACAAATGAACAATATAGTACACTCCATTCGCTCATGTAGAACAGATTAAAAAAGGACAATTTAACCTAATGGAATAAAGACGTTTCCTTGTGTACCTGAACAAATGAACAATAGTACACTCCATTCCTATTGGTCCACTTGTGCCATTTGCTCATGTAGGAATATTATTTAAATTTTAAACAAATTCAACAACCAGAAATTAACTGCTCTAAACTGTTAATGCTAAAATATCACTATATATATTGTGCGTCTTTGTGTGCATGATGTCAATTGTTGTCATGCTTGTTTGTTGTGATCTTCAGGAACATTGGAAATTGTGCCATCTGTAACCTGTACAATTAATTTATGCTTTAATGTGTGTATCACCATAGTATCTTTTTAGCCTTATACTACACATGTATCACCATAATAGCGGCTCTAAAGTTGTACAACCTGTTATTTTACTGAACACAATGTTCCTATCATACTAGATTGGTCCGCATCCTTTCAATTTATTGAATTCTCTCATTTACACCTAACCGTGTGTTTCTCTGTACAGATTCCTCACCTACGACCTACTGAGTACAAGAGGTCTAGGTTGGCACGAAACCGGAGGACCGTGAACCGTGCTTATGGAGGTGTCCTCTCTGGTAGTGCTGTTAAGGAAAGGTTAGCCATCCTTTGATATTTAAGAAACTACTTTTTGATCATTCGTTTAATTTTCCATTTCTTGATTTTTCCTATCTTGGTAGGATCATTTGATCATTCATTTCATTTTCAAGTTCTTGTATTTCCGGTCTTTGCAGGATCATTCGAGCTTTCTTGGTTGAAGAGCAAAAGATTGTCAAGAAAGTTTTGAAGTTCCAGAAGACCAAGGAAAAGCAAGCTGCTAAGAGCTAAGAACTGACTTTAAGTACTTTTTTGTGAGAGTGCTTTGTCTTTGGGGGCATCCTGAGAGTGTTTTGTCATTTAAGTAAATTTTGCTACAATCTGCATGGATCTTATAATTTCGTACTTTTTAGTCAATCCATTTAGCTTTTCATATATTTTATTCTGTTCTAGTTTGAGATGGATTATACTTTCAAATATAGTTAATCTGGTCTAAGTTCTCAACTTTAGCTTATTTACTGTTTTGGATAAATATCCATTCAATATTGACAATACAATGATGCCAAATGTTCTACTATTACAATCCTTTCTAATAATTGCTCCGTTCCTCAAGTTGTGCCAAGTGCATTGCAAGCGTAAGGTATGTGTTGAATGATTTGCATTTGGGTCATTGATATCTCCATGATCTGTGGTTTCTTTGAACGTTTCGAGGACATCTTTAAAAAATCTGCAAATTCCAAATTCATATTCTGAATTCTCTACAAGAAATAGGGGAAATGGATGAAGAAATAGACTGGTTTGTATCGGAGTGACTCGCTTGTGACGTCTATGCGAATAACGTCCATTGGATCTCTCTCCTATCAATTTTTCATCTGGATTACTTGTCAAGACTGGAGTGCTGATATCTGGATTACTTGTCAAGACTGAAGGTGCTGATTTATAGATAAATTTGTTATTAATTACTAGTCAAATTAATGTTTTCTGTCACTTTAGCGGTCCTAGACAATGTTATTTTTGTCACATTATAAAATGCAGGTGGATGCACTTGGATGTAAATTTCTGGGAATTCTTGCTTCATTTATCAAATAAAGATTAGATCTTTAAACCTTAGAAAGTCATAGCATGATATCAGTGAGGGACTGCCTTGTATTTTGTATTCAAATATTGTCATTTCCTCCTTCAAAAATTATGAACCAGTTGCAGAGAATCCGAGATATTGGTGCAAGGCTTGTTTGGTTTGCAGAAAGAATAGAAAAGTATCAATTATTTGTTCGAAAATTGTATTTTTTTTTTTTTTTTTTTTTTTTTTTTTTTGGAATGGTCAAGAAATTTGAAAGAAACGTAAATCCTTGAAAGGATGGGAGTTCCATTGACATCCATATACGAAAAAACTTTTAAATTTAAAAAAAAATTCAACATTTAAATATGTTGGTACTCTAAATGAATAATTCTTTCTTTTTTCCAAGATCTTTGATTCTGTAAACCAAAAGTGGTCTAAGAGGATATGTTGGTACTCTGTTGAAGGTTTGATTCTTGTCAGGGGTGAGCATTCGGTTAATTCGGTTTGAACCGAATAACCGAAAATAGAATTGGACCGAAAATTGAATAAGCAAAACCGAAACCCAAAAAAACAGTCAATAACCAAATCAAACTGAATCAAAGTAAATCGATCGGCTTTTGGTTTATTCAGTTTATTTATTTTTTTGATTTATTTGCGCTTTTTTTAGTTAATACATATAGTAACTAAATATATCTATATACCCCAACACACTCTTCTCTCTCTCTCTCTCTCTCTATATATATATATATATATATATATATATATATATATATATATATAATTCTATTTTCAGTTTTGGAACGAAATCTAAAAACGAAACCGAATAATAAAATTTAGTATTTTCAAAATTGAACAATTTTTTTTAAATCAAACCGAATTCGGCTCGATTCGGCTTTTTGTCGAAAACCGAAGAATGCTCACCCCTAATCCGTTCGGCTTTTTGTCGAAAACCGAAGAATGCTCACCCCTAATCCGTCAAGTAATCTAGCTTTGTTAACGAGACTGCAAATGAAGACTGAAAAGATGGATACAACTTTCAACCATGTTAGCAATTCGGCAAACGGAAAAAATTCGGAACGGCAAAAGTACGAGTATAAATCGGCACAATATAAGTAAAATACGGTCAAAAATTCGGTTAAAAATTCGTCTAACGAAAAACATTCGGATCGGATTTAATTCGTGTTTAGTACGTTTCATATGAACCAATTCGGCACTAAAAATTTGGCATATATATAGGATTCACCCACCTCTACTCTTTCATAAACAAGGGTTCGGTGTGAGAATAACTGAATAAGAAGATGTTGGATGATGGAAAACCGAAAAGTTTTTCTTTGATTGTTGCAAGCAACATGTACAAAGACTCTTGGGTTTCTTTTTTTTTTTGTTACTGTGAGACTTTTTCTTCTTTCTTTTGATAATTTTTAAGAATTGTGCCACTCTTAATATCTAATAGCAGTAAGAGTCAAGAAAGTTCAGACTGTTGGGACTGTTAGGTTTCTTGGTCACATTTTTTTTTTGGCCAATTTTTTTAAAAATTCGTACGGTACGCGTTTAAAACGCCACAGGCTTAAAATTCGCGTATAAATCTAAATTTTTTAAAAGTACGTAAGTATTATATGTTTATGTAAGATACGAAAAAAATTCGCGTATTAAAAACAAATTCAACATTTAAAAAATAATCGTTGTCAAGAATGGGATTCGAACCCATGCCCTTTCGGACCAGTACCTGAAACTGGCGCCTTAGACCAACTCGGCCATCTTGACTTAGTGACTTGAGATATTTAATAACCTTTATTAGCAAAATTGCATTCAGTCAAATATATACCAACGGCTACCAAATACGAAAAATGAATAACTTATAAAAAATTTCAACATTTAAATATATTGGTACTCTAAATGATTTTTTTTTTCCAAAGATCATGATTCCGTAAACCAAACGTGGTCTAAGAGAATATGTTGGTACTCTGTTGAAGGTTTGATTCTGGTGATCCGTCAAGTAATCTAACTTTGTTAATGACTGTAAATGAAGATTGAAGAGACCGATAAAACTTTGAAGATTTAAAAAAAAAAAAAAAATCAACATTTAAAAAATAAAATATGTCAAGAATGGGATTCGAACCCATGCCCTTTCGGACCAGTACCTGAAACTGGCGCCTTAGACCAACTCGGCCATCTTGACTTGGTGACGTTAGGTATTTAACAATTAGCATTTCCTACCATCCAGTCAAATATATACCAACGGCTAGCAACAAATTTCCAACCAAACCAATCTACAGCTCCAATATGAATTATGAACTACTAAATAGAATCAAATTTGTAATGAAGTCTCCTTCGTTTTTTTTTTTGAGAAAGTAATCCTTCATTAAGTGAATAAAGGGGATACATTGTTCATGTCTTTCAGGACATGAGGTTGAATACATAGTGGTAAAACATCATATATAGATATGGAATTTGAGATATTTGAAAGCAAAGCATGAGATGCTAAAGAGTGAGCACATTCGTTTGCATTCCTATGAACATATGAGAATGTGAAGTTGATATCAGATTTTAAGGCAGTCCTTGCTTTTTCGATAGTGTGTCGAGCTCTCCACAATGGGATTGTGTTTGTAGTGTTGATTGAGTCGATTAAAGGCTTGCAGTCCCCTTCAATGACAACAAAAGATAGCTATTCTCTGTTACAGATATCCAAAGCAAGTTGGATACCCATGGCTTCAGCATCTAAAGGGGATCCTTCGACCTCCAACTTTGAAAGAGCTAGTTTGAAGTTTCCATACTCATCTCTTAGAATTGCTCCTGCAGACATTCTCCCATCCAAATACGCACCATCATAGTTGATTTTGAAACAGTTGGGTTGAGGTGGAATCCAGAATTCATTGAGTTGGTTCCTTGATATTGTATCATCACTGATTGCAGGACCTTTGTTGAAAGCTTCAAATTTCTCCTTTAAGTTGATTGCATCTTCATAGATTCTCCTCCCATTGATCAGTTGTTGCTCAAAAATAAATTTGTTTCTTGCCTTCCATATGCTCCACATTAGGTAGAGGCATATTGATACTTTGTCATGGTTGCCATCCTTCAAGAGATTGGTAATAAATGATGAGACTGTGGAATCACTTTGAATCATAGTAGATAACGCCGGAGTGTGACACCAAGATGTACCTGTTATAGGACAATGCAGAAGTAGATGGTTAACAGTTTCAGGATATACCTTGCAAAGAGAATATTTATCTTCAATGTGGTTGAGACGATGATGGATATTGACATTAGTTGGAAGAGAATTAGTGAGAGCTCTCCAACTAAACAACAGCACATTCGGACTGATGTGTGTGTGAGACCAAAGCTTCCTCCAATCGTTAAAATCTTCATGATCATGGTTCCTCTGGTCCTGAGTAATTTTCTCATGGATAGTTCGATAAGCAGACTTTCTAGTTAAGACTCCATCAACAGTATGTTTCCATATTAGCTTGTCCGATAAACAACTTTGAGATAATTGAATTTTCATAATTGCCATAGCTTCACAAGGCAGGAAGAGGATATGGATCAGGTTGGATTTCCATGTCAGGGTGTCTTTGTTGATAAGGTCACAGACATTTTGAGCCCATCTACTGCTGAAATTATATCCTTGCACTTTATGACTAGGGATAGACGTGTCACGACCCGTACCCGCTATAAGGGCACGTGTACGTAACAACGCCCAGCCCTCACCGTAAAAATGGCATGGAACGCTGTAGGTTTTCTACTCTAACAACAGTTTATATATAATATCAAAACCTATCGAGAATATTGTCAACTCCGAACGGAGGACAAGCAATGATAATATATGAGTGCTCAATCACAGCTCTAAGATGATAAAGTAAAGACTGAAAGATAAAGACAACATGACAATAAAATATAACCTGTCAAGTCCAACACAAATAATATACAAGTCCAAGTCCAAGTCTCTAATACAAGCCAAAATGTAACAGTCTCCAAAAGTAACTGGAGACAAGGTCCAGTACAAATAACTCTAACTAAGCAATAGGTAAAGTCTCGTCAGACGAAGCTAAGCCCTGCTGGACCAAGGTCTCCAAGTCTAAGCCCACTACGTCATCCGGACCGTAGTAGGTACTGCAATCCTCCTCATCAGCATCTGTAATATTTTGTCAACATATCCAGTCAGGATGGAACGAGTACAATCAACTAACAACAGTTCACAAGATATGATAAAAGCTATAAGACTGTAAATAGAGGGTATATACAAGAAAATCATGGAATGTACATGTGAGTATCATGGCATGGTAAGCTGTAAATCTAGAGCTAGAACAAGGCAAGTAAAATGGTCATAGCATGTACAAGAATCAAGAATCATATATCTAGGTGTGTGAGTACTAGCTACAACATGTGACCGGATTGGGTCTGCACAAGGTTATGATCTAGCCAATCATACGTGTGGTGTAGGATTGGCATTCACAAGGTTCACAATATATACAAGGCGGATATTGACCACACATCTACACTAGTACTCCCCGTCCCCGACTGGTAGAGTGGATCCAAGCAAGACACGTTACGACACGGGATTCTACGAGAAGGGAGCAAGTCTCCTCGAGAATCGGTGTCCATATACTGTACAAGAACTACAAGGGAGCTTGCACAAGATATACCAAGATAACGAGGAATAACATCTCATGTCGGGATCCATGAATACCAATCCGTGTGACCAATGTGTCGAGAACAAGCATATCTACACTAATTACATGAATTATAACAATCATCGTAAATTAGAAAAGTGTCAGAGAATGTACTCGCCTGAAATGTGATGGATAGATCGACTGAGTCCAAGAACAGTGCCCCGAGGACCTATAGATGGAATACTGTATCAATATAATGTTTTAGAAGTGAAATTAAATCATACTGAGTCAAACTAGGTCAAACAAGGTCAAACTAGATTGTATATGGTCGATCTAAGTCATTTTAGGCCTAACTAGGTCAAACTGGGTCAATGCAAGTCAAACGGAATTAATCTAGGTCGATTTAAGTCAACGGTTGACTTACAGTTGACTTTTGGTCAACTGGTCAACTCTGGTCAACTCTAGGTCAACCCTAGGTCAATCCTAGGTCAATGATGACTAACAGTTGACTTTTGGTCAACCGTTCATGTCTAATGGAATTTGGGACTAAATTGGGTAAAGTGTTGACCCATAGTTGACTTTTGGTCTAAAAAGTCAACCGTGGTCAACCAAGGTCAAGACTAGGTCTAGGCGACTATTTCTAATCATTACCAACCCTTACAACCCATATCCGAGTCTATCTTGGACTCCGAAATCCGTATCTTGGCCGTAGGCCAATATCCTAAATTTACCCTTTACAAAGGTAAATTTCTAACCTAGGCAAATACCAAGTTAGCCTACCTACGCTTGGTATTTCGACCCGTGCTCCCTAGGGTAGTAAGATACTAGCCTATACATTCATTACCTACTTCCTAGGTAGAGTGGACATCCAGTCCATCTTACGGCCTATTGCCGATATCTTGAATATCTCAAGATACGCAATGGTACGGTGCGATACCGTCGTTCTAAAATCCCGATTTCAACTCGGGAGCCTACCCACAAAGTCTAATTTACCTAATCTAGGTCTCCTCCAAGTTTCAATGCGTTCCGACGCTCGGGGCTCAATTTCACCCTCTAACTCAATCTCCTCTAAATTCTATTTCCTATACTTCTACTTCTCATTCTCCTTCTAATTCCTATTCTCCTAATTCTTCTTCTTCTAACTCTTCCTCTCATTCTTTTCCTTATTCTTCTCATTCTAATTCTTCTTCTTAATCTTCTTTTCATTCTTCTTATTCTTCCTTCTAATTCTTCTTCTCATTCTTTTTCCTATTCTTCTTATCTTCTTCTCATTCTTATTCTAATTCTCTTCCTCTCTTAATTCTTATTTAAACCATCTAGTTATCTATCCATATACATATATATATATACATATCTATATACATATCTATATATACATATATATGTATATAGGGGGGTACATAGGGGGGTTAAGGGGGCTATGGCAGCTGCTGCTGCCAGGCTATTGCTGCCGCTACTGTGCATTTGCGGCTGCTGCTGCTGCTTTTGGCTACTGCCAACTGCCGCTGTATCTTATTCTCTTCATCTCCGTCTAATTCTTCTACTTCTCTCCTCTCTCTCTCTCTCTCTCTCTCTCTATATATATATATATATATATATATATATATATATATATATATCGTCTAATTCTTCTACTTCTCTCTCTCTCTCTCTCTCTATATATATATATATATATATATATATATATATATATATATATATATATATATATATATATACTCTAATTACCTATCTATCTATCTATATATCTATATACACACACACATCCATATATATATAAATACACACACACACTCACACAAACACACACACACACTCACACACTCTCACACAAACACACACACACACACTCACACACTCTCACACAAACACACACTCACTCTCACCATTCTCATGACACCCATACCACCACCACCACTCTCTTCACACACACAATACATATAAATATATACACATATATACATATCTATATACCACTCTAATTAAGAAAATCCCAATTAATCTCTAACCTAGATTTTTAGAAAAACCTATAAAATCTATGGTCAAAAGGTGGAGAATGAGCTCCTCTTCATTTATTGTGAAGGAGATAAATGCAAAAGAGAATTAAATTGGAATTTATGAACATACCTAGAATGAGATCTCTTGAAGAAGAAGAAACTTGGAAAAAGAAAGAAATGAAGAGGGAGAGAGGTTTACTTAGGAGTGAAGAAAGAGAGAGGGGGGGGGGGGTTGCTCCATACATGGCCGGCCAAAGGGGGCTTGGTGGGTTTGGGTGGGGATCCACTAATCCTCCAACCCATTAAACTTAGTTTGGGTTCGGTTCGGGTTTGGTTTGGTTCGGTTTGTTTCGGTTCAACTCCAAATTAACTAATTAAGCCTCTAATTGACTAGTTAAGCCATGGGAGTGTGGTTTATTGGTTTCTAGCCTAATTAGGATAGCATGTGGGCCAAGCCCAGCTAGTATATGGGTTCCACTAGTGTCCAGGCTACCCGGGTCTCCAACTTAAGTCCGAATTGGATAAAATTCAAACTCAATCAAACAAATCCCAAAAAATCATATAAAATCAAATAAAATTCCTAAAAATTATAAAACTTGGAAAATGACGAAAATACCTCTAATTCAAAAACTGTGGGTGACAAATCTACCCTCCTTAAAAAAATTTTGTCCTCGAAATTGAATGAGAACTAACACAGCAATCATAAATTGAACAAGGAAGGAAAAGAAAGAATTTCACCTCAAGGCTCGAAGAGATATGGGAATCGCTCCTGCATGTCGTCCTCTCTCTCCCAGGTAGACTCACCTGGAGAGTGGTGTCTCCATGCAACGCGAACCAAGGGAATGACCTGGTTCCTGAGCACCTTCTCTCTTCAGTCCAAGATCTCAACCGGCTTCTCTGGATAGCTGAGTGTCGGTCCCACTTTGATCTCGGAGTGGTCCAAGACGTGATTGGGATCTGCTACGTACCGTCTCAGCTGCGACACATGGAACACGCTGTGCACTTCCTCTAGTGCGGGCGGTAACTCCAGTCGGTAAGCCACTGCACCGACCCTGCCCAAGATACGGAATGGTCTGATGTATCGTGGACTAAGCTTCCCGTCGCCACCAAAACGAATTGTGCCACGCGTCGGAAAAATTCGCAGAAACACAAGATCATCAACCTAGAACAAAACACAAGGCTTAGAGCTTGATCTAAAACAATCACAATCAGACTCAAATACTAGAAAATCTAAACTATACCTCAAACTCCAACGGCCTCCGGTGGCTATCGGCCCAATGCCGCTACCTATCCTGCGCCACCCGAAGTCTATCTCTGATAACCCTAATTTTTTCTGCAGCATCCACTACCATCTCAGGGCCAAGCAAAACCCTCTCGCCGACATCATCCCAAGACAAGGGAGTACGACACCTCCGTCCGTATAGAGCCTTGAAAGGTGACATCTCTATACTGGCTTGGTAGCTATTGTTGTAAGCAAACTCTACCAAGTGAAGGTGGTCCTCCCAAGATCCCCCGAAGTCCAAGACACAGGTACGCAGTATATCCTCGAGGGTCTGAATCGTCCTCTCCGACTGCCCGTCTGTCTGGGGGTGGTATGCGGTACTGAACTTGAGCGATGTGCCCAAGCTAAGCTGCAAACTCCTCCAGAAGTGGGAAGTGAATCGGCTGTCCCGATCCGAGACTATACTCACTGGAACCCCGTGTAATCGGACTATCTGCCGCACGTACATCTCGGCCAACCTCTCCGTAGACAAACCCACCTTGAAAGGCAAAAGTGGGCCGATTTGGTCAATCGATCAACAATGATCCAAATCCCATCCTTCCTTCCTGGAGAGCGCGGAAGCCCAGATACAAAGTCCATAGTGATATGCTCCCACTTCCACTCAGGAATGGGTAGTGGCTGGAGCAATCCACCGGGTCTCTGCCTCCCGGCTTTCACCTGCTGGCACACCAAGCATCTAGAAACGAACTGAGCAACCTCGCGTTTCATGCCATACCACCAAACATGCTGTCTCACGTCTCTATACATCTTGTTGGCTCCAGGATGCATAGAGTACTGAGAACGGTGCGCCTCCTGAAGAACCTCCTCCCGAAGTCCTCCGCTCGGCACGCACAATCTGGTACCATGCCTCAACGACCCATCCCCCGCTATAGAGAACTCATCCAACAGTCCTGCCCGGACCTGCTCCCTGATGACCCTCAGAGCCTTATCCTCAAACTGAGCTGCTCTGACTCTGTCCATCAGCTCTGACTGCACCTGGAGACCCCACATCTGCGCCTCGAACCCAGGAACTATCACCTCTATGCCCAAACTCTCCAGATCTGCCAGAAGGTGACGATCCATCGTCAAACACATGGCCACGGGATACCTGCTTAACGCATCCGCGACCACGTTGGCCTTCCCCGGATGGTACTGCAAGGATATATCAAAATCTTTCATCAGCTCTAACCATCGCCTCTGCCTCATATTCAGCTCCTTCTGGGTAAACACGTACTTCAAGCTCTTATGATCTGTATAGATCTTAACTCGCTCTCCGTACAGATAGTGTTTCCACAGCTTCAAAGCAAAGATGACCGCTGCCAGCTCCAGATCGTGGGTCGGATAGTTTCTCTCATGAGGACGTAACTGCCTAGATACATAGGCAATCACTTTCCCGTGTCGCTGAAGTACACAACCCAAACCCCGGCCTGAAGCATCACTGTAGATCGTATAACCACCAGATCTAGATGGCAGCGTCAAGATAGGAGCTGTAGTCAACTTCGCCTTCAGCTCCTCGAAGGCGGACTGGCACTCCTCGGACCAAACAAACTCCTCGTCCTTCCTGGTAAGGCGGGTCATCGGCTGGGCAATCCTAGAAAAGTCCAGCACGAACCTCCGATAATAACCTGCCAGACCCAGAAAACTTCGAACCTCTGCTACTGAGCTCGGCGTAGACCAGGACTCCACTGCAGAAATCTTCTTCGGATCCACTAAAATCCCCTCGCCAGAGACAACATGGCCTAGGAACTCCATGCGATCCAAGAAGAACTCGCACTTGGACAGCTTCCCATACAGCTGCTCCCTCCTGAGAGTGTCCAACACAATCCTCAGGTGCTCCTCGTGCTCCTTTGGTGTCTTCGAATAGATGAGAATATCATCAATAAAGACCACCATGAACTTGTCAAGGTACTGATGAAATACCTTGTTCATCAAGTTCATGAATACCGCCGGGGCGTTGGTCAATCCAAACGGCATGACGGTATACTCATACTGGCCATAGCGAGTCCGAAATGCAGTCTTCGGAATGTCATCCCGCTTCACCTTCAGCTGATGGTACCCGGTACGCAAGTCGATCTTCGAGAACATCCTCGCCCCGCTCAACTGGTCGAACAAGTCATCAATCCTTGACAAAGGATACTTGTTCTTGATGGTAAGGTTGTTGAGCTCCCTGTAATCAATGCACATACGTACCGTACCATCCTTCTCGGGGACGAAAAAAACTGGCACGTCCCAAGGTGAAGAACTAGATCGAATAAAGCCCTTGTCCTCCAGCTCGTCGACCTGTCTCTTCAGCTCCGCTAACTCACTGTTGTTGATTCTATAGACGTGCTGGGAGATAGGCTCAGCGCCCGGCACTAGGTCTATAGAAAACTCAATATCGCGATCTAGCGACATCCCGGACAACTCCTCGGGAAAGACATCCAAGAACTCAGCAATGAGTGGATGTGGCAACAACCGGCCCCGCCAACAACGCTCCGTAGAATCCATCTTCTGGCTCCGCTGCACCCCTGGTGAACTCATACTCCGGCTCTTCCGGCGGCCTGAACAGAATCCTGTCCCCTCTGCAGTAGATGCTAGCGTGGTGCATGCTCAACCAGTCCATACCGAGTACCACATCGTAACTCGGAAGTGGTATTACGAGCAAACACGCACTCAGCTTCCGGCCTCTTAAAGAAACTCTCCGCCCCTTGTAAACATTATTAACCAGGATGATGCCATTTCCAGTCATAATCTTGTAAGTCCTACCAAGATACTCAGCAATAATGTTATGCCTAAGAGCAAAACAAACAGACACAAAACTGTGCGTATCACCAAAATCAAACAAGGCTAAAGCTGGAAAAGAATCGAGCAGAATAGAACCTGCGACAACATCCACAATAGGCTCCATCTCCTCGGCTGCAAGAGCAAGGCTCTACCCTGACCACCCCGCGGCTGGTGGTGCTGTGCAAACCGCTGCTGCTGGGTCGGAAGTGGACCCCTCGGCTGCACTGCAGGTACTCTCGCCGGCGCCTCCTGAGCTTCCACCTCTCCACGGGCTACCCTACGATGGCTCGTAGGACAATCTCTCAACTGATGTCCAGCCTCCCCGCAATAGAGGCACACGCCCAGCCTCTTCCGATAGACCTCCCAGATGTGATCGGACTTCTTGTAGAAGTTGCAAGGAGCTCCATACTGTGCCTGCCTCTGCTGAGTGTGCTGCACCTGCTGAACCGGTGCTCTGGCCTGAACCTGCGGCTGGTGATGCTGAAAAGAACGATGCTGAAGCTGAGGGCGCTTAGCAGCCCCCGCGCTGCTAATAGCCCCCGAGAAAAGATTACGCTCCCTCTTGGGCTTCAAGCCCCACTCCCGCTCTACCTTGCGGGCCTCCGCGTAGATCTGGGTATAAGTCTCATAGAAGGAGGGAATGATGATCTTGATATCCCAAGTCAGCCCCTCCCTGAAATGGCTCGCCCTGATCTCCAGGTCTTGAACCATGTACTCCGCGTATCGGCTCAGACGGCCAAACTCCGCGGCGTACTCCTCCACAGATAAACTGCCCTGCTGCATATCCTGGAACTGCCGCACCTGGTCGATCTTGTCCGTGGGGGAAAAGAACTTCTCCTTGAAGAGAAGCTTGAACTCTGCCCAAGTATGGCCCTCTCCAGCTAGGGCTGGCTCATTTCTGAACCAGGTGCGTGAAATGTCTAGCAACTGCAAACCTACCGCCTCGACCTTCAGGTCGTCTGCCAGGCGGGAGGCCATCATCTGTCGCTCGATATCCTCGAGCCAATCATCTGCATAGACCACACCCTCGGTCCCGCTAAAGTCACGGGGCCCGAGCTTTTTGAAGTCCTGGATATCTCTGTACCTAGTACGCGTCCCCTGATGCGGAGCCCTCTGCTCCACGGCTGCAAGGGCCAACTGATGGGCATCCTCCATGCCCTGACGCATCGTGTCTGTCTTCCTCTGCTGAGCCTCGTCCTGGGCTCTCTGAGTCTCCAGCATCTGTTGGAGGAAAGTAAGCATCTGTCCAATATCTGTAGGCAGAGGAGGTGGAGGTGGAAGTATGTCTGTAACTGGCGGAGGAATCCGCTGCGCAGGAGGAGGAAGAGCGCCCGTATCAACCACTGGTACTGCGGCCGAAAAAGTCATAGCAACCCTGGGGTCAGCCCTCGTAACTGGCAGAGGAGCGCCCCCAAGAGCTGCTGCCGACACCCCGACTGCAGCAGGAGTATCCGGATCAGGTCTGCGAGTCAGAGCAGACCTCTCCGCGTCCGCGGACTCAGGATGCTGGGACCTGGTCTGCACCATCCTGAAGATAGAATAAAAGAAGAAAATCAATACGGCACAGGAAATATGATATCAAGGAGGAAAATTAGAATGCAAAATTAATATCAAAGACGGTAAGCAAGATAAGCAAGGAAAGATCCTACTGTGATTGAGTACTCTTAGCCTACCACCTCCTATATGTAACACAGGCTCGTAGTCAACACTCTAAGATGAGTGCCGCCACGATATCGCACTAATTGCGACTTCAGGACCTGCGTAGGCCACCACTAAAAACGTGTCACGACCCGCACCCGCTATAAGGGCATATATACGTAACAACGCCCAGCCCTCACTATAAAAACGGCGTAGAACGCTGTAGATTTTCTATTCTAACAACAGTTTATATATAATATCAAAACCTGTCGAGAATATGGTCAACTCCGAACGGAGGACAAGCAATGATAATATATGAGTGCTCAATCACAGCTCTAAGATGATAAAGTAAAGACGGAAAGATAAAGACAACATGACAATAAAATATAACCTGTCAAGTCCAACACAAATAATATACAAGTCCAAGTCCAAGTCTCTAATACAAGCCAAAATGTAACAGTCTCCAAAAGTAACTGGAGACAAGGTCCAGTACAAATAACTCTAACTAAGCAATAGGTAAAGTCTCGTCAGGCGGAGCTAAGCCCTGCTGGACCAAGGTCTCCAAGTCTAAGCCCACTATGTCATCCGGATCGCAGTAGGTACTGTAATCCTTCTCATTAGCATCTGTAATATTTTGTCAACATATCCAGTCAGGATGGAACGAGTACAATCAACTAACAACAGTTCACAAGATATGACAAAAGCTATAAGACTGTAAATAGAGAGTATATACAAGAAAATCATGGAATGTACATGTGAGTATCATGGCATGGTAAGCTGTAAATCTAGAGCTAGAACAAGGCAAGTAAACTGGTCATGGCATGTACAAGAATCAAGAATCAAGAATCATATATCTAGGTGTGTAAGTACTAGCTACAACATGTGGCCGGATTGGGTCTGCACAAGGTTATGATCTAGCCAATCATACGTATGGTGTAGGATTGGCATTCACAAGGTTCACAATATATACAAGACGGGTATTGACCACACATCTACACTAGTACTCCCCATCCCCGACTGGTAGAGTGGATCCAAGCAAGACACGTTACGATACGGGATTCTACGAGAAGGGAGCAAGTCTCCTCGAGAATCGGTGTCCATATACTGTACAAAAACTACAAGGGGGCTTGCACAAGATATACCAAGATAACGAGGAATAACATCTCATGTCGGGATCCATGAATACCAATCCGTGTGACCAATGTGTCGAGAATAAGCATATCTACACTAATTACATGAATTATAACAATCATCGTAAATTGGAAAAGTGTCAGAGAATGTACTCGCCTGAAATATGATGGATAGATCGACCGAGTCCAAAAACAGTGCCTCGAGGACCTATAGATGGAATACTGTATCAATATAATGTTTTGGAAGTGAAATTAAATCATACTGAGTCAAACTAGGTCAAACAAGGTCAAACTAGATTGTACATGGTCGATCTAAGTCATTTTAGGCCTAACTAGGTCAAACTGGGTCAATGCAAGTCAAACAGAATTAATCTAGGTCGATTTAAGTCAACGGTTGACTTACAGTTAACTTTTAGTCAACTGGTCAACTCTGGTCAACTCTAGGTCAATCCTAGGTCAATCCTAGGTCAATGGTGACTAACATTGACTTTTGGTCAACCGTTCAAGTCTAATGGAAGTTGGGACTAAATTGGATAAAGTGTTGACCCATAGTTGACTTTTGGTCTAAAAAGTCAACCGTGGTCAACCAAGGTCAAGACTAGGTCTAGGCGACTATTTCTAATCATTACCAACCCTTACAACCCATATTCGAGTCCATCTTGGACTCCGAAATCCGTATCTTGGTCGTAGACCAATATCCTAAATTTATCCCTAACAAAGGTAAATTTTTAACCTAGGCAAATACCTAGTTAGCCTACCTACGCTTGGTATTTCGACCCGTGCTCTCTAGGGTAGTAAGATACTAGCCTATACATTCATTACCTACCAAGATTCCTAGGTAGAGTGGACATCCAGTCCATCTTACGGCCTATTGCCGATATCTTGAATATCTCAAGATACGCAATGGTACGGTACGATACCGTCGTTCTAAAACCCCGATTTTAACTCGGGAGCCTACCCACAAAGTCTAATTCACTTAATCTAGGTCTCCTCCAAGTTTCAATGCGTTCCGACGCTCGGGGCTCAATTTCACCCTCTAACTCAATCTCCTCTAAATTCTATTTCCTATACTTATACTTCTCATTCTCCTTCTAATTCCTATTCTCCTAATTCTTCTTCTTCTAACTCTTCCTCTCATTCTTTTCCTTATTCTTCTCATTCTAGTTCTTCTTCTTAATCTTCTTTTCATTCTTCTTATTCTTCCTTCTAATTCTTCTTCTCATTCTTTTTCCTATTCTTCTTATCTTCTTCTCATTCTTATTCTAATTCTCTTCCTCTCTTAATTCTTATTTAAACCATCTAGTTATCTATCCATATACATATATATATATATACATATCTATATACATATCTATATATACATATATATGTATATAGGGGGGGTACATAGGGGGTTAAGGGGGCTATGGCAGCTGCTGCTGCCAGGCTATTGCTGCTGCTACTGCGCATTTGCTGCTGCTGCTGCCACTACAAATGCTGTTGCTGCTGTTGGCTACTGCCAACTGCTGCTGCTGCTGTATCTCATTCTCTTCATCTCCTTCTAATTCTTCTACTTCTCTCCTCTCTCTCTCTCTCTCTCTCTATATATATATATATATATATATATATATATATATATATATATATATATATATATATATATCTCTCTCTCTCTATATATATATAGTAATCTAGATATCTATCTATATATATATATACATACACATACGTATATATACTCTAATTACCTATCTATCTATCTATCTATCTATCTATATATCTATATACACGCACACACATCCATATATATATAAATACACACACACACACTCACACAAACACACACACACTCACACACTCTCACACAAACACACACTCACTCTCACACTCTCACACAAACACACACTCACTCTCACCATTCTCATGACACCCATACCACCACCACCACTCTCTTCACACACACAATACATATAAATATATACACATATATACATATCTATATACCACTCTAATTAAGAAAACCCCAATTAATCTCTAAGCTAGATTTTTAGGAAAACCTATAAAATCTATGGTCAAAAGGTGGAGAATGAGCTCCTCTTCATTTATTGTGAAGGAGATAAATGAAAAAGAGAATTAAATGAGAATTTATGAACATACCTAGAATGAGATCTCTTGAAGAAGAAGAAACTTGGAAAAAGAAAGAAATGAAGAGGGAGAGAGGTTTACTTAGGAGTGAAGAAAGAGAGAGGGGGGGGGGGGGGGGGGGGGGGTTGCTCCATACATGGCCGGCCAAAGGGGGCTTGGTGGGTTTGGGTGGGGATCCACTAATCCCCCAACCCATTAGACTTAGTTTGGGTTCGGTTCGGGTTTGGTTTGGTTCGGTTTGTTTCGGTTCAACTCCAAATTATCTAATTAAGCCTCTAATTGACTAGTTAAGCCATGAGAGTGTGGTTTATTGGTTTCTAGCCTAATTAGGATGGCATATGGGCCAAGCCCAGCTAGTATGTGGGTCTCACAAGTGTCCAGGCTACCCGGGTCTCCAACTTAAGTCCGAATTGGATAAAATTCAAACTCAATCAAACAAATCCCAAAAAATCATATAAAATCAAATAAAATTCCTAAAAATTATAAAACTTGGAAAATGATGAAAATACCCCTAATTCAAAAACTGGGGGTGACAAGACGACACCCAAGTGTAAGCCCCTAGTTTTTAAAATATTATTTTTATAATTTTAAATAGTGTTTATATCCTTAAAATTAATTATTAAATTATTTGGAATTTTTTTAGAAATTTTAAATAATTTTTAAATAATTTTTAAATAATTTTTAAATAATTTTTAAATCAAAATATATCATTTTGTAATTAATTAAATTGTTTTAATATCATTTTGTAATTATTTTTATTGTTTTAATAGTCTTTTGCAAAATTTGAATTGTCTGTGCAAATTTATTTTTGCACAGAGCAACAGCGGGGGTGTATATGCAATTTGGAATTTGCATTTAGCAAGGCGGTGGGGTTCTGTTGCAAATATCGATTTAGGGGTTTTTCTTTGTAAAATCCTAACCCGACCACCGCCTCGCGCTGTCGCCTTCTCCGACTAAACTCCGGCGAAAACCCTAACCCTAATCCTAATCTAACCCTAATTCGGCCGACCTACTCCCCTATAAAAGCCCCGACACCCTAACCGAAACCCTAGACTCCACTACGACCGACAACCACCACCACAGCCGCCCTAGCCACCACCCTCACTTCTTCTTCTCCGACAAACCTCGTCGGAGTTCACTTTTGCTAGTCTGACGCCTACAGCCCACGTCGACCGCCCCAACCACTGCCATCTTGCTCGCCTCGACGAGCAGAGGCCAGCGCCACCCTTCGCCGTCGACCACGACGACTCCTCCGCCGTATCGCACCCCCGACAGCAACCCTTCGCCGGACACGTACGTGTCTTTTTAGTCTCTCATGTCGCGTTGTCTCGTGTTCACATTACTGGACTCGCCAGGACACAAGGAACCCAGTGATGGGCATAGACACGGCTAGTTCAAGTCGCACGTATCGTGCACGACCCGGACACAGGACTCGACCATTCTTCGTGTCCTTAACTGTCATGACACGAAGTATATGTTATCGGGTTTTAAACCCATTAAACGTACCTAAACCCTAATAAAATAAACTAAAATCTATCCCTAACAACTAACCTAGGCTGACCCCCTGGCCAGCCCGACCATGTTAAACCCCCTCCCCCCTGGTCGAGTTCGAGCCCCCCTTTCTGTATTTGTTTTATTTTGTTTTTATTGTTGTTTTATTATATATATATATGTATATATGTATTTATACATATGTATATATATATGTATATGTATATGTATATGTATATGTATTTATATATATATATATATATATATATATATATATATATATATATATATATATATATATATATATATATATATATATATATATATATATATATATATATATGTATATATATATATAAATACATATACATATATATATGTATATATGTATATGTATATATGTATATGTATTTATATATATATATATATATATATATATATATATATATATATATATAGATATATATATATATATATATATATATATATATATAAATACATATATGTATTTATATATATATATATGTAAAAAAATATATATGTATATATATATACATATGTATATATATATATATATATATATATATATATATATATATATATATATATATATATATATATATATATATATATATACATATATTTTTTTTTACATATATATATATATATATATATATATATATATATATATATATATAATATATATATATATATATATATATATATATATATTTTACATATATATATATATATTATATATATATATATATATATATATATATATATATATATATATATATATATATTATATAATATATATATTATATATATATATATATATATATATATATATTATATATATATATATATATATATATATATATATATATATATATATATATATATATATATATATATATATATATATATATATATATATATATATATATATATTCATTATATATGTATACATAAATAACTATGTATTTATGTATAAATATAAATATAATTGCTGTATATGTATATGTACTTCAAATTCAACTTTGTACAAAATATTATTGTGTATAAATTCACAAGTTATTTTATTAGGTAATTTTAGGACTTGTATATTTTTACCACTTTAATATATATATATATATATATATATATATATATATGTATATATATATATATATATATATATATATATATATATATATATATATGTATATATATATATATATATATATATATATATAAATAAATTTCTGTATTTTATAAATCATGGCCAATTGATGTCCAAACCTAGCATAAATTTTTGGGCCCAATTGTGTCTAATACATTCAGAGTCTGTACAAGTCATATTGGACTTGATTCATGGCTTTGGGTCCCGTATCTGAACTTCGGTTCAATTTCAAATACGTGGACAAAATAGTAAATAATTAATTAATTATTTTCCAGAAAATGTTACTTGCTGTTTTTGAGTTTTTATATATATTTTAATTGCTGTAAAAATCTAGAAAAAGTTGTATTTAAATACTATGTTAATTTACCTAATTTATTATAATTTTTCCAGTATTTATTAAGTACTTTTGGAATTTTATAAAAATAGGAAAACAGAACTTATTTTCAGGATACCTATGTTTGCTGATTTTTAATAAATATCTATGAGGGTTTATAAATTCCAGAAAAAATAGTATAAATTTCTATAATTAACAAAGATCATTTTGGAACTTTATTTTATGTAAAATTGAGCTTTTTATCTATCTCAAAAATTGTTGGAATATAGTATACAGTTTGATTTATTTATTGAATAGTTACGACTTACAATAATTTGTGTTATTTTGAGTTATTATAGTATTGGACCTCACCCTACACTAGTATAAAGACCCTAGATAGTTAGTTTGTATATTGTGTCACCCCACATTGATTTCCTATGCTAAAGTCACCATTTGGCTAGGTGTCCAGTTAGAAAGTCGTGTCGCACAACTAGTATTTTAGTGTTTAACTTAGTATAAAGACTAAGTTTATGTATTATTTCTACAGTGACGAGTCACCAGGCATCTATAGCATTTTTATCACTGCTTTGCTTTGCTAAAGGCAAGTACCTCTACAAACTTTACATACTGTTACATCAATGAACTATGATCCAACCATGTTAAATGCCGATCCTTGGGGTAGCAAGTTAAATCTTCACATGTTGTATTATTTTCAGTCCCTACCATGCTTAGAACAGTTTTTATATTTCTCACATGTTTAGAATCTGGGTTATGGGGAAACTGATAGTTGAGTACATGATCATGTCCCCTTTATCGTACCGAACAAAGTTTTATTTTACATGTTACTGCACCGTAGGCCTTTATCTCAAAGCTGTAGTTGTGCGTATATACATCTATCGCCTTTACACTTGTACGGTAGTACATTTCATTATGTTCCCCTACATATTGTACACCTATTGACGATCACGTACCTGCTACAGTTTTAAACATTACATATGCATCTGTCTCTATGACATATGTGTCCTTGGAGGATATGCTTCGCACATGTGTGCTTGATCTCGGGGGTTCTTGGGAGGACCATCTTCACCTGGTAGAGTTTGCTTACAACAACAGCTACCAGGCCAGTATAGAGATGTCACCATTTGAGGCTCTATATGGACGGAGATGCCGTACTCCTTTGTCTTGGGACGATGTCGGCGAGAGGGCGCTTCTTGGGCCGGAGATGGTTGTGGATGTGGCCGAGAAGGTCAGATTGATTAGAGACAGACTTCGGGTGGCTCAGGATAGGCAGCGGCATTGGGCCGATAGTCACCGAAGACCGTTAGAGTTCGAGACTAGTTTCAGTTTCTTGTCGTGTTGTTTGTGATTGTTTGTTAGTTATGTGCTGAGTTTTGTCTTATGTCTAGGTTGGTGACAAGGTATTTTTGAGGATATCCCCGACACGTGGCACGATTCGCTTTGGCAGCGGTGGGAAGCTTAGTCCGCGCTACATCGGACCTTTCACCATCATAGAGAGGATCGGTGCAGTAGCTTACCGACTGGACTTGCCGACTAGGCTCGAGGGAGTGCACAACGTTGTAGAAGCATGAAATTCCAGGACCAGAAATCCTATGCGCCAAATATTACATGCGCCAGGGAGCTCAGAGGAAGTACTTGGCACAACAAAGCAAAAGTATAGACATTTAAAGAGGATTTTTTATTTCATATAAAAGTCTATTACATGTCTAAAAAAGAGCTGTACAAAGGAGAATTTCTACAAAAAAAGACCCTAAGTCTACAGCTAGGCACAGCAACCACCATGCGCTCTCAAACAGGCACATCTCGCTATGCGCTCTCAGCCAGGTGCATCCCTTCAGCAGCTCAGTTATGTGCATCCTCAGTTATGTGCATCCCTTCAGCGGCTCAGTTATGTGCATCCCTTCAGCAGCTCAGTTATGTGCCGCCCTTCAGCGTCCCACAGGCGCATCATGAAGTGTCAGCATATGCGCCATCAAATGCTTCGACTAATGAAGCATTTATTGAGCAGAATGAGGGTGGCAATCAACCCTCTAGCTGGAGGAAGAGCTCCCCAAACCAAGGAATTAGAGGAGAGCACCGCAATCAACCTGCGGCTAAAGGAGCAGCTTTCAACCCAACCAGAATGGGCGACACCCACTCTAGCAGGAGGAGGAGCTCTCCCAAAGCCCAAGGAAGATGATCGGAGTACCGCAATTCTGATCTGCGGCTCTTCTAGCATAACGGAGATGGGGCTCGAGCATCCCGATCTTTGGATGCAACATGCACCTTCTGCCTGCCTCAAAAGTCCTCGACTCCGACTTTTGGATGTAACAGTCACCTTCAAGTGCATCAATAAAGACAATGCGTCGCATCTTTACCCTCGGGAGCATCTCGTCAACAGAATTTGCTCGGGCAAACAAGTTCATTTCGGGAGGACGTGAGAGAACGAGAAGCAAACCCTCTCCATGCCACTATTTATAGGTCGGGCAAATCAAACCCATGCGCCAAGTGGCTGGCTCTCCGAATCCCGTGTAATGAAGTTGCATTAATAGTGATGAACCTGACGCTTCGAATTCAGCCAAGTCAAAAACGGCTATTTAAAGCACTCGAAGAACGTAACAGTCGGGCCCATAAAGACGTATCATGCAAACGGATACGCCGGCCAGACCGCGCATCATACTGATGCGCCTATCAACACCAAGCGCCTCATAAGGATGCGCTCCCATGCGTCCCCATGCGCCCAGTGGAACGCCAATCGATGCGCCCACTCAACAGCCCATCACCTGTCAAAGAATATTAAATGCTGAAGTCTGACAGAGTTGGCAGCACGTCCCCCGAGGACTGAACGATTGACCGCTTTTTCAGAAGAGGAAGCGTCGCCGACGTCAGCATCATCATTGCTTTCCTCCGGCGGTTACAAACCACGTGGCCACCCAACCATCTCGTATGCGCCTCCGCAGCCATGCGCCTAAATCTCTGCATGCGCCTCAAAAGTCGTGTACCTCATACTTTTCTCTGATCCCTAAAGACAGAAGTAAAGTCACTACTGAAGCCCCGCATGCGCCTCAAAAGCCATGCGCCCCGACTGGTTCGTGACTCCTAAAGGTTACGAGCCAAAGTCTCCTCATGCGCCCAATCCCAGGCGCATCCTATCAGATCACTCCCCACCAAATCCGACATCTTCGAGCCATGGACCTACGACACGCGTCCTTTGACTTGATTCATCCTATGAAGGGGTGCTAATCATCCAAGATCTCAGCAACTAAAAGATCCTCTCCATTGCTACGTGTCAGCTCGGCCGCAGCCCACAAAGGCAACAGGTGTTCAACTCCTCAATCAGAGCGCATCGCCCATGCGCCTCCATCAGCAACCACCACGTGGCGTCCCCGTGTACAGGTGCATCCTACATATGCGTGCATGAGCAGCCAGCCTGCAAAGCTATAAATAGAGGGATCACTTCTTTCTTTCGGACACAGACATCACGCAACCACCAAGATACATATACAGAGAGGTAGATACAGACACTCAACGTCTTCTTCCTCTCCGCAAGCTCCAGCACCCAGAGCAACTCAGACCTTCAGAGAAACGAGAACCGTCGTCAGATCGTCAATGGAGTCAACGTATTACCACTCGCTCCATCGGCACAAAGGACCCAGATAAACAAAAGTGTACTACTAGGACTACGTCTAAGTCCTACATTGTAATACTGTTCTGTTTGTAATTAAAATTTAATCAAAAGATTTTAATGGCAAACAAGCTGGCAATTCTGCTGGGGGCCTCTTTCTCCTCCACCGAGAAAGCTGTGTCGCAATCCGACGACGTGAAGGTGGGCTCCTCCCACAAGACGTTGGTCGTATGCCTTAATCAACAGGCGTATGGGGAGTTCATCTCTGAAGGCAGTGCGAGTCCTTCGAAGCGGCTGCCGAAGCCGAAGAAGACTCGCCAAGTCTGGGTGCGCAAGGTCGATGCCTCTGGCACCACCACCGAAGGGGATGCGCCAATGTAGCCTTCCCTTCCTGCTGACGTCCTCAGCAACCAAGATGTGCCCACTGGTGCAGCGCATCTCTCGGGGAAACGTGCGGCTGACCCCATTCCCCAGCCATCTCCCTCTCAGGCAAGGAAGATGCATCGACGGAGCAAGGGCGTAGCTAATGCCCCACGCATCACCTCTGATGCGCCACAGAAGGTCTCTGTCTTTGACAGACTCACTCGCTGTAGTGGCGAGGAAAATTTGGACTCTGAGTACTATGCACCCCAGCGGGCTGGTACAAAGAAGTCCAAGGCAGTACGGGCCATGCGCCTCAAACGTGCTATGCCGGCAGCAAATCAGAAGCATGCGCTCACAATCATGCGTGCTGCTAATGGTAAGCTGTATAAGGTCGACTCGGGTGCTTCTGCGTCGGAAATGAGTCGACCTTCAAAGTCCTTGTCTCACTTGGGCGCATCTATTGCGTTCGCAACCAAGTCGAGCAAGGCAAACTCTGTGGTCTTGAACTCCCGCGCCTCCACTGGTTGTGCGTCTGAGATTCGTTCAAGTCACTGTAAATGTTGTTCCCCCACTACTGATCTGAGCGCCTGTTTGGTGTTGGATCAGGGAGCACAACATTCACTTGACCATCCCGGCGCTTGGCCTTGCCATGCGCCTGATGGGGGTACAAAGGTGGCACTCTCCTCCAACGATCTGCGTAACGTGATCACTCACAAACGCCGGTCAGGAGAGTCGACTGACAAGCACAATGTGCCCCTCACAGGGCACACCTGTACTGTAGTCACCATTAACTGTTGTTGCAAAACAGCAGTCCCGCCACCAAGGCAGTCGGTGTTCCAGCGGCTGCAATCGTCAACACCTCTCCGACGTCGCCTCGGGAAGAAGGTGTCAATAAAAAAGGAGCCAGAACTAAAGGTTGCTTCATGCGTAATCTCTAACTCCTCGTCAAACCGAAAGGCGACTGGTAATTCCTCGTCCTCGTCCAAGAGCCAGCCGAGGAGAACCAAGACAACTGTCCCATCCTCTGAGTGTTTGAAGGCACTCGGGGGAGAAAGAAGATCCTGGAGGAAGCTGGGGGTAGTCAAGCCCTTGTTGATCCTCCTTCTGAAGACGAAGATGTCCTCCAGAGCACAGTTGGGGTGGATCTTCATCCTGAAGACGAAGTCAGTCTCCTGGACGTAGCTGGGGGTAGTCTGGCCCCTGTGGACCTGCGTCTCGAAGACGAAGAAGTCCTCCAAGACAGAACTGGGGGTAGTCAGGCCCTGGCCGATGCTCCTGAAGACGAGGATGTCCTCCAGAATGTAGCTGGAGGTAGCCAAGACGAGGCTCCGGGGGAAGTTTCTCTTCTACAAGAGAGCAAGGCCGAAAGCGAAGCCACAACTGATCCATCCGACTCCAGCCGTGTCATGACAGTATACATGACTGGGGGTGATACCGAGCCTGATGCGCCGCCAGCAGACCTCGTCCATCGCATGGATACCTTGGAGGGAGGACTCATAACCCTCTCTGCCTCCATGCAAATACTGACTCAAGCAGTGTTTGAGATACGGTCAGCTTTGGCCAGGGCACCGTCTACTGGTCCTGACCCCGGGGCCAATGGAGAATCAAGCGTACCCCTTCAACGGGTATCCTTGGATACAGTTCGTCGCGAGGCACCACGGACGTCGGAGCCCTCAAATGCTCAACTCCAGGCGGTACCACCTTCCTCGACTTCCAGCTCCACGAAAGACGTGGTCGAGATGATCAGGGACTTGTACGAGCGCTTTGAGTCCAAAAATAGACAAGAAGAGCGCCAAGAGATGGGCATCCCCCAACCTTATCCCCTCGAATGGAACAAAATGGTTTATCCTTCTAAGTATAAACCACAAACATTGACGCCATACGACGGGAAGGACTCTCCGCGTCGCTATCTGACGTACTTCCAGTCTCAAACGGGACATCTTCCGAAGGAGGACGCACTACTCACCAGCATATTTGTCAGGGCACTGAAAGGAGTGGCGTACGACTGGTACTGCAGTCTCCCCGATAACTCCATATCTTCCTTCGATGATCTGACGCGTCTCTTCCTCGACCGTTTCTACGACGGCGGGAAGGACATGACAATGGCGTCCCTCATAGAGATACGCCAGAAGGAGAAGGAAACAGTTCAAGTATTCATCGAACGCTTCCGACAGGCCTGCTTCAGACTGCCCCCGGGCATGCCAGAACATGCACTCCTCTCCTCCTGCAGCATGAACATGCTGCCTGCAGTCAAACTCTGGCTCAACTCTACTCCTCCTCCCGACTGGAGTTCCTTGATCATCGAAACCGAAGCAGCAGAAAAGAAGGCGTCCAATGCTCGCCTTCTGGGAGTTAGTTTCTCTGCCTTTGAGGACAAGGGAAAACGGCCTGCAGCCAACAACCCCGGACGAGAGACAAAGGGAAAACAGGCATTGACTGTCAATGCCTCCAAAGGTGCATCAGTACCTACTCAGAAGCCTCAACTTGCACCAAGGCCAAAGGAGGTTTATTCCTTCAACGATGAAGACACCCTGCAACTCTTTGAGATACTGAAGCAGGATAACAAGATCAAATTGTCGGACCCGAAGCATCTCGACGAGGTTGGGAAAGTGGACAATCCGAGGTACTGTCACTACCATCGGTTTGTCGGACATCCAACTAAGGACTGCTACGTCCTCAAAAACTACATCCAGCGCATGATCAATGCGGATGTTATCTCCGTCGACTACGAGGAGAAAACGGTCTCGGCCAACCTGGTGTCACTCTAATTTGGCACCTTGCCGCCAACCACAACACAAGATGGCGTCGTCCCCATCCCTAAGGCGACAATGCAGGTGGTCAATCTACCACCTACTCGTGACAACGTGAGTGGACTCATCCCACTCACCACATCTCGGGAAGAGGTCTTATGGGTTCACCCTGATCTCGTCTCCGAGGTTACTCAACCGGAGGTACGCTCTGC
Organism: Iris pallida; assembly: GCA_029216955.1. Lineage (NCBI taxonomy): Eukaryota > Viridiplantae > Streptophyta > Magnoliopsida > Asparagales > Iridaceae > Iris > Iris pallida. The sequence continues at coordinate 9,322,328 of JANAVB010031417.1, read as the reverse complement.
CTCCAAAACTAAGGGCAGGAAGATCAAGTCTTGCCGCATGGTCTCTTCCTCTGCGGAAGAGTCACTTCCTGTACAGACGCGTTCACATCAGAACGCCCAACCTGATGAAGCTGCCGTCGAGGTGGTGCCTCCTTGCACCGTCCCTGCTGGCCAGGAATAGGGCCCATCCAAGCCTCCAGCAGCCAATAAGCAGAAGCATGTAGAGGCCCGTTTCGACAAGCCTCTGCGAAAGAAGAATGCTCGGGGCTAGCCAAGCCCCACAACTTCGATATACTGGCACAACTTGCCAGTACTCATGCCAGCCTATCTCTGTTTGAGCTTCTTCGCCTTTCCAAGGACACTCGTGAAGCTCTCTGTGATGCCCTGAAGGATGCTGAGTCCTTCATCAGTCAGGTCAAGCAGCCTGAGGATACCCCGACTACATGTGCGCACTGTTATTGTACGGATGAAGTTATTCCCAACATAACCTTCACCCAACAAGACATGCTGCTCAAGCACAACCGACACAACAGGCCTCTGTATTATACAGAGTATATCGGTTCCGTCAAGGTGAAGCGGATTCAGATCGATCCGGGGTCTTCCCTCAGCATCATTCCGAAGATGCTGCTCTCAACACTGGGGATCCCAATGTACCGACTGGTGCCTCCCAACACAACAATCCATGGCTTCAATGCTAGCAAAAGCGAGCCGCTGGGTAAAATACGGCTAAAGTGTCATATCGGTAACCTCAGAACCGAAGTGACTTGCTATGTCGTGGACGCCGATGTCAACTACAACCTCCTACTGGGTCGTCCGTGGCTGCATGAGTACATGGTGGTACCATCCACACTCCACCAATGTATGAAATACGTGTCCACCAATGACATCATCCAGATGGAGTTCGCAGACATTGACCCTTTCAAGGGGGTTGAAGCCTACTTCACTGATTCTACCTTATACAAGTCACCTGACGAGGAGGAAGCTAATGATGCTGACGATGAAGCAGAAACGGCAGCAGAGCCCAACATGGAGCCAGAGATGATTCCCGACGCTCCTTTAAAAATTTGACTCAAAGGGAAGCCGCCTCAGACGTTACCTCCCATGAACATCAAGCTACCTGGAAAAGCACCAACTGCTCCAGGTAGAACACCTACTGAAGCTCCCTTGAAGATACGGCTCAAGGAAAAGCCGTCTCAAACATCGGCTCCCCTTGTGGCAAAACTACAGGGGAAGGCACCAATCACCGAAGGCGCAGTTGAGGCACCTCTGAAGGTACGTCTTAAAGGCAAGCCGCCGCAATCATCTATTTTGTCCCAGCTACCGGAGAAGGCCCACATAGCCCTCTCGGACTCCAAGATCAAAACTGTGGTGGACTCTCCCGATCCAACCCCAGTACTTGCAGATGAAGAGCTAGGGGAATATATCTCTGCTGATGTAGATGCACCCTCTCTGGACAATGTAATCCCGCGGGACAAAATCTCGTGTTTCATCACTAATAGAGTGTCTTTTAATTATTCTAGTCTTCCATATTGGAATGCCATGTATACATTAGATAACGCTATACGGTCGTTGCAAACACAAATAACGACCGTCAATCATGTAAATCGAGTAGTCCCGTCCGAAGGGGTCTATTTTGTAGTCCCATCGCAGAATCGAGACGAAGAATCCATCATCTTCGGCAAAGTTTAGCGTCATCAAGACCTTCCGCCACTCGAGCAAGAACCAGATACCGGCAGAATACAAGTCTATCGGTACACGGACAAGGCAAAGCACCTCATCCAAAAGATAGGTTACGACTTAAAAAGCAACAAAGGCCTGAACTACGGCAAGGGTCGACGTCTTCCTCTCCGGCTTCCAACACCTAAAGAAAAGCCGCAGGACTACTATCATTGAACTCGACGGAGGGTGGGCTATGTCATGCAGCCGTCAACTCCAGAGAGTTCGGAGGCAGAAGAAGTAGAACATTCTCATTCATCCGAAGCATCAACTTGGGATTCCGATACCAGTATCGGATCAGTCTTCAAGAAAGTGCTATCAGCCAATGTGGTATCTGCACAATCTCAAGAAGATGATGGCGAAGACCAAACGCCAGAATTCTTCGAGGAAGAACCTTGGGCTCAACGCCTAGGAGAACAGTTGGAGTCTCGTTTTGAATTACGTAAACCCCCTACCGAAGACGAAGTCGAGCAGATCGACCTTGGGGATGGATCTTCTTCCAAACCCATCTTCATCAGTAAAAGCCTAAAAGGAGAAGACCGGGAATCTTTAATTCAGCTGGCTAAAGAATATATCGATTTCTTCGCCTGAAGCTACGAAGATATGCCGGGACTTGATCCCCGGATCGCGATGCATAGGCTTAACATCTTACCTGATGCCAAGCCTATAAAGTAACAACAGCGATGTTTTTGTCCTGACATCATGAACGCTATCGATCAGGAAGTAGACAAACTCCTGAGCAGCGTATTTATTCGTGAAGAACAACACCCGGATTGGGTGGCCAACGTCGTCCCTATTACCAAGAAGAATGGGAAGATACGAGTTTGTATCGACTTCAGGGATCTCAACACTGCCTGCCCGAAGGACAAATTTCCGCTTCTAATCACCGACGTGATGATCGACAATACATGTGGCTTCGAATGCATGTCTTTCATGGACAGGTATTCGGGCTACAACCAGATCAAGATGTTCCCCGATGACGCAAAACACACGTTATTCAGGACTCCGAATGGGGTTTTCTGCTACACAGTGATGCCCTTCGGCTTGAAGAACGCTGGTGCTGTTTTCCATAAATAAATTCACTTTATTTATTGTGTATCTGGGAAAATTACAACTGTAGGAATCCGATCTAGAAGACGATCGCTTTATCCCTTAGACTATGCGAAGAAGAAAAGCTCTCAAAATTTTGACAGTAAGTTAGATAACTATGTATCTGTACCATGAATAAGAAAAAGAACTCTATTTATAGAGTCAAAAATAACTGAAAGGATAACTGTCTTCACAGCCTTTGCCTAGTTGAAAATCACGCAGGATTTAACATACGCAAGGTTGTGAGCAGTTACTGGACGTGGCCTGTAACTGTTGGACACATGACAATCATGCATGAGTCGTGTGCAAGTTACAGGACACGCAGGCGAGAGATCAGTGGCATGGCTGCCACGTACTCTAATTTAATGAAATCCACGCAGACTTGTTGAAGACAAAATTCATGCAGACTCGGGGCAGAAAGCTTCAAAATCTACGCAAACTTGGGGCAAGAAGCTTCAGGATCCACGCAGACTTGGGGCGAAAAGCTTCAAAATCTACGCAGACTTAAGGGAAGAAACTTCAGAATCCACGCAAACTTGAGGCAGAAAGCTCAAAATATACGCAGACTTTGGGAAAGAACATAATCTACGCTCGATTGAGGCAGGACTGCCAGCTGTCTTGATTCGACGTGCTTCGACTGACACAAAATCTCTGACAGTGATTGCTTTTGTCAGTTGCATTAAATGACAAGAAGCTCTTTTGGTACGCCAACTTGACGGAGGCTGAGTCTGGCTGAAGAAGATTTCGAAAGTCACGCAATAGTCGGCTGTGATCTCTCGAGTTCTGTGCATACGTGGCATACGAGAAGACATTCTTCGACTGTCGTGCTGTCAGTCATAATTACACTCTGACAAATGACGAGCTGTTTCCCAGCGTGACTTTTAAATATTGTCCTGATCAACTCAGCGTGACTTTTGGACCTTGTTCTGATCAACTCAGCGTGACTTTCATTTTTGAGGCCTACAAAAACCCCCTTCAAAGTTTTCAAAAAATGATAAATTATTTCGAAATACTTTGAAAACGAGATGATAAAATGAAATCAGTCACGCTGAGATGACTTTAAATTTTTTGAAAGTTGAAAAAGACTTCGAAGTTCTTTGAAAACATCCAAATGAACTTATTAAATGTCATGATGACTCTTCATTTTTTGAGACTGACTGCATCTAATTTATGGTGGAATATGAACCGCCGGTAAGCTCTGTTATATAAACAGGGAGAGAATTCAGCTTTGATGTTCATCTCACGTCCACATGACACCGAAGGAGAAAGCTGAAGAAGAAGCAAGAAAGTTAGGTTTCTGTGCCCATGGCGACCCTACTTTTGAGGGTAAGGAATCGGAGCATTTTGTCTTCGAGTTCAAAGATGACCCGACACAACTAACCAAGAATTTCTTGAGCTATTTTGGCTTGGATGGCTCGTCTTCTTCCAATGGACGCAGCCTCGCGGAGCAGTGTGAAATGTTCAAGGTTCTGTTACACCATATGGGAGTCAAGAGCGTAGAAGAACTGGGCGCTAAGCTCAGTCGCTCTGCAAAATAGAGCGTGACTTTTATGCTTTTGTTTTCTTTTTGAGAATGTTGCACTTTTGTCTTTTGTAAGGCCATCAGTGCCTGCTTATCTTTGCATTGAATGTTCAAAATTCTGTGTGGTACAAATCTACGCTGAAAGCTAACTTTACTCCGAATAGTGTGCACCAATGAAGAGCCATAGGCTGCACTCTTTGAATATTTCCAATGCTGTGCTGTCTTCCAAAGCACACGTGACACTCATTCCATAATTTATGAGCGCTATTTGCTCGGATCTTTTCCAAGAATAGGCTTGTACTTTGTCCTTTAAATAGATAAGTGAGTTTCACAGATACTCATCTCCTTATTCTTCTTCTTCTTCTCTGAGAATGAATTTTTTGTGAGATTTCATTCTCAAACAGGAAAGCAATGCTTTCTAATGTTCGATTTCTGTGCACTATACCAGACATTGGTTTGCCAATCCGTAGCACCAAACTCGATGGTAAGTCCAGTATAGAACGCGTACCATTTTTTACTGTTTGAAGATGGGCTTTTGTTTCTGACTGAACAGGGTGCGTCTGTTTCTAGTTGACAAATGCACGCCGGATGATAATGATATTTCTGTTGATTTAATCTCTTTTTTCTTGCTGTTTTCTACAGAAGCTCGGCTGAAAATTTTCTTCAGAACTGGCATTGGTGATTTAGATGCTGTGGAGAATATTCTGCTGACACCTACATCAGGGAGCTCATACGCTTTTGACGCGTAAATCAGACAACTCAGAACTCTTCGTGGGATAGAAGGGTCTTCCTCAGATGGTAGGAAGAGCCTTTATACACGAGAGTTGGATGGTGGAGTCAACTCTACCCCGAGAAATCGGGTAGTAGAGTTCCTTTCACGGGAGAACTAGGAATTGTATCCCAATGTGGGATACATTCCTATCTCCTTTGAGAGGTCGCTCCCAATCCACCAGTTGTATTGGCAGCAACACGCCTTCGGGCTGCCATACTCTGTGGTTCTTCTCTCGTCTGAGAGAGAAGACCAGAGTTTGATTCCTGCTGATCTGGTCGTGACTGGGACTCAGACAGTCAGGAACTGCCACCAACAATGAACCTGACGGAGAAGGTCCGACGGAGAAGATCCAAAGAAGAAGATAGATCTCTATTAGATTATTGTTGTGGTGTAGAATGAAAATCCAAAATTTGTAATAGATTTCAATTATGATTTGTAAGAAAGTCTAAGAGAATGTAATAGACTTTTTGTGGTGAAATGAGAATGGAAATGATAATTCTTCTATGCTCAAAAATTTGTATTTGTGGATGAATTGTGGACATGATAGATAATGAAATCTTCTTTTCTGATTTAGAGTATATAATATTATCAGAGGTAGTATGGACGTGATAATATGTAGGAACTCAAAAGAAAATAGATTGATTTCTATGCAGAGGTCAAAAATAACAAATGACAAATGAGCAAGTAGATTCGACATAGAAGATTATGAACGGACGAATCGTCAGATGAACGAATGAACCGTCGAATGAATGTAATAAATGAACGAATGAACCGTCAAGCATTAATGAACGGGCGAACCGTCTGATGAATGTGAGAGATGAACGGATGAATCGTTAAGCATTGATGAACGTGTGAATCGTCAGATGAATGTGACGCTTCATTATTTGAGGAACTTTTGCCTATAAATATAGCAGAAATCTGACAAGAACGAACACTTCTACTTTCAAACATAAAAATGTCGTCTGAAGAAGAATCCAAGAAAGCTGGAATCACCCTGAAGGTTCAGAAGGGCACTGAAGAACGCCCTGTTGATCCAGTTCAATCAAAGAAGGCGGAAGCGGACGAAGGTTCGTCTGCACCCAAGCCACCAAGGGACATTCTGGACTTCCTGCTTGAACCGGGAAGGACTGAAGAAGAATAAGCCATGAGGATAGCCGCTTGCAAATTCCTCGTGGGTTCTAGCAAGGAGGTTCTTGGCTCTTTTGCTGACCGCATTTTCGAGAAGGACGGCAGTAGCCCGCGTCAAAGTGTAAAGAAGGATGATAGTGATCTTCCTTAATATCATGTACTATCATTCATGATTTAAAATAAATAAAATTTTTATTTCTAAACATGAACTTGTATGATGATTTACAAGCATTTATATTTATATATAATACTTTTTAAGGAATTTGCCATTAATAGGCATCATAACTTTTCGACCATCCAGTTCTGAGAGTTGATAAGCTCCATTTGAGAAAACTCTGCTTACAACATAGGGACCTTCCCACTTTGCGTCGAATTTGCCTTTGCTCATATGAGTCATAGTCATAGGACGTCTGACTGTTAGAACAAGTTCTCCTTTTTGATACGCTCGAACTCTGACTTTCTTATTAAAAGCTCTTGAGATTCTAGCTTGATAGAATTCGATATTCTGTTGAGCAAATAATCGCTTCTCATCCAGAGCTTCTAATTCCTGAAGTCGAAGATGATCATTATTCTCAGCGGTGAGTTCATTAGTGATTGCTATCCTTAAAGAAGGAATTTGAATCTCTAATGGAAGAACAGCTTCGCATCCATACACCAGAGAGAAAGGTGTACATTTAGTAGCATTACGAACAGTAGTACGGTAAGCCTACAAACATTCACCGAGCTTCTCACTCCAATTACGTTTGTTAGTAGAGACAAACTTCTTTAGGAGTTTGATGATGGTCTTGTTGAAAGCTTCTGCTAATCCGTTAGCATCCGAATTATACGCGGTAGAAGCCACATTATTAATCCGGTGATCGTCACAGAATCGAGTAAACTTCTGACTGGCGAACTGTGGTCCGTTATCATGAATAATGCGTCGAGGAACACCAAATCTGTAGATGATATGATGCTTAATAAAGCTGATGACATTGGACGTTTTAACTTCAGATAAAGGAATGGCTTCGGACCATTTGGAGAAGTAATCGGTTATTGCGAGAATAAACCGATGACCTTTGGATGACGGCGGATTGATCGGACCGATAATGTCCATGCCCCAAGCTTCGAAGGGCCATGATGCTGCCGTCGGATGTAGAAATTCCGAGGGTTGATGAATAAAATCTGCATGGATTTGACAAGCTTTATACTTCTTTGCATATTCGATGGCGTCTGATACCATAGTAGGCCAATAATAACCCATACGTCGAATACGGTCCTGAAGTTTTGGGCCAGGCTGATGTGCTCCACAAATTCCATCATGTGCTTCGCGAATGATCTGCTGAGCCTCATCACCGGCTACACATCGAAGAAGTAGACCGTCATAAGCTCGACGATATAAGATTTTTGTAGTATGATTGTAATAGAATCTGAGTGATCGTCGTCTGATAGATGCTGCCTCACTCGGATCATCCGAAAGAATATCATACAATACAAAATCTAAGAAAGGAAGTCTCCAATCTTTATCTGTATTCTGAGTCTCAGTTGAATTACTGAAGATGAATTCCATGCTAGAATCAGATGAAGATGATAAAGATTTATGACTAAATCCAAATCCTCTTGTTGTGTTGACGTCATGAGACGTTGATTCTTCAATGTCAATTGGAAGTCCTAGAGTCAGATTGTTTTCGAGATGAAACAATTCTCGATTGCGAACAACAATCATTTGTTGCCGTCTAATCGGAATAGCCAACACCGCCGCAAGATTAGCTAGAGCATCAGCTTCTGTGTTACATGCTCGCCTAACATGTTCAATGAAGAATTCTTCAAACGAAGAAGCCATAGATATAGCTGATCTATGATAAGGAACCAGATCTTGATGGCGAACTTCATAAGTACCCCTTATCTGTTGACAATGAGTTTAGAGTCTCCGTACGCCTCCAAATATCGAATATTCAGATGTTTAGCGAGTTGAAGACCAATGAGTAACGCATTGTACTCAGCTACGTTGTTTGAACACGGCTGATCAAGAGAATAAGCTCTTTGGATAGCAAGACCTTCTGGCGATACAAAAACGATTCCAACTCCAGCGACAATATCACCATTAGGACCTATCTTTGAAGCTCCATCAAAGAATAGACGCCAAGTAGGATCTTCTTCGGCAATTTGGTTTGAATCTAGGACTTCATTTGGGATTTTATCATAGAGTTTTGAATTTTCTGGAATTGAATGAGCAGCCAGAAAATCAGCTAAAGCTTGTCCTTTGACTGATTTCTGAGGAATATAGTGCATATCATACTGAGCGAGTAAGATTCCCCAATTAGCCAATCGAGAATTCAAAACACTAGGTTTCTTCATCATGTCCCGTATAGGATTAATTCTGGAGATGACATGAATAGTCTGACCAATGATATAATGTCGTGTCTTTTGAACAGCGAACATCAAGGCTAGACATTCTTTTTCGACCGGTGAATATCGAGGTTCAGCTCCGGTCATAGTACGACTGAGATAGTAAATGGCTTGTTCATGACCATTTTTATTCTTTTGCGCGAGCAATGCACCCAATGAATGACTCATTGCTCGGGTATATAGGAGGAATGGAATTCCTGAGACGGGAGGTACCAATACTGGAGGGCTCATCAGATATTGTTTTATATCATCAAATGCTTTCTGACATTCATCATTCCAGACAAAAGAGACATCTTTCTTCATAAGTTTGTTGAATGGTCTGCAGCGTCCTGAAAGATTAGAGATGAATCTCCTGATATAAGAGATCCTTCCTTGAAATCCTCGTAGCTCTTTTAAGGTACGTGGAGGACGCATCTCTTGGATGGCTTTGATCTTCTCGGGATCCACGTGTATACCTTTAGAGGTAATGACGAAGCCGAGAAATTTACCACTAGAGACGCCTAAGAAGGACTTAGTAGGGTTCATCTTTAATTGATGCTTACGCATTAGATCAAATATAGTCTTCAAATCTTGGATGTGATCCTCCTTTTGTCGACTTTTGACTGCACTATCATCAACGTAGCATTCGACTATTTTCGTAAATGTTCACGGAATATAATGCTCATAGCTCGTTGATAAGTTGCTCCTGCATTCTTGAGACCGAATGGCATCACTGTATAACAGTATGTACCGATCGGCGTTCTGAAAGAAGTGTGTTTCTCGTCGTCTGGAAACATTTTAATCTGATTATATCCAGAATACCCGTCCATGAATGACATCCGTTCAAATCCACAGGTATTATCGATCATGACATCAGTGATTGGTAGAGGGAATTCGTCTTTAGGACATGCCGTATTGAGTTCGCGGAAGTCTATGCAAACTCTGATCTTGCCAGTCTTTTTAAGAACAGGAACTATGTTAGCCACCCAATCGGGATGTTGTTCCTCTCTAATAAACCCGGAGGTCATGAGTTTATTGACTTCAGCTTCAATTGCATCCATAATGTCTGGACGAAATTGTCGCTGTTGTTGTTTGACCGGTTTAGCATTCGGCAATATATTGAGCTTGTGAGTTGCAATTTGTGGATCAAGTCCTGGCATATCTTCATAACTCCAAGCGAAGACATCGATGTAATCACGAATGAGTTTGATCATGTCTTGCTTATCAGTTTCTGAAAGACTTTCACTGATGAATATTGATTTGGGGGATCCCTCTTCACCAACATCTATTTGAACAAGTTTATCTTCAGTCGGAGGTTCTTTTTGCTCGAAACGGAACTCCCATTGATTATCCAACTTTTGGGCCCATTATTCTGATTCAGGTGAGATTTCAAACTCATCTTCGTCTTCATCACTTTCTTCAGAACGGTCAATAGAGACCATGTTGGAAGACAGAATGTTGCAGTAGAAATCACCGATACTCGTATCGGAATCCCAAGAGGTAGTATTAGAAGAATCAGATCTCTTATCTTCGTCAGATTCAGGATCTTCATGAACAATATTGATAAAAGGAATAGGAGCAGTATAACCCAATCCATATTTTGTCCTTCCATATTTCAGAGGAGGAATCCGGACAGGCATTTTTCTTCCTTTTTCACTGTTGAGGCCAGTTCTGAAGTCATAGCCCATATTTTTAATGATGTCTTTAGATTGCTGACTATAACGACGTAGTTGTAATCTTCCAGTATCGTCATTCTTGTCATCATCTTCTAAATCAGAAGGACTTTGGGGCCCTTTGTAAAAGAATATTGGAATGTCTCCTGGCTTTCTGCTGGGAACTAGAAAGTATGAAGATTGTACAGGTTCTAGGGATACATCTGTATGAGCAGTCTGTATAACTCCTATGGTTATTGTGCTCAAGTCATCTAACAAATGTAAATAACTATGAACATAATTACACACATCAGCGTACTACAAAGATGAAGACTTTTCATTAAATGTAAAAGCAGCAATATTTACATTGGGAGAAGGCTGAGCCTTAGAGATCTTAGCCAAGTCAATGACTAAAGGGGAAGAAGAAGAACGAGAAGAAGCTTTGTTTCGATTAAGATCGATAACAAATGGCTCAGAAGAGGTGAGCTCCCTTGAAGCTTGAGATGGAAGAGTAATCCGCCCTCCAACTGGAATTAGCAGAGTATTCTGTGAAGATACAGGAACTGTAGTACGTCCACTAACAGGAATGATCATTGTATCTTGAGCAGACGACTGAGGTAACGAAGAGATCCGTCCACTCACCGGAATGATGAAAGAACCTTCTCTGGAGGATTTGGGAGATTGTTGCTGAGTAGTTCGACCTTTAACAGGGATTATTAAAGTCTCACTTTGTGAATCCTCTTTCTCCATAGCTTGTATCACCCTTGTATACTCTTCTTTGTACATTCGGGAATCATTGAAATAAGCTTCGACCCCATGGAAGGGATTTATATCAGCAACTTCTTTTTGTACTCTTCCATTGCAATCAATGTATTTAAAACACTGATGAAGAGTAGAAGGCACCACATTATTTTTATGAAGAAAAGGCCTCCCAAGAAGAAGATTGTAGGATCCCATGATCTCAATCACATAGAAAGTGACTTTGGATCTGAAATCACCTATCTGAAGCTTCAGATGAATCTTTTCCAAAGGCTCGCTTCGGCTTTGATTGAATCACAGGATAGTAGTAACCGTCTTGGAGAGCTTGTGAAGAGAAATTTTTAGTTCATCCAACAGACTCTTTGGCATTATGCTTAAAGCAGACCCTGGATCAATAAGGATACGATCTATCTTCATTGTATCGATATAACCGGTATAGTAGAGAGGCCGATCATGTCGATTATCCTCCAATAGCATGTCGTCTTGTGTAAAGGTGATATTTGGGATAATCTCCAATATACTGTTGCAATGTAAGCAAGTGGCAGGTTCTGCATCTGGCTTCTTTAACTGTGCAAGACAAGAATCTGCCTGAAGAAGTGCTTCACTTAACGTCTCTCGAGTCTCTTTGGAAAGACGTAGAAGTTCAAAGAGGGACATTCTAGCTGGAGTATTAGCAAGTTGAGCTAAAATGTCAAAGTTATAAGGCTTCTGAAGTCCAAGAGGAGAGGACTTCTTGATTGGCTTATCAAACCGAGCCTGTTGTTTGCCTTTCTCAAGAGCCGTAGGCTTGGAAGAAACAGGTTCATCTTGGGTAGTTGAAGGAACAGGTACGGTGGATGATTCTTCTTCAGGAGGAACATTAGGAGCGTCTTTATCAGCAAGAGGGGTATCAGGAGTATCCTCAGGATTCTTGGAATAATCCTTTAGATAAGGTTTCCCTGTTCTAGTAGCACCAGCAAGTGCTTCTTCTTTGTCTTTTGGCTCTGTATCAGAGATAGATCCAAGAGAAGTCATATGACATGACTTAATCTTTCCAGCCTTCTTGGACTTTCGAGATGTAGTCTTTTGAAGAGGAGGAGAGTCAAAATCTGCCACTAGATCAGGATGAATCCACATGATTTCTCCTGTTTCCAAAGTGATTGGCACTAATCCTTCAGATTGTGGAGGAGGAATATTCACTATCTCAAGAGTTGCCTTGGGAATAGGAACGATCCCACTTTCAAGGAATTGAGGAGGGAAATCTCCGAATTGCATAGAGACGACGTTGGAGGTGACGGTCTTCTCTTTTGGAGTAAGGAAGATAGCTCCAGATTTAATCATTTCTTGGATCTTTTCTTTCAGTACATAACATGTACGAATTGTGTGACCCAACATTCTGTAGTATGGACAGTATTTAGGATGATCTGTCTTCCCAGCTTCATCAGGTTTCTTGATTTCAGGTAATTGTATTTTATTACCTTTCAGCAGACATTCAAAGATACCAAGGACATCGTCGTCATCGAAAGAGTACTCTTCTTTGGGACGAGGTGTTCTTGGTTGTTGAGTTGTAGAGGTAGGAGAAGTTTGAACAGTTGATGCATCTTTGCTCTGAAGATTAACTTCAAGAGTTTCTTTTCCCTTGCGAGCATTGTTTTTAGCATTATTGTTAGTACCTTGACCTGTTTCTTTGGGAGTCATCTGCACTCCTAAACCTTTGAAGGTTTCAACACTAATTTCTGCAGCCTTGGCACTAACTATAAAAGAAGGCCAGTCTTGAAATTGGGTGGATCCTGTCCACATGCTGATGATTGGCAACAAGTTTGATTTGCATGTGTCGATGGTGACAGCATCAGGAGTTCCAAGAGGCATCTTCAGAGCTTCTCTTCGAAATCGTTCAATGAAATCCTCTGTAGTTTCATTATTTTTCTGCTTGATTCTAATAAGAGCAGACATAGTCATGTCATTGAGCCCTTCATAGAACCTTTCAAGAAACATCTGTTTGAAACCGGCAAATGAGGTAATGCACCCATCTGGGAGACTTCTATACCATTCATAAGTCGTTCCCTTGAGACATCGAACAAACACCCGAGTAAGGAGGGCGTCACTTGGTTGCAATTGATCAGTCATCACTTCAAAGTGATTAATAAACTGACTTGGAGAAGTGGTTCCATCATAGAATGAGATAGTAGGAGGCTTGTATTTAGGAGGATACGATACTTGCTTCCATGCTATCGGATAAGGTTGCTTGATGCCTAACTTTTGTAAACCATCTTTTGTTTGAATGCCTCGAATTGAGTTTTGAGATTCCTCAATTCTTCAGAGACAACTCCGGAAGATTGTGGAGTTGTAGCTTGTAGAGAATAGTTGAGAGGAGGAACAGCATTATAAGCACTATCCCCAGCTCCAGAGAGACTAGGATCTGTTTGAGCTGGTCCAGGAGTATTAGATTGTACTACTGGAGGAACTTGTATTATACCAGTATCAATTAGTATGGCATCTGGTACAGTCTGTCGATTTTGTATCTGAGTTGCCATGAGTTCATACATCGACTTCATAGTATCAGCCATGGATTTTATTTGCTGTTCCAAAGAAGCAATTCTTTGTTCTTGAGGAGTCAAGGAAGAAGAAGGTTCATCAGTATTCCCATCAACCATATAAGTCGTGACTGTACGAGGGATTATTGATGAACTGGTGGATGTTGTTTGTTCTGAATCTTTGCTTTATGCATCAACGTCAATTATATGAGAACTACCCCCAGTAGAAAGAGGTGGGAAGTTAGATTCTCCAAGGAATTCAGAATCATCTTCAGAGATCAAAGTTCTTTGACTAGAGACCAGGACTCTTGCTCTCGTGCCTCTATATACTCCATCTGGACTATCAGCTCTACCCCCAGTATTCCGAGAGGTCATGTTGACTGGAGCAGACAAAGGCTCATCTTCATCAGGCATAGGTTCACACTGAATCCGATTGAAGACAGATTGTCGTTTTGTTTGACATCTGCATTACATTGTGACTCTCGGCTGGAAGTCACATTCATGATCAACATAGTCTTGAACCATTGATTGACATCTGCATTAAATTATGACTTTTGGCTGGAAGTCACATTCAGCATGGTCCATTGTCACAGAATTACTCCTTCTTTTCTGTTGAAGGTGTTCTCGTAAATCTGTTTGTGAAGATTGAGGTACATCAGAGAACACTCCTTGTGTATTTTTAGGAGTATATTTCTTGTTCCTGGGTCTTGATAGCTCTTGATTATATAGGGAGTGATTAATATGAGCCACATAATTTTTAGCATACTCTGCATCCGGATCTTTTATTTTCATTTTCGATTGATGTGGTTTCTTAACACTAGAAGTGTTTCCCAAACGGGTTTGATTAAGTTTTGTTCTTAGATCAATTGGAGGTAACACATTAGTTTTGAAAACTTGGAGTTTTCCTTCCATTGATCTAGATATTTGCAGAGAAGAAAGAGTTGAACCACCCCCTTGATTAGGAGTTGGTAACAGACCTTTTCTAGACAAATTCTGTGCCCAATTCGAAGAAGTCGTAGAAGAAGACATTAAAGAATGTTTCTTCTTAGACTTATTCAAGTTTTGAGACATAGAATGTCCAGAAGGAAGAGTAGTCAATAGACTATCTCCTTTTCTTTGACTAACAAAATTGTCAGTCAAAGTTGTTCCTGAAGTAAAAACTACAGGAACAGAAGAAACAACTAAAGAGTCATCTCTTTTCGAAGGGACTTTGTGTGGAAGACCACCCCCAGTTCTAGTAGAACTTGGCACAGAAGAAGAGATAGCTAAAGAGCTATTCTTCTTAGATGAAATACACGCTGAAACAGATTTGGTTAAAGAACCAGTACTGTTAGCGTGATTGTTGATTTTAGAATTACACGCTGGAACAGATTTGACTAAGGAGCCAGTACTGTCAGCGTGATTTTTGATTTTGGAAATACACGCTGGAATAGATTTGGTTAAAGAACCAGTACTGTCAGCGTGATCTTTGATTCTGGAAATACACACTGGAACAGATTTGGCTAAGGAGCCAGTGCTGTCAGCGTGATTTTTGAATGAGAGATTGCACACTGGAACAGATTTGGCTAAGGAGCCAGTACTGTCAGCGTGACTTTTGGGATTGAATTTGCACGCTGGAACAGATTTGGCTAAGGAGCCAGTACTGTCAGCGTGACCTTTGATTACTGTCATCTTCGAGCGCACAAGAGTATGCGTGCTTGCAGTAGAGTCCTTGCCAGTATTAGGAGTAGACACTGTGGCAGAGACTTCAACATTGGCTGCCAACTGATTCTTAGGGACATAGACAGAGTGTCCCTTCGGCTTGGCAGTGGTGATGGAGGCTGAAGTAGGCTTGCCACTCTTAGCACGCTGCATTTTTTTATAGGCGAATTGATCGAATTGGATCGTCATCACCTTCTTCGTCGAGCCGATTGACGAAGTGTCACATTGAGTTGTTGCCATCTCAGAAGAGGAGATGGTTTTCCCCAGCAGAGTCGCCAATTTGTTTTCCATAAACAAATTCACTTTATTTATTGTGTATCTGGAAAAATTACAACTGTAGGAATCCGATCTAGAAGACGATCGCTTTATCCCTTAGACTATGCGAAGAAGAAAAGCTCTCAAAATTTGACAGTAAGTTAGATAACTATGTATCTGTACCATGAATGAGAAAAAGAACTCTATTTATAGAGTCAAAAATAACTGAAAGGATAACTGTCTTCACAGCCTTTGCCTAGTTGAAAATCACGCAGGATTTAACATATGCAAGGTTGTGAGCAGTTACTGGACGTGGCCTGTAACTGTTGGACACGTGACAATCATGCATGAGTCGTGTGCAAGTTACAGGACACGCAGGCGAGAGATCAGTGGCATGGCTGCCACGTACTCCAATTTAATAAAATCCACGCAAACTTGTTGAAGACAAAATCCATGCAGACTCAGGGCAGAAAGCTTCAAAATCCACGTAAACTTGGGGCAAGAAGCTTCAGGATCCACGCAGACTTGGGCGAAAAGCTTCAAAATCCACGCAGACTTGAGGGAAGAAACTTCAGAATCCACGCAAACTTGAGGCAGAAAGCTCAAAATATACGCAGACTTTGGGAAAGAACATAATCCACGCTCGATTGAGGCAGGACTGCCAGCTGTCTTGATTCGACGTGCTTCGACTGACACAAAATCTCTGACAGTGATTGCTTTCGTCAGTTGCATTAAATGACAAGAAGCTCTTTTGGTACGCCAACTTGACGAAGGCTGAGTCTTGCTGAAGAAGATTTCGAAAGTCACGCAATAGTCGGCTGTGATCTCTCGAGTTCTGTGCATACGTGGCATACGAGAAGACATTCTTCGACTGTCGTGTTATCAGTCATAATTACACTCTGACAAATGACGAGCTGTTTCCCAGCGTGACTTTTAAATATTGTCCTGATCAACTCAGCATGACTTTTGGACCTTGTTCTGATCAACTCAGCGTGACTTTCATTTTTGAAGCCTACAGGTGCGACATACCACCGAGCTATGAGCACCATCTTCTGTCAGCATCTTCGCAAGACAGTCGAATGCTATGTTGATGACATCACAGTCAAGAGCCATCTCAAAGGAGATCACCTACAAGACCTTAAGACAGTCTTCGATCTCATGCGAGTGCATCAACTCAAGATGAACCCCGCTAAATCCTTCCTTGGGGTTTCTAGCGGAAAGTTCATGGGCTTCATTATTACGGCGAAAGGCATTCATGTCGATCCCGAGAAGACCAAGGCTATCCTTGACATGGACCCTCCGAAGAACCTTCGAGAACTTCGAGGCCTGCAGGGGCGTCTGGCATACATCCGGAGGTTTATAGCAAATCATTCAGGAAAATTTCAACCCTTCACCCAGCTTATGAAGAAAGGAGTCTCTTACGTCTGGACTGAAGAATGCTAGCAAGCTTTCGACGATATCAAAGCTTACCTGACGAACCTGCCAGTCTTGGTGGCACCCGTCGCCGGCAAACCATTTCTCCTCCACGTCCGTGCCATGGATCATTCCTTCGGCGCTCTGCTGGCTCAGAACAGCGATGCAGGCTATGAGCAAGCTATCTACTACCTCAGTAGAACACTGATCGGGGCCGAACACCGATACAACCCCGTTGAAAAAGAGTGTTTGGCTTTGGTATTTGCCATCCAGAAGACTCGCCATTATGTCTCGGGCCAGACAATTCATGTCATCTCCCGAGTCAATCCTCTCAGAGTTCTCATGACGAAGCCAGGGTCATTAAACTCCTGGGTAGCTACATGGGCGATCCTGCTAACGCCATATAACATGGTGTTCGTTCCACAAAAAGCCGTTAAGGGTCAGGCTCTGGCCGACTTTTTAGCTGCACACCCCATCCTAGAGTCCTCAAGACTCTATGAAGACATCCCGGATGAGGTCCAAGAATCAAACGTCACCGAAGAAAGCTCCGTCTGGCGGATGTTTTTCGATGGCGCTTCAAGAATAGACCCCAAAGGCCAAATCATCGCAGGAGTGGGGGTAGTCCTAGTCTCCCCCGATCAGCTGGTCATCCAGCGTGCCTACTCCCTTTCGAAGTCGTGCTCCAATAATATTGCCGACTACAACACTCTCATCATAGGACTCCAGCTGGCACAACAGCTGGGGGTGGATCATCTGGAAGCCTACGGCGACTCAAAACTCGTCGTTAACTAGGTTAGAGGGCAATACGAAGTTCACCATGAAGATCTGATTTCTTACCATGAAGTTGCATTGAACATCATTTCAACCTTCACCAAGTTCTTCATCGAACATGTACCTCATTTACAAAATTTGGAGGCTGACGCTCTGGCTGGCCTCGCAGCCTTATTGGCAGCACCCCTCGGGACTCAACACTATGTTACGGTAGTTGGTCGAGACTTGGTCTGTCCTAAAAACAACCTATGCTCACAAATGGCCCATGGATATCAACAAACACTGGTGTTAATGTCCGAGACTGGAGGTTCTCGTTCATCGACTTCGCTGTCTACGGAATTCTCCCAGAGGACCCGAAAGAAACCGTCTCAGTCAAGAGGCGTTCCCTTCGATTCTATTATGATACAGCTACTAAAATACTGTACCGACGCTCCTACGATGGACTTCTCCTTCGATGTTTATCCAACGAAGAAGCGGCCGAAGTCCTTCGAGAAGCTCACGACGGAACCTGCGGGGCCCATCAACCTGGCCCTAAGTTGCAGGATCGACTGCGACGCATGGGCTACTACTGGCCAACCATGGCAGCCGACGCTGTCGACTATGCTAAAAAGTGTCATACGTGCCAGCTTCACGCTGACTTCATTCACACACCGTCAGAACCACTACATCCTACGGTCGCCTCCTGGCCCTTCGAAGCCTGGGGCATGGACATTGTAGGACCGATCACCCCTCCTCCATCAAGGGGATATCGCTTTATCCTAGCCATCACCGACTACTTCTCTAAATGGGCAGAAGCAGTTCCACTGGCGGAAGTGAAGAGCTCCCGGGTGGTCAGCTTCATCAAATACCATGTCATCTACCGTTTCGGGGTACCTCGGAGGATTATCCATGATAACAGTCCTCAGTTCATCAACCATGTTTTCAACATATTCTGTGATAAGAATCGCATCCAAAACGTGGCATCAACCGCCTAAAATCCGACAACAAATGGATTGGCCGAGGCATTCAACATGACTATCGTCAGGCTACTCAAAAAGGTCGTGTCATCCAACAAACGTGACTGGGACGAAAAGCTCGGCGAATGCCTTTGGGCCTACCGCACAACGGTACGGACCCCGACGGGCAACACACCATTCTCCCTGTTCTACGAGAGCGAAGCGGAACTGCCTCTCGAGATCCAGATACCCTCGCTCCGTGTAGCGATCACAAATCAACTAACAGAGGAAGACAATCAACGTCGCCGTCTGCGAGAATTGGCGGCACTTGACGAAAAATGTCTCCTAGCTCAACAGCGCATCGAACTCTATCAAGCTCGTATATCACAGGCTTTCAACAAGAAGGTCAAGCAGAGGACTTTCCAAGTAGGTGACCTGGTTCTGGCAGTCAGGAGGTCGATGGTGTTGACTCACAAGATACTAGAACAGTTTGAACCCAAGTGGGAGGGACCTTTCATCATAGAGACGGTATACTCGAACGGTGCTTACCGCCTCGCCAAACCCAATGGGGACTTGTTCATGATGCCCATCAACGGCAAGTTCCTAAAGAAGTACTACTCTTGACATCTTTCAGACATGTACTTCTATCTCCACCCAACAAGGGAGTCTGTGGACCCAATCATCAGGGCTCACATACAATTCCCTTTCATAAAATCTTACGCTTCCGGGACCCAGCTGTTCCGTGGCATTCTCCAGTAGAAGGACAACCACGTCCACATTACCTCTGAGTTATTCCCCTACACCCTACAAAGCGGAATCTTACACTCCGTAAGACTACGCTACCCATCATGTTTACCATGTCCACATTACCTCTGAGTAAACATCCCGTACAGACAATCCCTGGTTGCCATACATTGATCGCAGAACTTCCACGTCCACATTTCCTCTGAGTAGTTCCGCGTATCCCCCAGAGTCATTCCTACCACGTCCATCACACCTCTGAGTAGGAAGATTCTATTATTTGAATCCCATATTTGCCACGTCCACATCACCTCTGAGCAAACATGTCGGTTCTCTCAAACTTATTATCTATACCTAAAAACCAAGGTGCGCAAAAGATAATAGGTCCACACAAATCATCAAGTTCATGACATCAAAAATGAACACACCACAAAAAACTCTGTATTCTTTATTAAAAAATAAAGGATTACACCCCCAGCAAGAGTTGCAAATTACACAAAAAGAAGGGATTACAATCCCTAAACATCCCCGGGGTTGGCCGAAAGCTCTTCAATCCGACGCTTCAAGTCTGCCGCCCGAGTCTCTACGGTCGTCAGGACCCGGCGATCGGCTTCTTGACGCATCCTTTCTATGGCCTCAGGAGAATTGTCATCCTTATGCTTCTCGTCCAACTGTTGCCGTTGCTGGGCCAGGGCAAGAGCCCGGCGGGTGAAAGCTGCTTCCTTCTCCTTAGATGCTACATGTTCAGCCTAGACTCGCTCAGCATCTAATAAAAGTTGGGCCTACTGGTCTTCAAGGAGGCGAATCTTGGCATCAACCTCCACTATACTAGCGCCCAACGCAGCTCGCAACTCCACCTTCTCCTGCGTGGACTGAGATAACCTCTCCACTGCGGCCTCAGTTTCAGCCACCTCGTGTTTCCAGACACACATGGTGGCCTGATAAGAGGACTCAGTCTCAGTAATCAATTTCTCCTTTTCCGCGTTTATCAGGGCGGAGAGATCATTTTGCTGGATACACTGAAACTCGGAAAGCAGCTGGTCCAGCTTGGCCACCGAGGCCTCCAGGATCTCGGCCATATGATCATGGCCCTGGTGGGAACGTATCAGACCGATGTGAGGGAGTGCCAGGGTTTTTGCCATCGCAAAACTTCCGTTGGCATCTATCACTGCCGATACGCCCCTCTGCAGCATCTTATACACCGCCTCAATAATAAACTTCACATACTCATCTGCATCCGCCAGCACCTACGGCGTCATCGCAGGAGTTAGAGGAGCTGCTCTAGACAGCGGACCGGAGGAAGGCCCGCCAACGTCAATCTGCGAGGCTAAAACCTCGGCATCAACGACTCTTCCGCAACAGGGGCTTGACTACTAGCCCGAGGAGCCAAAAGAACAGAAGGAGCCGAGAGAGGCGTCGATATCGTACCCCAAGTAGAAGAAGAAACAGAGGTTCCAGCAAACCCTTACCTTTCTCAAGCTTGGAAGGACCACCGACGTCAGGGGATACCGCATCCGTGTCCAGCACTCTATCAACAGGCTGTACGGGACATTTTTCCTCCGACAGAGCAGCAAGATCAGCACTTGTTTCCTGACAGCTCCCTTGGAGTCAGGATCGACGGACGAGTCTCATTTTCACCATCAAATCCCTCTGCAGGGATAGAATCTGTCGCTACCTCCCGGTCGGCAGCCACCTCAGCCTCTGATGCTGAGTCTGGGGTAGGGCTCGGCAACGCTGCAGCCGACCTCCCCTCATCATGACAAGGAGGGGAATCAACCCTCTCCTCTGCTTCAATCACGTCTGTTGCCCCCGTAACAGGCTCATGAATCTCTGGAGGAACGTTATCTGAAGACGACGAGCTCCACTCCACTTCTTCATCTGGAATTCCTGTGTCCCTGCTGGACCCTCAACGTCCAAGGCCCCCACGGTGGCTTGTACCATCTCGAAAACTGCTGCATCCTCAGCTTCCCTCCCAACATAGTCTGGAGATACTGGAATCTCCACAACAACGACATCGTCCGGGTTCTCCTCCCCGGGAGACGTCACGATCGGCGGAATGCGCTCTTCAAATGAGCCCGCCACCTCCCTTGGTCTGCTGGTACCAGATCTTGGAGTACAGGGTCTCCTTTTTAGCGGCTCCTACAAAAAGAAAGCATAGGTCACAAGATGTCGAACCTAACCAGACTATATGGGACATCCTTACCTCCGCAGTTGCTGAGTCTGATGACACTGTCGGTGACAATGCCTTCTTCTACCTCTTTGGCGCAGAAGAGCCGGCCTCGGTATCAGTACGTCTTTTCGGTTGATCGATCGAGGGCTCTGCCTCACCCCCCGTGGATACGACAGGGGTACCTCGATAACCCACCTCTGGCGGACGGTACGATCGAGCCTTCACCAATATGTTTCCAGTCGCCCCTAACTGGGTGTCGACAATGAAACTGGTTTCCCGATCATATCCGGGGGGTACGACATTCATGACACATTAAAATTTGGCGGCCGAAAAAAGAATCGGCGGCCGCGGATTCTGAACAGGCAGCGTAAAGCAAGCTCCGGTACATCCGGCATTGTAGTAATGCCAAGCTCGTGCACCATACAGCAAACTTCCAGTATACCCCAGGTTAATACTGAGGTTATCCAACATCAACTGAGCATAGCCAAATTGCCGTGCAAAATGGCTCGGCAAATACGGTTCCAGGTAACACTGGTTCCTATTCCGGTACACCAGATGGGACGGCCGGATACTTTGCAACCAGCGGAATCCCCACGGAGGCAGAGTGGTGGCATCTTCATCCGAATCCATTAAGTCTTCGTTGGCCTCAAAACCTAAAAAGACGGGACCAACTTTGGTGATCTCCCACCCCTGAAGGTGGGATAAAACTTTCTTGCAAACAAGAACACCAGTATGCGACCAGCTCCTCTGGTGGAAACGGCGGAGGAATGCATCTCCGGTCCTGTGATCTTCTTCTGAACCCGGACTCATCACGTTGGGATGGTGTAAAATTAACCACCCCATCAAATAATGAAACGGCAGTTCGGCACGGGGGAAGTTGTCATTCCTACCTCGTTCATGAACCACATTTCCCGCAAATTCTTGTAAACCTCGCAGCAGGTTACACACCATTGCGGGGAGTAGAGCCAGGCGACGGCCAAAAATCAACTTCACAGCTGGCAGGATTAGGTTCCGGGTCACCCTCTCCACAGAGCCTGACCCGCCCGAAAAGATATAATCCCGAAGCCAAATCATCAGATACGCAGCTAATACTGCTTTTGACGACATCCGATGAGTAAGGTACCAGAAACAGCTATAGGAGCGTTCGTCCGACTGCCGATCCTCATTTTTCCGGGGATTCTTCTCACTTAACCTGCTCATTTCAGAGAGCACCACGCTACTGAAAAGTGCGAACGGAGTGGTAAACTGAGAGGGATCCTCCTTGTCTTGCTTAAAGACGTAATCTCTCCAAGCGATCACATGAGGCTGTGACCCGCCCTTATCCCTCTTCTGCATATAATAATGATGACTCGCCACTTCCTTGAAGACGGCCATCATCTCCTCGGCTTTGTCCCCCAGGACTTGGAACTCTTCGTTGGTCGGGAAGTATTCCTCATAAGGTTCTGATCCCCAAGGGAGCTTTGACACTTCGTACATTTCATGAAGTACGAGTCCCAGCTCTCCCACCGGAGTGAAGAAAGTCCCGGTCTGGGTGTTAAACATCTCCCGAAGTGCGAGGAACATATACCGGTTGATGTCAACGTCTGCCTGAGTAGCACGGATTGTGGCAGTCAGCCCAATTTCTCGGAGTTCGGTTCGAAACTGCGACAGAATCCAGAGTGTCAGCTTGTCCCATTTGGAAACATAGTGACACCAACCCTCTACCTGAAATTCACCTTTCAGGTACGACCGTTCCAATAACAACATACGATTTACAAAAGTCGAAGCGCTAAAAGCAAATGTGTTGATGGGAACGTCACTGTAAATGCTCCCAGGACGGAGAGTCCGTCAGGTGAAAGAAGGCCCAGCCCGCACGGCGGTCAAAGTATCCCTCTGATCGAAGGTAGAGTCGATCTTGATGATGCCTGCCACCGCTCCCTCCTGAGATGGGGTTAGCTCCCAAGACATCCTCATCTTGGAAGCAAGATGACAGAAAGCCGTCAAAGGCCATTGACGCTTAAGTTGCTTAACAGTCATATGCATCCCCTTTGCTGTAAAAAACCAATCTTCCTTGACCTTTAACACCTTTGCTTCAATAGAAGTAAGGCGGTCCCCAAACAGGAACTCAGGCTTCAAGAAAGTCACATTATCAGAAGTGACAGATTTCAAAATGCCACGCTCCATCATCCGTTGGAGGAACCCATGCTGTTGTTCCCGGATTTGAGTCATTCTTTCGGGAGGCAGATCCAGCATAATGGCAGCTTGGGCAGGATTTATCACCTCCTCATTATAATCCACTCCCATCTAACAGAGGGCGGCGTCCAGTAGCACTTCATTCAAGAGCGGGACAGTCATCGACACTGGTGGTCAACAAAAGAAGGCAAAGATTCAGATAACAACAAAAAAATCTGAGCCACGTTTCCATCAGAAGCACATACCCTGAACCAAGACTCAGGCATATCTGAAAAGAAGCTTCGGCACATCATTAGGGTCTAAACCCATGCGCGTCAGCAGGGGAGCCTCAGCGCATTATCAGGGTCTAAACCCATACGCATCAGCAGTGGAACTTCGGCGCATCATCAGGGTCTAAACCCATGCGCGTCAGCAAGGGAGCTTCGGCACATCATCAGGGTCTAAACCCATACGCGTCAGCAGTGGAGCTTCGACGCATCATCAGGGTCTAAACTCATGCGCGTCAGCAGTGGAGCTTCGGCGCGTCATCAGGGTTTAAACCCATGCACGTCGGTGGAAAAACCTCAGCACATCATCAGGACTCAAGGTCCATGCGCGTCGGCGTATGTGAGTTCTAAAAATGGCACAGAAAGATATGGTAAAGAATGATGAAACCCACCAATCACCGCCGGCCGAACGTCGATGGACGGTCGGGGGGCATCATCTGCGGTAGCCTCTACAGGCTATTTTCCTTTGCCTCGTCCTCGGCCAGCACCGCCGCGAGGAGTCTTGGGAGCCATTTCTTGCAAGAAGAAAGTTAGGGTTTTTTCAAAAGAAGAACTCTAAAAAAAAGAAGAAAGCAAAGAGAGGAAGAACTCTCTCTCTCTCCATCTCACGCCTATTTATAGGCTCAGTCGCATGCGTGAACCGATGAAGTG
>JANAVB010031417.1:9290259-9292759 GCA_029216955.1 Iris pallida | reverse complement strand
GTGAGACCTAGTTTGACCTAGATTTTATATCATTCATTATAAATTATTCTTAACTCTGTTAAACCTAAATTAACATGAAATATATCATCTTTAGGTTTCTGATTACCACTCTGAGCATTGATATACCCTACAGCTCAGGACAGCAGGCGAGTACATTCATTGATAGTTTTCATTGTCTTAATATCTGCTATATCCGATTCAGTCGTAGTGTCTTACTCGATTCCCAGTCATGATAGTACACGGACTAGTATACGTTGGATCATGACATGAGATGTTGTTCCTAGATTTTTGGATATATTGGTACATTCCTGTCTTGTTCCCTGTACTTATATAGACACCGATTTCTAAGGAGATTTGCTACCATCTTATGAAATTTACGTGCCATGACGTGTCATGTCCAGATCTATTGTACTATTCGGGGATGGAAAATTATTAGGGGTTATGTGATCAGAGCCACCCTGTCACTATTCTTGTGCTCGCGCCACTCTTCCCTCATGTAGGGTGTAGCGAGATCCCATTTACCTTGTGCTCGCTATCCAGGTTGGCCGGCATGACTTTCCGTTGAGGTCTCCGTGGATTGCCGGGCCAAGTGGATAGCCTATCCTGTCACTTATCCCAAGCTGATCACACAACGCTCTAATAATTCAAGGCACATTTTATATTTACTTATCTTATCATATATCCTGTTCTGTTCTACATTCAGTACTTTCTCACCATGCTATGATATTCAGTTACTCACATGTTCTATATGCCTTTATATTGTACCTTGATTGGAGCCTAAGTTCTGTTCGGGAGAAGAGTTACAACCCCGATCCTTGTTTGGTTTAAGGGTTGTAACTCAGCTTCCGAACGGTTCCCAAGTTTTCATATATCTTTGTCTTGTAGTTCATTATACTGTCTCTTATAGAATTTGTCAATTCACATGGAACTGCTGTTAGTGCTTGTACTTGCTCATTTTCCTGACAGGATACCGTTATGATATATTACAGATGATTCTGAGTCGGACTGCTCGACCTATTATGGGCTCGAGCTAGATGGAGTAGTCCAGGACCGTGGCCTGATAGTAGAGCCACTAGATTTTGTACTCCCGGAGTAGTATAGCTTAGTTGGGTTGCCTGGACTGCGATCCAGCTAGTATTATCAGACTGTAGCTTCTATGTTATATTTTGAGACCCTGTGATGTTGTATATATCTGGGCTTGTGTTGGACACTGGATTATTTTCTTTTTATCTATCATATGTTTTCTTCTGTGCTATCTACCTTAGTTTTATCATGTGATTGAGACTGTATTGCTATGTTACCTCCATTCGGAGAGTATATACTGTACAGATACCTTTATATTGTTAGTCGTAGTATTTACAGATGTTATATACAGTATTCTACCGTCGATACTGTGGCGTAGGCTGGACGTACCCACGTGCTCGTGCCCCTCATAAGGGTGCGGGTCGTGACAATTTTATGTTTCGTATATTTAGTTTGCTAGAATCAGTACTTGCTCCCGTCCTGACAGGATAATGTTGTAGGTATACTTACTGAGGAGTTGCTTTATGATTCCTATTATGGAGTTGCTGTCGAGGACCAAGCTTTATCATACGAGGATGCACCTGCGGGGAAACTCGTCTAGTTGTCTATTTACGTTGGACTTTTGAGAGTAGTCATGTATTAGACTATGTATTTTGTGACTGGACCTGTATCCAGCTTTATATTTTGGACTTGTACTTGGAACTTATTTATATACGAGTCGACTTTTGTGTTTGGAACATTTCTGACTCTTATTACATATAGAACTGTTAGCACACTTTAGCCTTATCTTGTTATTTTAGAACAGCTTATACGCTTTATCCCAAGCGTAGGCTGGACATGACTCGGCCCGGCCCAACAATTTAGGTAGCGGATCGTGACACCAAGGATCTTGCCAAATATTAATACTATAACCATCCCCAACAGACCATATTACATTCTCCATGCACCAAAAATTCTCTACTGCAAAGAATGCTCGACCAAATGCATGAGGAATCTCTTGTTGGGACTGCCGCCCAAAATGAAGTTGAATGGAGATATTTGTTTTGAAAGAGAATAGCCCAGGTTGAGTTTTGATCAGTGAGAAGTCTCCAAGTTAGCTTAAGAACCAGTGAAAGATTCGAAATATGGGGATCCCGAATACCAAGTCCCCCTTGGAATTTTGGTCTGGAAAATTTACTCCAAGCAGAGAAATGCATCTTCTTTTTGTCAATATAATCCCACCAAAAATTACATTGATGTTTCACAAGACTATTGGTAACCTTCTTAAGGATGTGATAGGAGGATAGGTAATATATGGGAAGGGAGGATAGTGTAGACTTTATAAGGACAGTTCTACCAGCATGTGAAAGGCATTTCCTACGCCACCCTTGAAGTTTAGTGGAGCTCGAATGAAATAGTGAAGAGAAGGTATGTACTCTGTTTTTGGATTGAAGTTGAAGATGACCAAGGTATTTATCCTTATTCTGCATAAACTGGA